>OY735217.1:37107468-37475386 GCA_963457665.1 Thysanoteuthis rhombus | reverse complement strand
CCTCCTTTTCTGTCCCCCACACTCTCTCTCTCTTCCTCCTTTTCTGTCCCCCACTATCTCTCTCTCTTCCTCCTTTTCTGTCCCCCACTATCTCTCTCTCTTCCTCCTTTTCTGTCCCCCACTATCTCTCTCTCTTCCTCCTTTTCTGTCCCCCACTATCTCTCTCTCTTCCTCCTTTTCTGTCCCCCACTATCTCTCTCTCTTCCTCCTTTTCTGTCCCCCACTATCTCTCTCTCTTCCTCCTTTTCTGTCCCCCACTATCTCTCTCTCTTCCTCCTTTTCTGTCCCCCACTATCTCTCTCTCTTCCTCCTTTTCTGTCCCCCACTATCTCTCTCTCTTCCCCCTTTTCTGTCCCCCACTATCTCTCTCTCTTCCTCCTTTTCTGTCCCCACTATCTCTCTCTCTTCCTCCTTTTCTGTCCCCTCACTCTCTCTCTCTCTTCCTCCTTTCTGTCCCCTCACTCTCTCTCTATCTTCCCCCTTTCTGTCCCCTCACTCTCTCTCTATCTTCCCCCTTTCTGTCCCCTCACTCTCTCTCTCTCTTCCCCTTTCTGTCCCTTCACTCTCTCTCTATCTTCCCCCTTTCTGTCCCCTCACTCTCTCTCTCTCTTCCCCCTTTCTGTCCCCCTCACTCTCTCTCTATCTTCCCCTTTCTGTCCCCTCACTCTCTCTCTATCTTCCCCTTTCTGTCCCCTCACTCTCTCTCTATCTTCCCCCTTTCTGTCCCCTCACTCTCTCTCTATCTTCCCCTTTCTGTCCCCTCACTCTCTCTCTCTCTTCCCCCTTTCTGTCCCCTCACTCTCTCTCACTCTCTTCCCCCTTTCTGTCCCCTCACTCTCTCTCACTCTCTTCCCCCTTTCTGTCCCCTCACTCTCTCTCACTCTCTTCCCCCTTTCTGTCCCCTCACTCTCTCTCACTCTCTTCCTCCTTTTTCTGTCCCCTCACTCTCTCTCTCTTCCTCCTTTTTCTGTCCCCTCACTCTCTCTCTCTCTCTCTCTTTTCCCCTCCTTTTTCCGTCCCCCTTTTTCTTCCTCTCTTTTCCCCTCCTTTGTCTCTTCGTTTTCTCTCCGTCTCTCTCTCCGTCTCTTTCCACCTTCCATTCTCTAAGCCTCTGGAGTACGAGTTTTGCACTAGTTGCTACTCAACCACGACCAGTGCTAGGTTACTATTAGTACTTCTACTATTAAGTGGTAGCAGTAGTAAAGTTCAGCTACAGAACGAATATCACTATGAAGGGGACGGACAGAGAAGGGTGAGAGGAAACAACAGCACCCCCTCCTTTCTCTTGGTTCCTTTTGCACTTTCTATACATTATATTTCATTTTTAGTTCTTGTACCAATGTATATCTTTTTGAGAATTAGTTATTTTGCCAGAATCTGGATTTGGTTGGTGTTTGTTAGCTGCGAAGAAAGAGGACGAAAGCATCAGCTTTTTTTTCTCTCTCTTTCTTGGTGTTAGTTAGTCAGTGTTGCCAACTTTACTTTCAAGCTTACATCTAAAATTGAATCGAAAATATCTAAAAACTTGGAAATATCCAGACTCTTCAGATATATATCCCAAATCTTGGAAATGTGTTACATATTATTAAAAGATTTGATGTGTCTTCTTTCTTCGACATTTATTTCATTATAATATTTTTTGATTTATCAAAAATATCACTCATTTCATTGCGAAACCATCTAAATAGCAATTTCTTGTATCTGGAGGCAACCTAAAACATCTAGATTTAGATGAAAAACATCTAAATTGGCAACACTGTGTTACTTAGTTGTGCTGATGCTGCTGTAACACTCTCTTATTTGTGAATTTAGGTCAGACTGTCTGGGTCAGGATGGGCTTCTTTCCCCCTGCCCTCCCTTCTCTCTTCCTCTCTTTCACCCTCAGCGTGTGCTGCACTGGGGTAGGTAGGTTAGGGTGGGGTCTTGTTCCCTTGTCCCCCTCTCCACCTCAACGTCTTTTCTTGTGGGGGTCAAGCTTTTGAGGCCTTTCTTTGCATCTGCCTTTATTATAGTTGACTCTTTCTTTTTTTAACATACACACGCAGTGTTGCCAATTTAGATGTTTTTCATCTAGATCTAGATGTTTTTTTCATCTAGATCTAGATGTTTTTCAGCCTAGAAATTGCTATTTAGATGATTTTTAATGAAATAAGTAATACTTTCTCTTTTAATTTATGGTGGAATAAAACTCATCACTTAAAAAAAACAACGTGAAAGAAAAGTAAATACTGGTGATGAAAGTCATATTTAATTTGATAATATATGTAGTATATTTCCCTTTTTAAAAAATATTTACATACATATATGATTCGATAATGATTGTAATTCGCGCTGTATTATTCGAAACTATTTGAAATGATCTCCCGTTGTTACAGTGAACGTGTCATTTGGCCTAGACAACGTAAAAACGTAGGATATATAAATACATAATGTGGTGTGTGTGTGTATTACGGAGAATTCAGATGTTTTGTGACCAAGTTTAAGATGTAAACTTGAAAATAAATCCGGCAACACTGCAGCCTTATTATAATTGACTTTTTCTCTTTACCTACACACGCTCTTCATGATTTCATGCTGGGGGAAACGATCCTGGGAGAGTAGGCTCTAAATAAACCCATTATATAATCATGTTGTGACTTTTTATTAATAAGTAACTACTAATTTTGATTTCCCTTCATCCTTTTTCTATTTTTTCTTTTTTTTTCTTCTGTATTTTACATTCTCGGTTACTTTATGTAAACATTTTTTAAAAAAGCCATCATCAAGCTTCTTTTAAAGCGCAAATATCTTTATTCTTCCCTTTCACTCATCTCTCAGGTTTGAGTTTTTGGTAATTTCCCAGTTTTAGTTTACGCACATGAAATCTCTTTGAAGAATTTTTTTCTTTCAATATTGAAATGATCTCCCCCTCCCCCGCCCTGAAATTTGATTGATGGTAACATCGTCTTTGTATGGAATATTCTGGAATTTACTCACAGCCGGTCTCTCTCTCTCTCTCTCCTCTCTCTCTCTCTCTTTTCCTTTCCTTAAGAAAACAAGGTTTCCTCGGCAGAGTGCACAGATATTCTGATCTTAGGCCGAAGTGCCAGCCATACGTAAATAATTCCATCATTTTTTACGGTTATGCTACAAACGGTGCAGATTTAAATTCTTCTTCCCCCATTTTCATGATAGCTTTTTAACTTTGTTTTCTCTCCTCATCCTAATGACTGTCCATTTATGCCTGATTCATGAAGATGAACTTTCAACCAGTTTTTAGGCTTTAGAATTAAAATCAAAATCAAAATACTTTGAACAGTGCTACTATAGAGTGCAGTCTACTAGGCCCTATTAATAGTCCCAGTGGACTGCAGCTTCTCAGCATTTTGGCTAAAATCAAATCGTAGTATCTGTTTGCAGTACATACTTCAGTAGCTTTGTGCCGATGCAGTGGCCAATAATGGCCTATTAAGGCTTGATATTGCTAAGCGCAAACGGTCTAGCATTCACGGAGCCCCCACATTGAACCAACCTTGTATCACATTTTGCTCTTGTAGGGAAGCGACTAGATAAAGATCAAAGTGTAGTACAGCAATCTTTTAATTACTGCAGCTGATGGAGAAAAAAAACACATCAAGATCTTGTACTGTATGGTTTTGAACAGTACAGAAAAATTTTGAATGATGTGAGGACTTGAATATTAATATAGTTGACTGATTCCCTACCCTTGATGTTTTAACTCGTTGAACATTGGATGTATCAGATATTCAGATACTATACTTCGATTGTATCCAAAAGGCTGAGTCTATTTATTTGTATCCTTATGACTACAAATAGCACATATGGTCATGTTCAAGAATGTACGGGCACAGGGTGCAAACCACAAACTCTTGATCAACTAGGGAGCACATGCGATGTGTTATGGTCAACATACCAGCAGACTTCCTCCAAATGTATATCGAGTCGATACCAAAATAGGTGGGCAATGCCGGTGAATTTTTACATTGCAGGCAAAATTTTCTACTGCACAATCCTTCCAATAGAGAGTTTCTTTTCACCGACCACATAGTATGCAAATTAGCATAGATGTGTAGAATTATTTGCACTTCGGACCCCCTCATAGTGGTATTATGGTTAGCATGTTAGTCTCACACATCATTACTACTCAATATTGAATTTTTAACCTCAGCAGTGCCCCTATACTGCTGGCCTCATCTGCACTACTCTCAGCCACACTGTGCTGTCTGAAAAAAATTTCTTGCCATAGGACACCACTATGCACTGCATAACATCATTATCTTTGGTGCAGCCACACATTGACATCCTGAAAATGACAAATAACATACTAAATGTTGAAATTTGTATGTTTTGTTTCGTTGTAGTTTGTGAATCCACCCAGTACTGTGCAAACAACTTGGTCAGAAATTAATTAAAGCAGATATAGACTACGATTGAACAAAATGAGAATTAAGAGTTAAAGCAGTTATTTGGGCCTTTGCATTACCGATGGCTGTTTGGCTCAATGGTAGGAGCAAAGCACTGTTGAAGCGGCTACTCTATAGGTGGCTGGTTCGATTCTTTCAGCAGCCCTATTTTCCTAGATTATATATTCTATTCACATTGTCTAGGCCAAATGATACATTCACCATGAAATGACGGGAGATCTTTTCAATATAATATAACGCAATCCATAATCATTCTGTCCACTCATATATATATCCATTTCTTAATTATTTCTTCTATATAAATATCTTCCACTAATTTCAGGCTCTGTCTTCCATATATGATCTTGGTTTTTGAAAACATTTTTTTTTTTCTAGTCCCCCCCCCCACCTCACTGGACCGATAATCTCCTCCACCCCCACTCTGTTCTTCACATTGAACTGGTGGCTGATTTGCATTAATGAATTTTCCGGAATAATTCTCTCCTCAGTTCTATTGAGTTGTCTGATTCATTGTTTGATATATATTTCTTGATATCACTTTGTCATTCCTAATGTATGACATCATCTCTTCTCTTTCTAGTTTCAAGTCATTAAGTGAGATTCTATCAATATATACAGAAGACAATTGATTCTTAAATTGTTTCCTACCTTTCTACACTGATATTACCTATTAGAACAGGAATTGAACCTTTTTGGGCAGGGAGGGGGCATACTACCTCAAATCTATATGTGTTATATTACCTATTCAAATAATTTCTGGGGTTGCTGATAGTTTTCTTGCATGTTTATGAAGAAAAAAAGCCTATGCTGCAATATATTTCTAATCTTAGCAAAGGCTTTGTTTGGATTGATGATTTTAAAAAATTTTTCCTTGAAATTTATTTGGCAAGCTGCATTAGTCTTTCAAAGCAAGCTTGACAATTAGTGCTAACTTGGGCTCTCCTCTCACCTATAAAGAAACTAACTCTGGCCAATAGTCTAGTGATCAAAGATGTGTGGCTCCTCAAGGTTATCTAGGAAAGAAATCGGACACTTTCCGAGCTGACTCTTTATTAGCTGTTGTTATATTCATGTAATAAATATTTGACGATGGCTGCAGAAAAGGCGACCTTCATATTTGCTCTGTTTGTTGTTGCTGTTTTTTTTTTTTTTGTTGTTGTTTTTTTTAAGCTTCTCAAACTATGTCCACTTGCTGTGTGTGTGTGTGTCTCTTTCTCTCTCGTCTTTAATAACTTAGTATGCCATTTAATCATTTACAAAGACGTTACTTGTCTGTCTGCTTGGCTGGCTCACTGCCTTATTACCAATTGGCCAACTGTCATCTCTGGCGTACGTTGTCTTCTCATGTCACTTGTTATTTGATTTGCTTAAACCAGTGGTTCTCAACCTTTTTTACCTGTGCACCCATTCCTTTATAATTCAGAATGTCATTCCCGCCTTCCAAGATTGTCTGACTGGATAACAGTCCTGTTGGTTGAGAATGCCTGGTTAAAACCAATATCAAATTTGTGTTTGTAATCAAATATTGCCGTAAGTTTATACACAAAAGTGTACAGGACTGACTTTGCAAGATTTTTACTTTCATTTTAATTTCTCAACATCTTTGGGATTCTCATTATGGAAAATTATCCTATTTTATGCCATATAGTTTGTAAGTTTATTTTTCAATCACTATCTTGTTTCGCTTTCTCTCTCTCTCTCTCCTTCTGCCCTCATCTCTCCTCTTCATTTTGCCCCTCACTACCTCTGCTGCTCTCTCTCATTTTGCTATTGCATGTTGTGAGTTATGATGGATTTGGCTTTTCCTCAGATGACTTTTTCACCCGTTTTGTGAATATTGAAATTTTCAACAGATTTTTACCTTGGTCTAGGTTGTTGACCAGTCAGCGACTGTTGCTAGCTAGTGCCTGTATGCTGGCTATTGGATCAGCCATACCTGCCCGGGCTTTCAATATCACAAGTTTCTCTTGTCTTGGCTTGTGATATGTAAATGGACTTGTAGACATGCACCCAAAGGGGCATCGCACACATCACCATTCTAGTTTATGTCACCCATCTAGATAATGACCATACTCAAAGTTTCTTACCTTTTGGTGATTGTATGAGAACCAACATATCAAATGATTTAACTATGAGCAGTCAGCAACTGCTCTAAACTAAAAAATACATAGTTTTTTTTTTGTTTTTTTTCTTTAGTGTTTAAATCTTGGCTAAACTTTTTCTTTCTTTCTGTTATTGGTAACAAAGAGTTGATTACTGCATTGTAGTCATACAGTATTACTGTGTTCACCTCCAGTTTGGTATGTCATGGGTTCAATTTCTGGACAAGTCATGCCTAAGACTTTAAAAATGGTACTCAATGTCCCTCTCATAAGTATAAAGAGTAGGATTGAGGAAGTTCGAAAAGGCATGGGCTCATTCAGGCTATCTTGCCCAAGACACACCCATGATTGGTGTCTGAATAACCCTGTACTGGGTGTTTAGATCAAGGACTAAGTCATACAATTTATCTTAGCCATTTTTAGTTTCTTTAATTGAAGTACATTTACATTCTGAAACTGTGAAAGCTATAAGACTAAGTCATTTTGCTCAGTTAAAGGTGAAGACCTGACATAAGCATTTAATAGAATTCATTTGAAACTCTTCTCATAATTGTTTTAATCAGAGTTGCCATTTGGTATTTTTCACAACCAAAATTGATCAAATTGGGCAGTGACCAAAGCTTTTTGGTTCTGAAAATGAAGATTTGGTATTGAAGGGAAATTTACAAAAGATAACAATCCCATACACACTAATGATACGATACAGCTCAGATATACAGAAAAATAGATAAAGAATATATATATTAATCCATTTTTCCTGCAAACTTGGTCTGGTGATGGATTTTAAGATATTTGGTCATTTTGGTACCAAAGCTACTCAATGTTCCCGATTGATTTTTCAAATTAATCCTTGCTGAAACGTCCAAAATGAAAATAATCATTACATCAAAAAGAAAAATGTTGTCCAAAATGGAATTTAATTCTTTGGAAAATGGAAAAGTTTATATATATATATATATATATATATATATATATCTCAGTTATAAACACTGTATAGTCTATTTTCTTTCTTTTTGTACTTCCATTTTATTTTGAGAATTGATTTTGAAAAAAAGATTATTAAGTGTGGCATGTAAGAGAAAAAAATATTCCTATGTTTTGCCAACTCTCTCTCTTTCTTATGAATGCTTTCAACCTCTTCAAATTCAGTGTGAATGGAAAAGTTTTTGGCTTTCATAGACCTGTTGTTCATTGCCGGTTAAAAAAATGTTTCTGATGAAAAAAGGTGACATTTGATTACTTGATTTCTAAAAACTTGCTTCACAAATTTTGTGCAAACCATTTTCTCATAGAAAAAAAGAAGTATATTAGTTATCTTACTAAAAAAGGCCTTAATAGCAGTGATTTTCACTTTCAGTCTTTCTTTTTGAGAAATAAAGAAATGATAAATAAAAGAAAAAAGCTGGTTACCTCAACGAATTTAATGTAATCATCATTTGTTGGTTAATATGAACTCCCTTTCTTGATATTTGGTTTCACTCTGGTTATTTGAGTGAAGCCTTATTTATAATCTTTCCGTTTTTCTCTTTGCGGACTTCAGCATTGTATTCTATGGTGGCTTTTATGTCAATCATCAAAGCAAAGCTCTTAAAACCTTATCTCAATATAAATCCGTTCTGTTGTTGACATCTAACAAAGGATTTCTGGAAAGCATTCTTGGTTTTGTTTCAAGATTCTTCTTTTTCCATAAATTAGTGATTCCCAAAGTGGGTGCCACTGCATCCCTGGGAGCTGAAAGATATTTTTCACTGAGTTATCGCTATGAGTAAATTATGAATATCCTGTGCTAAAGCTCAGCATATCCTTGTTCCATTTGTGACGACTTATCTCTGAAGCTGGATTTTCAAAGATAGTTGTGATAGAAAGCAAGTATCGTACAAAAAATCAATGTGGAATAGAGAATGTGGTTGTCTATATTCAGCTTAATTCCAAGATTTGAGAAACTGTATGGTGAAAAGGCTCGCCATCCCACTAGTAATTATGATTTTCAAAAGATAGAACAAATATATAACTTGTTTATGAATTTGACGATCCATTCTAAAAAAAAAATTTTTTTAATTTATTTTACACTAATGTAACCACATGAATGTAAATGTGACTGTCCAGTATTTTCTAACTGGGAGGGGGGCACCATAATAAAATCATCGAGGACGTCATGTTTTGAAAAAGTTTTGCAACCAATTCCATTAATAACAAAGAAAGAAAGTTGCTGTTTCCTGAGGGCACTATCTTTTTGACATTTTAACTGAGAATTTTTATTTTTTTTTTATTTATTTATTTATTTTTTTTTTCAAGTAATTTTTTCAACCTGTCTTACAGGGCTTGATCTTGTGATTTTGATTTAGTTAAATTTTTGATAAAATCCTGAACATTCTTACAATTTCATCTGTAATAGCAAACTTGTTATTATTGACATGAAGCAAAATATTTTTCTTCAAATAGGCTTATTGCAATTTTGTGGCAACAAAAATTCTCAACTTTCTGTTGGGGGGGAATGGCCATTAACTGCTCATTAACTATAAAGCACTCGGAGAGCACATACTTCCACAAATGCCATTTCTACAAAAAACCTGAACAGATAGATTTCAAATCCTGGACAATGCTATGATAAAACCTTGTGATGATTATTCATCAGAGACATATCAACATGGTTAAAGGAAAAAAACAAACAAAAAACAGTATAAATGAGTTTATCATATTTATTTATGATGTTACTATAGCGTAATTTCAGCCCTCAAATTGTCCTATCTTGCTGGGTTAACTGAATTGCAAAAATATTTCTGGATTCGCCCCATTTAACCAGTTGTTAATTTGCCCATGGAAAAAATATCACTGAAATTCATTGACAATTTTTGGAGATATTTTGAAGACAGAAATATGGGGGAATATGTAGTCTCTATCTGACTTGGTTAGCAGAGGTGAATATTTACTTATGTTTTAATGTGTTATAATCCTAAAATTCCTTTTATTAGATTAAACTATTAAAATTGCTGTTGTATTGTTTTTGTCTATGATGTATTATTTTCATATAACCTGTTCATAAATTTGCATTAGTATTGTTGCATATTCTCAGTTTTGATACAAAGCATTCAAGCAAGTGCGGGGCCTGTCTCATTGTCACTCTATTGACATTCAGTTTTCAGGTTTGAATTATTCTTACCAGTTTATACACACCACAAAATTTCTTTGTTCTTTTTACATCCAAGTGATGTCAATTAGTTCTATCACTGATGAGATCTAAGTAGTCCATATGATGAGCATTGGAGACCTTTTTAGAACTTCCAATGTCAAAGAATTCAGCTTTATTTGAAAAATAAGAATCTTCATGATTATCACTTCTATTTTTACTCTTGGCACTTCTACATACAAACTGCTGGTTAGGAAAATCATTTACTCTGAATTGAAGAACTCTGATACACTTTCAACATCTTCACCTTTCCAAACTTTAGGGTCTGAGTTTCAAACCAGATCTTTCATTATAGTTTTATTTCCTTTTCTTCAACTTAATTTAGCTCTTCAATAGATGTCTAGGAAGCGTAAAGGCTATTGAGAAAGCTATTATTATTATTTCAAAGCATAGCTTTCTTCTATAATAGTTTACCTTTGCCAACAAAGTTGGATCAGGTATATATATATATATATATATATATATATATATATATATATATATCGCTCATGCCTGTCTGTTTGTCAAGATAACACCTGAAAAAATTTTGAATCAATTTCAATGACCTTTTATGAAAGGTTAGACCATGGACTAAGAACGAATTGATTAATTTTTGATGAGGAAAAGGAAAATTTTTCTTTGATTTCAGAGATTTTCTTCCGTATGACCATTGTCCGAAATTTTGGAAAAATCAAAACTCACCCAGTTACCTCCCTATCATCGTAGCAATATATGAACAGATTTTCATTTGGTTTTTAGTTAGTGTATGGCATTGACTGAGGTATGTTCTCTTGGAGTGCTTTCTAGTTTCTGTTTAGTTCTTTCATTTGCCATGTTTATGAAGCCGGTTGTTGAGTGTTGAAAAAAGCCTAGGTTACAGTGAACATTTCAGTGTTTTCATGAAATCCTTAGTTTCACAATCAGTGTAGTAAAGATTAACAAGTATGTGATGCTGATCATCACTACTTAGATGTGTCTGATCCTTACTTCAAACTAAGCTAAACTTAGTAAATACCAAGGAATACCACAGAAGTGGGGCACCCAGTGAGGATAAGACTCTTTACTGTAGTAAAGGTCAACATAATACACTGTGAAACTGGAGATTTCATGAAATTACTAAAATGTTGAAGGATTCCAAAAAATCAATAATTTTACTATCTTACTATAACACTAATATGTAAGTTTACCTCTTCATCAGGGAATAGAAAGATGGGAAGATAGATTTTTTTTTTTTTTTTTGGTTCAGAATGGATCTTACCATGAGTTGCAGGAATATTGAGCTCTCCTATAATTTCTATTGATTTTGATTTTTATCTTGAGCCATAAAAACAACTTCACAATAACTGGCATCTAAGTAGTTGCAGCAAAATTCAAATCTTTCTCTTTCATTCTGTTTGTCTGTCCTTCTCTTTTTTTCTCCCTGTCCTTCTCTTTTTTTTCCTCCCTGTCCTTCTCTTTTTTTCTCCCTGTCCTTCTCTTTTTTTTTTCTCCCTGTCCTTCTCTTTTTTTTTTCTCCCTGTCCTTCTCTTTTTTTTTCTCCCTGTCCTTCTCTTTTTTTTTTCTCCCTGTCCTTCTCTTTTTTTTTCTCCCTGTCCTCCTCTTTTTTTTTCTCCCTGTCCTCCTCTTTTTTTTTCTCCCTGTCCTCCTCTTTTTTTTTCTCCCTGTCCTCCTCTTTTTTTTTCTCCCTGTCCTTCTCTTTTTTTTTCTCCCTGTCCTTCTCTTTTTTTTTCTCCCTGTCCTTCTCTTTTTTTTTCTCCCTGTCCTTCTCTTTTTTTTTCTCCCTGTCCTTCTCTTTTTTTTTCTCCCTGTCCTTCTCTTTTTTTTTCTCCCTGTCCTTCTCTTTTTTTTTCTCCCTGTCCTTCTCTTTTTTTTTTCTCCCTGTCCTTCTCTCTCCTCTCGCCGTCTTTCTCCTTTTTCTCTCTCCTCTCGCCTATTCCAATTCCCTTAAGTAACAGTGTATGTGTACTAATTACATTTAGTTTACATTTTCCCATTTGCTCTACATTCTGTTATTGATTTTCCTCACAGACCAGACTTTATTTATCTGGGTTTTTTTTTTTTGTTTTTGTTTTTTTCTTAACCACATATTCTGATTGGCTTCACTCATTCAACCATCATGGATTTGTTTAAAGTGAGAATTTTTTTTCTCTCCATACATTGTTTTATGGATTATACCTATATGACTAAATGAGTGTGAAGAAAATTAACTTGATAATTGTACTGTAACCAAGGTGATACCTACTATTAGTAGGTAGCACCTTGAGTGAAGCTGATCACCGTGGTAAAGTGTTCACCTCTGGTTAGGTAGGATGAGGTTCAATCCACTGCCAAGTCTCACCAAAGACTTGAAAATATACCTCTGCCCTCAACACGTTGATTAGGACTGAGGAACCTCTCCCCAAGCCAAAGGGGTTACAACCAAATCATGTTGGATATACCAATTCTGGTGAGATTGGCAAAGTTGAACTCCGTAGAGCCTGATCAGTATCTAAATGGGCGAACATTGGAGAATACCAGGTGCTGTAAACAGGACGAAGCCTTGACTGGCCTGGCAAACTGGAAATGGTTCTCACTGACAATTGTACTGATGTGTACCTAACCCCACAATATCCACCATGAAGATATAAATTGAGAACAATGATACATACCTTATTATTGACCCTAAAATCATTGTAATGGCTAAATGGTTGACCATTATCAGATGTGACTCAAAGGCTCCTCTTCTGTTTACTAGTATCTTTTCAGAGCGGGGTGGTGTAACTACCATCCTAAATTTATACCTTCACCCTCATGCACAGCTTAGAGTGTTCTCAATTAGCTGCTGAATGTACAGGGGAATTTGTCATTATGAAGAGTTTTCAACATTCTTTGCTGGAACTGAACCCAGAACCATCTGTGTGTGAAGCCGACATGCTAACCATCACACCATCTTAACAGGGTCAATGATACAGCTTGATTATGTAAAAAAAAAAAAAATTTTTTTTCATATAGCCAAGAAGAATTAGGTTATTCACTTCATTTTCTAACAGAGAAAAGATGTCTGACATTACATGATTTATCCTAAACTAAATTTATTTCGGAATCAATACATCTCAATTCACTTACGACACAATTTTTAAGTTGAATTTCGCAAATATTGCCAATATTACCAATTTTTTGTCCATTTTTGTTTCTCTTCTGGTTGACTCAATCGGAAGGTTATGTTTTGGGGAATTTGATTTCATTTGTTGTTCACTAAACTAACATTTCATTGACTAACAATTCTTGGCCATTTATAGCTATGCTGGGCATTCTACAAGTTTTTGATCCAATTCTTCCATGAATTTCATTGTTCTATTACTTCCATTGGTTGGAATTGGCGATTCTTTCAAAGCCACACAATTCCAATCTTACTTATTGGAAGTCTTCAGAAAAAAGATTTCTATGAATGTCTGGTTTTAATTCTTCTACTAATGCATTCACGTTTTTGTAATTTCTCGCTACTCGTGACCACAAAAGTGAATGCTTTGGAGAATGAGCAGTTTTCAATGATTGCTTATGTGGTGGTGCAGAGTGGCAGAATGGTTGTCATTATAAACACTTCCTTTATGTTACAGAATGCGTAACCCGTTCGGGGTTTCAGTTAGCCATAATCTTTTATGTTGGCCAGACGTCTTGGAAGATGGGCAAAAGCTTACTCACTTTTTGTCCTGGGGAAGATGTGGCAGTAATATGGTCAATACATTCCTTCCACACCAATCACACGGTTTGGAGTGTATCCAATTAGCTATTAAGTGCAAGGGAAAATTTGTGGTATGAATAATTTTTCATACTCTTCACTCGTGCTGGGAATCAAACATTGCCCTATCCGAGTCGACTACTGAAAGTGCTGAACAGTTAACAGCACAGAGCTCAAACTCTGGCTCTGTCAGTTTGTTCACTTCAGATTAATACCCTTGGGAAAAGCAGGAATCCATCTTTTTTCCCCTATTCAACTATGTGTAAATAACAAAGCAAACTGGGCTCCCTCGTTATGGTTGACAAACTCTATAGGAGATGAACAACTCTGATTCCTAACTAGCCTGAAGAGGGGTAGGCTGACAGAACCCATCTTACCCATGACACGCCCATAATAAAATCATCTCTGGTGCCCCAATGACCCTGAACTTGGTAATGAGATTATAAATAAAATGATTGCTAATTTATTTTGGATTGTGCCTCTGCCAGCAAAGTCAAAGAGGCATATGTATACGGTTGTGTCTATCTTTCTGTCCACACAATATATCCGAAAGTACACCATCAATTTCAATGAAACATTATGGATGGATGGGCGGTGGGGTGAAAGAGAAGCTGGTAAATTTTAGAGTGGATTTAGGGATCTTGTTTTGGTGGGATTTTTTTTGTTTTTTATTAATTCTTTGTTCTTTTTATCATGATATTTCTCCCTGTAAAATTACATCCTCTAAAAATGGCATTGGGCTCAAAGTACTTTCTAGTTTGGAAATGATTTTACCTTTAATTTTTTTTTTTTTTTTTTTTTTTTTGTGCCTAAAGCCAGTCTCAACATCGTGATTAGAATTTTTTTCATTGTGCAAGAACTTGTGTAAGTGTTATTTAAAAGATGATTTTAAAGCGAGAATTGATCATCGCTACCCACCACAGAACACTTTTGCCGGGTTTAGGTTATTCGTGTTTTTTTGTGCTGACATTTAAATGAATGTATCTATATATCTGGATTTGGTAGAAACTTGAAATTTTGCATGCACACTCCCATCAATGAGTAGGGAAATGGTTTATTCCACCCAAAGTAATTTTTTTAGGGGGATGGGGTCGAACATGGTCCAATTTACAATGTAAATTTATGCTAAATCCGTCCCTTAGTTTGCATTTGGTGGTGTTCAGCCGTTTTTTAAAATTGATTGCCCCCACCATGGCATGCTGTCAAGATATGTTGGTCACGTGGAGGGTGAAAAAACACACTTTCTCATATATGTGCATGAAATTGAATTGTCATTGCTGTAATCTATCGCTGCTATCTACAACAGACTGGTTTAAATTCTATTACTGGGTTTAGGTTATTCATGTATTCTGATATGCATATATATATATATATATATATATATATATATATATATATATATATATATATATATGTGTGGACTTTGCCAATCTGTGAAAGATTATCATTCCTTTTTATAAACTTTCATTTGATAACACAGTATGTTGCCTAAAGATATTGATCATGTAATGGTTCCTATTAAGTGGCTAATCATTTTTTTTTTTTTTTTTTAAACATTTTTTTGATTAATCACGAATTTGCTCTGAACCGTACTGGTTATATTTTCATTGGGGTAACTTAATTTTCCCACCCCCGCAGCTGGATTTATGAGGTAAAAAGAAGCATATATGGGTGGCGGTGATTCATAAATTCCCTTGGCATGCTAGTTTAGAATTCTTTGGGGTGGATCGAGAAAAACAATTTTTCCATAAAAAAGCAAACTAGAAAAACTTACAGCAATATTTTGATAAGTGCAGGTTTCAATGTAGAATAGTGAAGGCATTGCTGTTTAAGATAATTTACCTGAGTATAAGCTGGAAAAAAAAAAAGAAGCTCAGTGAATCATAAAACGTTGAACTGTCTTGATTTTTGATTACTATTTACTTGAATCTTCTGTCTCAACTTGACTCAAGCCATTGACCTATACTACTGAGTAATCAGTGCAGACCTGAAAATTAAAACAAAGAAATTTAAGATGAAGGAAAAAAGTTGTTAGAAATTGAAAATGTTCTACAAAACTTCTTCTGATGAGAAAAAAATGATAATAAAAGATAATTAATTGCTTTACTGATGCTACCAGTACAGAAACTGGAGTAGACATGATATTAAAGAAATTAGGCTCCAAAAGTAGGCTTTTATCATGTCTTCTGAGCCATAGTTCTCAAAGGTTAAATGTTTCAAGAGAAGCTGGGCATTTATCTGACTTTCCCAGGCAAAAGGAACACGAGATCATACCTTTATCAGTGTCGAAATTTAAATTCTTAAATTCATATTAAGAAAATGTCATGTCAAGACCAAGGGAAATAATTTTTGATTTGAATTATCCCCCTTTGATATTTTGGTGAATTTTTAATTTTTTCTCCACTCAACTCACATAAAGGGTTCCACTATTTTTTATGTTATCCATTGAAGAGTTCCACGATCAAATTCTAGCAGCGTATGAATTAAACACTGAACTCAAATTGTATAGAAGAAGGGGAAGCAGCTAACGGCTTTTAAAAAAAAAAAGTCATTCTTGACGACATGGGTATGTTAGTGGATTTATGAATATTTAAAATCCAAATGAAAACTACATGTACGTTTTTAAAACTGCCAAAACCTGGATTGAAATTCTGATAAACAAATTTTTTTTCTCCTCTTCTAAGAAGAAAAAAAGAAGAGTCTAAATGATAAAAGCATCAAAGGCAAAATTTTGATTTGTCAATTCTTGTTCGTTGTTAATTTCTTTGAGTTGATCTGGTTTTGCTCTTAGAATTCCATCTGCACTGAATGTTCAGCCATTGAATCATTTATTGAATCAGCTGCTCAGAAAAAAAAATATATACCTTCTACCCCTCCTTCCAAGTGACAATGGTAATATATACTAGTTTGCTCATGCTGTCAGAAGATGATGGGAGTATTTGAATAATTTTATGATTACATTTTACCTGAAAATATCTAAATGATTATGTTCTGTATTTATGTTCATGTTCAACTAAAATGAACCTGTATTTTTTTTTTTTTTTTTTTTTTAATGCATTTTCAGAAAGAAAGATAACTGCTCTAAATTAGCATTTATTAGTTATTCCCATTGACAAAAGTTACAGACAAAAATATAGATATTCGGGTGTTATATTTGCTGATATATTTTTCTAATCCATGAATTTTGTGACCGTATATGTTGGTATATAAGACAATGATTTATTTGAAAGGAGAAAAAAAAAAAGAAAAACTTTGCAAATATTACATTGCATCCAATAAACTGGTATTATGACTGAAGTTTGATGTGAACAGTTATGGTACTTGGATGAGTTGCAGTGAGCAGTAGTCCTTCTATTACCCTAGTAAATCATTCATTTCATAGTCTAGTACTTATGATATGTAACTTGTACCCTCTTTAATTGATTTTGCAAGCCTCATTGCCCAAATTATTACTCATAATTTTCCTCCGCTGAAGTTTTAGCACAGCTAAAGCATGGCCGCACAAGGTGAAAATGTTCGAGGAGTTGGCAAGGGGTAACCAAACCAAATGCAGCTGGGGATTTTGGGGAGCTGTAAGCACCCCAGTCGAACATCTGAGGCTCCAAATTCCTTGCATTGTGGTGGTGAGATGTATCTGGAATGCAGTTACAACATATTTTTTTGAAAATGATTGGGAAATATACAATTGTAAAAAGAGTGAATTTGTAAAAATTGACTCTAGTTTAGCTCCCAGGAATTATGCAAAAACTATGAAAATTTGAAGAAGCATAGAGTATTTATTGGGCTGCAAATGTTGTGGCTGAAACTATTGTTTATAAGTGTGTCAATGTTTATTCATTTGGTGTAGTTCTCATCAGAAGACATGAATAGCTCAGACATGTTCTAAGGATTCTATTTTGAGGAGCTTCCTTTTATGACCCTCATGAGTTGGCCAAAGCTATCGTGGAGAAGGCCACAAGGAGCTCCCATGATTGCTTGAAGGAAGAAGTGCCACAAGGAGTGTTGTCCCCCTTTATTTACCTGGTTGGGGTGTGAAGGAAATGATAAACCCATCCTCTTGGCTGACAACTCTGAAAGATCAGGGCCTAGTGGAAACAGTGCATCTAAAACGTATTGGACTATGGTGTGCAATGTCCAAGCTGACAGCATTGTTTATGGAATCCAGGTGTGTATCTTGGATTATGTGATGGTTAGCATGTTTACCTCACCTACAGAAAGTCCCTGGTTCAAATCCGTGTAGGAGTGAAGAGTGTGGAAAACAAATTTACCTGTACACTCTGCAACTAATTAAGTACACTCTAAGATTTGTAATTCGAGTGGAAGTCTTCCTTTGATGGATTTGCATCTTGCCAGGGAGAAGGAAATAAAAACTTGTTACGATAAAGTCTTGGCCAAACTTGAAACTTGCAACGATCACTAAGCTGATGCAGGCGGAGGGGGGGGGCTTCATCAACAGCTGTGGTTATTCCAATGGGAGATGTCTCTTAAGAGAAGGAATCTCAGTACATGACAATTATTCTGTCTGAGAGGCAAAAAGAAAGAATTTAGGTCAAATTGATCGGATAGATGGAAATTAGTTCCAAAGAAGATGATGATAATAGTCAATACCTGCTCATAAGTTTGGGAAGAAATGCACCCTTGAAAGAATTCGTGCATTTCCCCCGAAACCTATAGCAAATCTTTTGAATACAAACCCACTGTCATTCAAGGTGGCCAGGTATTTTTTGCTGCTCTAGACTAAATTAGTATGGTCTTAGGACCAAATTAAGTAGCTTTAGTACCAAAATAATCAAAGAACTTGTAATCCATCTTCAGACTCGGCTTGCAGGTAAAATGGATTAAAATACATTTTTATTTTCTAATCTATTGTCCATATATATTTATGTTGTATCAAATCATTCATGTGTAACAGATTGTTATCTTTAGTTGAGTTTCGTTCAGTATCAAATCTTTATTTTTGGAACTGGAGAGCTTTGTCCAGTATGGAATTTGCCTAATTTTGATCTTGAAAAATCTGAATGGTGACCCTGGCACTAGTCCGTACATATAAAAATATTGATTCTCTGTGCAGTGAAAGGGAAAACTTTTCAAATCTTTTCATTTTCATGTTTAACAAATTGAATGTCTCGTTTGTTGTTGGATTTGTTTCTTTGGATAAAAATGCCCAGAACATCCAAATTGAAGAAAACTAGCAGGGATTCTTAGTGTTGCCTAGGAAAAAATTTTCTACCTACACATCCACTTGTGGTATCCCTCAATTGTCACAATACACAGACCTTGTCACATCCTGTTCTTGTCGATGTTCAGGTAAATAGGAACACTGAAACAAACTTAAAAACAGACATATATATGTGTGTGTGTGTGTGTGTTTGTTCTCCATGTTTTGTCTTTCAGATATGCTACGTTCATCTATACACACTCCATACAAAAATCCTAGTCTGCCTTGGAGCCTTCCAATTCTCTTCACATTTTAACTCTCAAGTTCATACTATGAAAATGAAATGTCAAGTACAAAGGAAATAGCTTTAGATTGAAATTATCTCCCTTTTATAATTTGGTTAATTTTTAATTATTTATCCATCAATTTCACTTATCATTATGATGATGAAAACAGCAATTTTTTCTCTTTTACATCAAATTTAATCTTTAGCTCTTGGTAGGTGTTCATGCCAAACAAAGAGTTTGTCTTGCCACTGAGAAAGGGTTTATTAGGTGAATAGATTTTTTGATTCATTATCATTCAATCCTTTATTTTCCCATATTCACACACCAGTTTATACACATTATCATCTTTTCATAAACCTGCAATCTAATGATGCTACTTGGAGCATGAACAATATGATGATCGCTTTTTCAACCAAATAGTTTTATTATAGAAAACTTTTTTTTTTTCTTTATCCGACTCTTTCAGAATTCGTGCACAATTATAAAAAATTTACAGCATGGCTTAATTTTTTTCTTGTGTGCAGTGACACAGCCTGGAGGAAACACTGCTCTTGACATGATTCCGTTTTGGTTTTTTTGTTCATTAGAAACCACTCACCGAAACTGTCAATAGGTTTTTTGAGTTTTTAAGTTGGTCTGGCTGGCTATCTATGTATTGTGTGTACAGGCTTTGCCAATGGAGCTAGAGATCTGAAACTTGGAACATTTACACCTTACTATGCCTACAAAAACAGGGTTTCCTTGTTCATTGAAAATCAATCCCAAAATAGGTTTTCATTTGAGGGGGGTTCAATTCACAATGCAAGTTTGTGCTAAACTGGCACCTTAGTTTGTATCTGGCACCATTCATGCTTGTTTCTTTTTTTGATCCAACAAAAGATGAGAGAAGAAACTTATTTGTTGATCACCCTTTTTTTTTTCTTTTTTTTTTTTTTACTGCCAAAAGACTTTGGTCACATGACGGATTTTATTGAGTGACTAATCAGACGTGTTGATTTGATATTTGACTCTCGGTGCTAACATGAGAAGATATTCTGCACAGTGACCTTTTTTTCTCAATGTAATCAAAGACTTATCACCTTCAGTATTCATTTACCATATTTTTCCCTGGTTCTCAGCAACTGAAAATGAATTTCGACCATCATTTTTCATTTTCACCCAATTTTCTTATGATCATTACAGATGCTTCATACCATTGTTTTCTTGAAATATTAAAAGAAAAAAAAAATCGTTTTCTCTAGAGCTAAGATTTTATTCTCTGAATATGTCTGTATGAGAATACATTAAATTTTTTTAGAAATTCAATTCAGCTGTTCTTTATTATCCTTTATCCTGAAGTTTACATTATTTTAATTATTTTGACTAGTTTACACTGTCATCTTAATTTTTAGTTTTTATCACTTGAATGAAAAAAAACTATAAAAAAAATTAGGATGGTGAAAATGTCAAAATGAATAGAAATAATTTTTTTTTTTACTATACTTCATCCAATAATAAGAATAAATAATCAAAAAAATGTTTTTGTGTTAGATGTTTATCATCTCATTTTTTTTTTATGGACAATGTTTCGAAAATAAATTTGCTGAGTTGGAATTTGATCCTAAAAATTTAAAACTTGTAGAATTCCACTTCATGAATAAAAGGAAAAATGCAAAAAGATTTTAAAATCAAATCCCAAACATTTTGTCTACTGTTCATTTTTTTTTTTTTTATATAAGTTCCTCTTCAAGCAACCACTTCATTGAGATTCTTTCATTTATTTCTTGCAATTTTTTTTAAATAGATTACCACAGCATTTTTCACTTTTGAATAATGTAGGGTGGAGTGAAAATAAGGTTTTTCTTGAATTTAAGAAAAGTGCAGTGTTTAAACCCTTACAAAATTGAGATGGAATTATTTTGGGTGGTTGTCGCCACTTCTTTTCTGGCAACTGACCTGACCGTGTCTGATCTACCCACTGTTCTTGACACAATCTAAAGAACTAATTTAACATGAGCTTGCATTCAAAATTGAGCCCACGGTTGCGAGGACAGAAGAGGTGACAATCACTTGAAATTGATTTTCATCTCAATTTTGACATCTTTCCTGTTTTAAGCACGACACTTTTTTTCTTTTCTTTTTTTTTTTTTTTTTTTTTTCTGTTGAAATTTTTCACCCCACCCTAAAAACAGTTTTCTCTTTGTTCTTGAAAATAAGACCAATATTTGTACTTGAATATTGAATTCTGGATATTTTGATGATAATTTCCAAGGTATTTTTGCATATGAAATCTTTAAGGGTTACAGTCATCATACCAAGCTGCAAAGTCTTTAGAAAGTCTTTAAAATCTTAGTTTGTTTTAATTTGCAGAGGCGGCTTGGCTGGGGTTGAACATTTTCAGAACTACTGGTAAGTCCAGGATTTATTAAGGTCTTTCCAGAAAAAAAAAAGCAACAAAAAACAAAACACTTATAGCTTTTTTTTTTTTCTTTTTTAAAAAAAATATAGGGTAAAATCCTAGTCTCCGTGTGTAAAATGGAGATAACTCTTGAGGCTTATAGGATGATCTCTGAGGCCTGCGAATTTGGCTTTTTTTCTTTTTCTTTCTTGGCCAATAGTGTCCAGTTTTGAGTTATGGTCGAGAACATTTCTCTTTTTTTTCTTTTCTGTTCATCAACGCATACAAATATATGAAATTTGTCAAAAATCTTGGGTTAGGGTTTTGAAAAAATTGTATGAACATAACTCAAAACTAGGGACAGTTGGCCAAAAGGGGAAGAAAAGGCCAAATTTGGCTTGAAAAAAAGGCAACCTAGCAAGTTTGAGAGGTATAATCCTGTGGGCTTTAGTTCATTTCAAGGCTAACAGGAGTTATCTTTATTTTATGCACAGAAACTAGAATTCTACCAAGTATAGTAGTAACCTTCTCAGGGTATGTGAATGTTTGTCTTTTAATTTCAATTTTATTCAATGAAAGCATCATGATCTTTTAAAGTACTGTGGATTCCGGTTAAATGGACCATCGGTTTCAAGGAATAGATACATTGTAGGACCAATTGTGCAAGAACAGAATCAAATTTTAAATCAGATGGTCCTTTTTATGCAATTCTGTTTGGAAGTAATGGCCGCTTATAGGAACCAAAATTTGTGGTCCTGATGTATTCCGCTTAAGCGAAATCCACTGTATCTTTCTGTGCATTTTTCTTTTATTTTCTTTTGATTTCTTGCTTAACCAAATCTAACCTTGACCAAAAACAACCAATAAGTTTTCATCAGATGAGTGATTTAGAAAAAAGGGGATTAAATCTTATCAGAAAATCCAGAGGGAAGGACCCGAAGTCAGTTGATGAAGAGATGCTATATCACATTGTCATCTAGCATGCCCTGCAGCTGTGCTGATCCCTTAAGATATTGAGCTCCTCTTTCCTTTGGAAGCCTTCAGTACTGTTGAGAGAGGGAAACTGGAACGTGGGCTCAACTCTTGCTCTGTCAAGTGCCAAGGCATGATGCTAAGACTGTATGCCAAGATGAAGAAGTGCCGACAAATTATGTCAATGCCTTCGTACATAGTAGTAGTTCATGGATATGTGAACTAGATGGAAGAGTATTTTGAGAAGATCCCCAACTCTCTTTGGACTAAAGTCTTGTTCTTGACCTTTTGCCTAGAGCACCTGGAGATGTTATTTAAATGAAACTATCTATGTATCCAGAATGTACAGCACTGTTATAGAAAAATCTAGGGTGCAAACCTTGTCTATCGACTGAGCACCATCTAGTGTTAAAATGGTGAATTCCAAATGAACAGAGTGAGTTGCGATGTGCCAGTTAGATGTCACTTTCTATCATTGAGAACGTACATCACGAATGTTGTGGTGCAACAAGGAGACGCAGCGCACACTACTCAAATAGTAAGCTAAACTATTGAGTTTAGAATAATATTCTAAGTATATTTTCTTTGTTTGAATGTGTAAATCACTCATTAGAAACCATCAACCAAAACTGTCAACGTGCGTTTCTTCGGTTTTCAAGTTGGTCTGGCTGTCTTGTATGTATCATGCATACTGGCCGCTCCAATGAAGCTCTAGGACTTGAAATTTAAACATTTACTCAGTTTTTTGGGGCTTTTTTTTTTTTTTTTTTCAAATTCCCTACCCCCATATAGATTTTTTGTGGGGTTTCAATTTGCAATAGAAGTTTATGCTAACTGACAGCATTCACTTTTTTTTTTTTTTTCCCCCTTTCAAATTCAAATTTTCTTTAGTGATCACCACCTATCCGAAAGAAACAATTTTGATTTGAGTTCCAAGGATCTAAATGGATTTATATGACCCACCAAGGGAATGTTTAAAACCAAACTGTGTACCACTATATATGGAACTTGGTTTTGTACATCAAACTGTTGGGCTACCTTCTACTGACAATTCGGCACCAGTTATCAAAAAGACCTGATAGACAATTCAATTATAATTGAGCTTCAGCATGTTGGAAAGAATTAGAATTTTTTTAGATATTCTTTTCCAAATGTTCAATTACAAAATTGGATTTCTTGTGAATGTTTCTCTGTGGGCAGAAGATTTGACCCAAATTTGATTGCCGTGCATCAGTTCTGTTCATTTTCCTTTCTACTTTGTCTCTTGGCATGAGTCTGAGAACCCTCCTCCTCACTATTTCTCTCCTGTATATTTTGGTGGATGAAGCATCTAATAAACACCCCCAAAAATGGGTTGTCTAATAGGCTGCCTAGAAAATCAGCAATTAAATAAGAAGTTGAAGCCATGAAATTCAGACTGAAATTGGGGTCTCGTCTTATCTGAAGGTTGCCTTTCACATTGAAACATAAAAATGAAAATAATGTATGAAAAGTAACCAAACTGATTATTGGAATAAAATATCTGATTCAAAGAAAGATTGTTGTCTTTAGATTTAACAAAATCAGCTAGAGAGAAAAATGAAGGATTTAATTGTTATTGAAAATAATAAATCGGATTTCAATATCTCTCTTTGAACTCTATTGACAAGACAGATTCCAAAAACTGAATCTTCTGAACTATTAGACTTTTTTTTCTAATAGTTTTATATTTTTGGAATAAGTTGTCTAGTCTCGTTAGAAATGGCACTATAATTTAGATAAGTTCAGAAACTGAGAAGAGCATGAGCTTACAAGAACATTTTTTTTTTTTTCAATCTGTCTGATGAAACTTTCTAGAGAATGATCTTCATGTAGTAATAAATCGTAAATATTATTCACTGTTATATTTATTTTTGAAGTTGACCTGTTCATATTATATGCAATTGGAAATTATGTAGCCAAGGATTTCCACGTCACCCTAAAAATTATATAATGTCCAGATTGGGAAATGAGGAGGTTCGTCTTCGATTGGACTCGGTTTGGTAGGGTCATGTTCATTGCCTGATGTCTCCCGGAAAAAGCCGATATATAACTGACAATTTCTGGAACCTTGTTACATTACATCCTTATGAGTAGGTGAATGAATAACTACTAACCAAAAATATTTGTTTCCTTCTTAATTTTTCTGTCATGGCAAATATCACATGGTGAGATTTAAAAAGAAAAAAAATCATTTTGATCTTCTATGTTCCACTTATGATTGAGGTGTCGTGGGGAAGGTGGAGACAATGCTTGCATTGCTTATGTCTGCCCTCTTCTAGTCTCTTTTATTCTGCATAAGCAATCTACCATAATCCACTTCCAGCTTGCCCGGCCTGTTGAGACATAGACCTCTTTTCTAAATAAGGAGATGTGGGGGAGGGTGATGCCCCATACCCTGCTATGCTGTCCCATGGAAGAGATGGATGCATACATTGTCCAAGGGTATTAGTGCAAAGTGATCAGCCAGAGTTTGAACTATACTTGCCAATCTCATACTCTGTCTTTAACCATGCTGCCACCTATACCTCAGTGAGGAGATGATTGGCTAAAATATCCCCAGTAACCCTGGCTGTAGCCCAGGATGCCTTGTGTTAGGTGGTGCCTATACTGTGTCTGTGACAGAAGAACATTGCAAATACAAACAGGAAAATGAATAAATCAAACACTTGAAACAGTCAAAATGAGAAAATTTCATGATGTGAAGTCAGATTTTTCAGTATTATCTGACAGTTGAATACTTTCTGTTGTAAAACTGAGAGAAAAAAATGGCAAAGGAAATTCTCATGACTAATGACAAGATCAGTCAGGCTGAGCTAGTTTGGTGAAATGGTGCTCACAGTAGCTGAGGCCTGGGAGGGAAGGTAAGTGGAGTGAGGCCAAGTCGCAAGTAAATAAGTTAATACCATACTTTGAAGGGCGCTGAACTTCAACTTGCCCTGCGAACCCAGAACCTTAGGGATGACCCTGTATGAAATGTAATGAGATTTATTTCATCAAAATTGTTTACAAATGGATCTAGAATTTAAATTAGTAGCTTGCTGAGATGATAATTTAGTTAGCTCCTAAATTGAGTTTGCACTTTATCCTGTAAAGAAAGCATGAAAAATATTTAGTCTGCATGATTTTCTTATTGCTACATGTTAACATGAATTTTTATTTTGTAGTTTTAGTGATTAACCTTTTTTTTTTTTTTTTTTTTTTTAAAAATGTGACATTCTTAATATGTATTTTGCTCTTTGATAAACTGATGTTTTCTGGGTTATACTATTCCAATGAATATTTTCTCTCGTGTAACATCATGTAGTGGTTCTCCAACTTTTTTTTTCCCCGCAGACCACCTAATGTTCTCAAAGAAATATGTGCAGACCCTTAGAAAGGTTTAATGTTAAGGTGATCATGATAAAATGAACCATTACAAATTTTGGAAACCACATTTATTTCGATGTAATTTTTCTTTTGCGTATGTTTAACATGAGTCTTGGACTATTTTGAGGAAGACAGATTATGGAATAACTCTTTGATATTAAATGCAGTTCTGAAGATAATAGAAATTGATACGAAAAGTGCTGGAATATTTGATCCAGTTGATGAAGTAAGGAATTAATTTCTGGGTCCAATGGTGAATATTTGACAGTTTTTATAATATGCAGCTGTAAGTTGGATCCCTTTAATTTTCATTTATGATCTGTTAACTTGAAACCAAAATTATCACCATAGGTTTCAGTTTTTTAGTTGGTCTAGCTATCTATATATCATATCAAGCTAGAGTACTGAAAATTACAACATACCCCTTAAGTCTAGGAAAAAAGTTTTGTTTCTTGATGTTTTTCATTTTTAAAATTTTTATTTCACCTCTCAGGGTGGTTGGTTGGTATTTGCAATATAAGTTTGTTAAATTGGTCCCTTTGTATGTGTCCAGCAGCATTTATGCTTGTTTTTTGAAAATCCAGATAGATGCTTGCTTTGCATTTCTCCTTGAATTATATGGCCTCTTCATTAGTGGTCAACTTGCTTTACTCTCTGCGCGTGCTTGTTAGAATCCTATTGAATTTGATTGAATATTTAACTCTTTCATGCCTTCATACCTAGAATTCTTCTATACAGAATATTGATGCATTACTACAGGCATCCCCCGTTGTAATGCTGGTGTTGGGGTCCAAGAAAGCCAACTATATTATAACTGACCTGTAATAAGTGGGGTGGCCAATTTAGCTGGTTTAGAGCTAGATGTAGCCCCAGCAGGGCTAGGTCTAGCTCTTTTGAAGCTAGATTAATATTTTGGGTTCCACCGTCCACCCACATTATATCACAAACCAGGCTATACTGAACTGTTGTATAACGGGGAGGTTTGTATTTGTTTTCAAATATCTTTTTCTAATGAATTCTGTTCATGTTTTGTTTTTGCTCAAATCGAGCTCATTGCTTTTAAGAATTGATGCTCCTTGCCTAGGATGCAACAGCCGCGCTTTAAAAGTGTCTCGGATGGAAAGATTTTGGGGAGCAGAAAAATATCCCTTTCCCAACAGTTGTTTCAACAGATCACTTATGGGCATGTGCAAAACCTGTATCCAATTGTTTCCAGTTGAAACTGAAAAACCAATTTTTAAATTTTTACATAATTGTTTCTAGTTTGTGTGTGTGCGCGTATATGTATATATATGTGTGTATATATATATATATATATATATATATATATATATATATATATATATATATATATATATTGCATGGGAAGTAGAGATTCAGTTTTGCATTATAGTTAAGTTAATACAACCCACCTGAAACCCTTGATGAAAAAAATTTTCTCAAAAATTTTCATGTTATAACTTTTTCCATTAAGTATGCATGCAAAATTTCTGCAAAATTTGATTGAACTGCTCCAGTTTTCAAGGGGGAAGGGTACAGTACAAGATTTTTTATACAATAGAGAAGATATAGTCTGCAACATTTTTGTTTTCTAACCGCTTCCCCAGTCTTGAAAGCTAAATTTTTGAGGGGGTTGATATAAATTTTAAATGTGTTCAAATCTTTATCTTTAAAAGGAAGTGTTTAAACCACATCAACCTTGATCAAGATTTTAATTTTGTCCATTGAAATTTTTTTTTTATTGTCACCTTTCAAGTATTTATCATCGAAGTTTGATCACTGTGGGATTAACAGGTCTGCAAAATAAAGGTCATTAAAAAGTGTTTTGATCGTTCGAGACAATTTTCATGTATTTTTGAATGCTGAATTCAAAGATGATGATCATATTACGCTTTTACTTACCATTTTCTACTTTTTATTAGTAAATAATGTTCTCGCTCTATCCATATGGATACATTGCAAAAATTGTTTTGATTATTTCAGGTTATTTCTATTTATTTTGGTGCCAAGTTGAAAAATGAGGACTATTATTTTCTTAAATTTTTTTTTTTCTTTTCTTTTTTTTTTACTTTTCAATTATAGGTTTTTGTATACTTTTACCACTATACACATACTAAATTTATTTGAATGGATTTAGTACTTTCTAATATTAAAATCCAAATTCAAAATGAGTTATTTTTTAGAATTGAAGTGACAATAGCTGAAACTGCATAGTGATGAATCATATCACTAGGAAGTAGCAAATCTAGCAGTTAGACATGTCAGGAAGGGTCGAGCTTCTCCCACCACTGATATTATATCTATTGGAGTGATGTAAACATATCTCTTTGTGAATTGGTTTATCAGTGTCATTTAAAATTACTCTTATTGGAGTGGGTATTTTTTTTTGGTGATATTTATCATACAAAAACTTATTAATAAAGTGTAAAAGGTAGGTAATGGAGAAAAATGGTGTCTGTTTTTGGATTCAGCCACTAGAAATATATAAAAATCAACTGAAATAATCAAAACACTCGTATGTATACCTGTGTTATCATTACGGATTAGGTGTCAAATGTCTTCTAAGAGAATTATTCGCAAGCAAAATTTTGAATCTAGTTCTTAAATATAGAATATCACATGCGATTTAGTGTTTTTTTTATGCAAATCATTATAGTTTGAATAAATCTTTGGATATTACGTGTTTGTTTTTCCTTTTTTTAATATCCTGTATGAAGAACATGCACCCTAAATAACTAAAAGTGTGAGATAATTTTAAAATTTTTTAATGGTTTTACATGGTAAACAACTGACAATCCCAACAAGAGAAAATTTACATATATTATAATAATATCAAAGTATGTGTAAAACAAAAAAAAACAATGGAAAATTTTGAAAGTTTTTTTCAATGTGCTTAGTGTTTAAAGCTGCATAGCTTTTTAGATTATTTATTTATTTATTTATTTATTTATATATATATATATATATATATATACGTAAGGGTTTCTATGAATACTGCTTTATATGTTCCATAGCTCTCCCTTTAGAAGTTTACTGAGACATTTTGATATAAGCATTAATAACCATAATAGGTTAGTCTTGAAAAGGTTAAGCGAAATATAAAAAATATGAAAATGATAATTCTTGATCTCATTGGCTGAACAATCTGTTCACAAGAGCAATATTGTTATCAAGTATTCCTTGAAATTCATATAAGTTTGGTTTTGCTCTTCAACATCAAAGTTATGCGTATTGCCATCAGCAAATGAAACTGATAAAATTTTGGCTTTGACTTGGAAATTTGGTGTTTTTTACAGACATCTTGAAAAGTCAATTTTTTGATGTTTTTCAGTCTAATTCTTTAAATCCACTTTTATGTAGTAATATCAATTTCCTGAAAGAATTGAAACTATCTTTAGAAAGTACTGTCTTCACATGTTTTGAGCATTTTTTTTTTTTCATTTTTTTCTTTCATTTTTTTTTTTTTCATATCAAATAGCCTTCTGGAAGTTCGGATTAAAATATCAGTGATCTAGTAAATATAAATCTGATGGGAATCTGAGGTTGGCAAGCTTTTGGTTGAGCAAGTTTGATCTTCAAGAGCAAGATCCTATCGGTCTCAGAAGGGAAGGTTTTACAACCAGTATATTCTCCTGATAGTCACCTATAGAGCTGAATCATGGATCTCAACTAAGATTTTGAAAGACCTATTAGTAATCAACAGTTTTTAAAAGACCGATTAGTCATAGTGGTGGCTATGGAAGATTTGGTCCAAGTCACTCTTTGATTCCACTTGGCTTCAATTTTTCAATCTTTATTTGATCTAAATTGCAAAAGATCAATTGAAAAATACATCTCCCACTGTTACAAGTTTTTTAGTTTCTTGAAATAAGAAAGAAATGTGATAGAATCAAGGCTTTCCTGAACTCTCATGAAAAGCCTGCATTAGAATTTGAATACAGGTAGTTCTGACATTTCGCTAATGCCACAGATGCAGCACATACACCCTTCCTCGCTCTTCTATACCCCAGTCTCCTATATGTGCCACCATCATGCCCTCAGATGACTAAGCCTGACATACTATCCTTACCATTTTTTTGGTCTGGTAATGCTCAAAAATTTTTCCCATATATAGTAATTGCTTCTGCGCCTTTTGCCGTTTGGGCTTATGAAAGGTTTTTATAGAAACGCTCAACTTATGAATAGCAAGGTGACCTGTATATCTGAGAATTCTTGTTAGGCAATCAGCAAATATTTGTATGATTTATCTATACGTTTTGGATGGTTACTATTTTAGCACTCTAAATATTGGTATTGGGCACCTGTACCAAATTCTTTTCATTTCTTATAGTTTTCATCTATGTGTATGATACGCATTGTTAGAAACTGTCAACATAGGTTTCTTTTCAAGTGGGGCTGGCTTGCTATGTATGTGTCACATGTACCGGCTGTAGAAATGGAGCTAGGGGGCTGAAAATTGAACATTCATTCCTTATTTTGTGAAGATGATTTTTTTTTTTTAATTTTCCCCCTTCCCTCAGTAGGTTCTTAGTTGGGGATTCAATTTGCTGTATAAGTTCATGCTAAATTAGTCCCTTATTTTGTACCTGGAAGAATTCATGTATTTAGAAAAAAAAAAAAATTTTCGATTTTTAATTCAGACTTGTTTAGTGATCACAATCCAACTAAAGGCAAGGGAAGTAACTTATTCATTGATTACACTTTTTTTTTCCAAATTTTTAGTTGATCACCCCCAACACTGCATGCTGGTCACTTGACTCTTTCTATTGAGTGACTAACCAGAGCTGTTCCAAATTCTTATCATTTCTTTAAGGATGGGAGAATAGTTTTTACAACTGTGTGACATGCATTCTTTTTTTTTCTTCTTTTTTTTGTGTGTTACTGTTACTTGTATTACTAAATAAATCTAAAGTGCTTTTTGGTGTTGTTACTTGTAAGAAGAATGTGAAGAACTAATGATTAGTTAGTTGGGCTGCTGTACCCCTTTGCCTGCACCGACCAGGTAGTCGGCTCAAAAGTGACAACCATTATTATTGTCACCTCAGGTGTACCACCCCGGTGCAGTTTTCAACCTGTGGCTGCATACAGGTCGAGGAGTTGCTGGTACTGGGGATTTTTTTTTTTTTTTTTTCCCTTTTCACACTTGTCAACATGGTTTGATTTCTGAGATAAGAATAGTGGTAAACAGGCTAACAAATTATAGCCTTTCTATCTGTCCCGGCTGTCTGTCCAGGTTGTCACCCAGTGTTGGTGAGTAAATAATCCATCCCCACCTTACCCAGCGTACACTTTTTTTTTTCTTTGTTTGTCTAACAGAATTTTAACTTGTTGCCACAGCCAGTAGCCCTCAACCTATTGTTATTATGTGAGTGGTACTGGTAATGGTTATCAGGACAACTTGTGTGTGTGTGTGTTTAAGAGAAAGATAGAAAGCAAGACTTGGCTGGTTGTGTGTGTATGTGTAAAGAGAGATTTGGCTGGCTGCTGTTGTGTGTTTTTGTGTTTGTGTGCAAGAGAGGAGAGATACTTGGTTGACTGCTGGACAGACCCTCCGCTCCTTCCTATTGGGGTACATCAAAAGTAATTTTGTTTCTCAAATCATCTCATCTCTAGATGATCCTAACTCTTCTGAAAGTTTTTAATTGCTGGTGATGGGGTTTTCCTTTGCATCATATTTACTTAAACCATCATAATCGACAATTGATCGTTATCCACTTCTGGGCTCTATTTGATTACACTAGTTCTAGGCAGTACGCTCAGATAGTGTTTCAATTCCTTCCGCTTCCCGACTCTCTATGAACAGTTTCAGCAGTTGTGAGGACCAATTTAAAGCAATGCCTCAAAATTGCATGATGTACCTCCATTATTATTATTATTATTATTTATTTTCAAAAAATTTTTTTAGTGTATCTTGTGAATGGATAAAGGTATATTGTAAGCAAGGGAACATTATAACCTCACTTTCAATGAAGATTTGTTATGGGTGTCAGTGTGAAATCTAGTTTGATAAAGGAAATTCTCTTGTGGCTATTGATCCCTCATTTTCAAACTAGCTGAGCATCTAAAACTTGGTAACGCCTGAAACCCAACTATTCTTACGGATTAAATAACTATACCTTATTGTTATAATTATTTATATTTGTTATTCATGAAAATGTCCAAACACCATTTGAAATTCTGGACCGCAGTGCTGAATGAGAGTTTACTATGCTCTATAAGAAAATGTAAATCAGTGATCCCAATGACCCACCACATCCAGTCATTACAATTTATTTCTGATTTACAGGTATATTCTACATGATTTCTACTGTAGTCCTAAAAAATTTCACAGACTTGAAATTGGCTGATTTGATTATTCGCTGTTTTTTTTTTTTTTATCAGCTACTCTCACAGATTTCTGAGGAAAAAATGAAAAATGTTTTGTTCTCATATCCAAAAAGTCCAAATATTTGTTTGAGAAAAATAAAACATAAGGAAACAATCTTTCATTCACAGTAACATAGAATCTGGCTGTTTTAATTCAGTGTTTCTGTTTTTTAAATTTGACTGGCAAAATATCAATAATTGGTGTTGATTACAGATTGACAAGCTTAAATAGCAGTCAAAAGTGTAATTGAAGTTTAACTTGAAATTGGATTTAAACCTCATAAAGTATAACAGTGATAAACGCTTGAAAAATTTGATCGGGCTGTATCCAAATCGTGTCTAAAATGTCTTTTTCAATTAGTAAAAAATTGAACAACAAACAAACCACAGAGTCTAAGAGTTGGTTTTTCTGGGCTTCCATGCTTACAAATAGAGAAAAAAAAAAAAAAACCCCTCAAAAAGATATTTTCAGCGTTTTATTCTTTTTTCCACTGATTATATATGATTTTTTTGCATTATGATTACCAAAATCTCAGTAGGGCAAAATAAAAATAATACAAGAATTTTTTAATATAATTGAATTATTTGAATATTTTCGATTGCAAATTTCTACTGCAAACATTTTGTTTAATGTTTAGTTTCATGTCATGATCTATATTGAAAAATATTCCTGGTTCTATAAGGTGTATACAGATCATTTTTATGTCATATTTTTTGCCAATCTTCTTTTCTTTCAAAGATTCCAAAGATAAAATTAAGTTTTATGTGATGTTGACTTTTTTCTTTTTGTGAGGTGTCGACTGGAGGTCAAACAATTATTCATGCATCCCATAACCCAATGAAATTGGAGGGACTTCTGAACTCTTAAATTCTGAGCTATTCATGTAACTTTGTAGTTACTGAAATTAGGCTTAGCCTATGCTACATCCAAAACTTCCCAAAATTTGGACCAAAGGTTGCTGAATTTGCAATGATCAATCTGTATTTCAAATTAAAATGGCATAAGACAGTATATTTGTTAACAATCATTTCCCCTCCCTCCTTTTTTCAGCTTTTCTTTCTAGATAATAAAATGTCACAATATCAGAGCTTTTGTAATGATATGAATAAATCTCAATACAAAATACCACATTGCTTCCAAAGTGTCTCTCTTGATTGCACCGAAGGTGTTTGTGTGAGTGGGTGGGGAGGTTGGCTGTGAGTTACTTTTTTTTTTTTTTTTTCTTTGAGGCTTGATTGAAAGGCTTTATCGTCTCAATCAATAAATCCAAAATCAGTCTTTCATCTCGTCGGTTGGCGGTTGAACACATAAAATGGAAACAGCCATTGAAAATAGATTTAAGTGGTAGAGTTGGTGCAGAGTGGTACAGTATGCATCCCTTTCTCATAGGCCCTAGAGGTGGGTAGTAAATTGTACTTTTATTTAAACTTTGATTTGTTCTTACCGCTGTCCATTCCTAGCAGAACAGGTGTGCCAGACGTCTTTTGCCACTCAAGACCATATTTTTTTGGTCTTGGGACCAAATTAAGTAGGTTTGGTACTCAAATAATCTAATAACTTGGAATATATCATCAGACTAAGATTGCAGGAAAAATGGATTGAAATGCACATCGTTTTTTGTTTTTTTTTAAATCTATTATTCATATATATATATATATTTATGTTATATCATGTCTATTGTGTATAATGTAAATTTTTCTTCAATACCAAATCTTTATATTTTGAACCAAATAGCTCTGTTTAGTACCAAATTTAGCTAATTTTGCTTTGAAAAATGCTGAATAAAAAGAAAAATTGATGAACCACAAATCTGGATAGTCACTCAGTAGAAACCATTGTGTGATCAACATCTTTGGGCGGCATGTTGGATTGTTGGTGATCAATAAATAAGTTACTTTTCTCATCTTTTGTCGGGCAGTGATTATTAAAAAGAAAGAAAAAGTCTGAATTTTTAAGGATCAAGCATGGATATTGCAAGACACAAAAAAAGGGACCAATCTAGTAAAAACTTATATAGCAAATTGAAATCATAGGGAGAATTTTCCAAGACTAAAAATGGTTCTTCCTAGACCTAATGAGAAAATGTTTAAATTTTGTGCACTCTAGCTCTTTGGGTACAGCCTGTATGCGCCATGCTTAGATAGATAGTCAGCTAGCTGGACCAACTTGAAAACTGAAGAAACACATATATATATATATATATATATAAGATCTCCAGCTACTAGAGTAAGAAAAATCTGTGATCAACGCTATTATCCGAGCTCACTTCAATGCAAATCTCCATTATGTACATTCATAAAATGCAATGTGTATCTATATGCATTTTGTAAATCATCATTTTTGACTGCAAAGGTGAATTAATAAAAGCAATGGAACATCTCTTTGACTAAATTTGGGGGGTCGTACCTTCTGATAGATTCTTTCCAAATTTTGTGATTTGCCTCAATTGCTGCGTCTTATCTCAGATGATTAACCTGCTCCATAACCTCATTGAAGGTAGACCTCCATTATGTTTCTGTTGGATTCTTTCTATGTTGTGAATTAGACAACTAAATGCTAATCAGGGTATTAGGACAACTGCCCCCTGCATAAAATGTCCCCCTCAAAAATGACTTGACAATTGTTCCCTTGATAATTTCTGTATTGGTGTTATTATTCACTAGGCCAACTACTTCATTCCCACAAATTTCCACTTGCTTTACAACTATTGCCAGGGATCATTTATCCAGTCTGTGGTCCTTGATATCCATTAGTCACACAAGATTTGGGGTCCATATCCAGAATGTCTTGCGTTCAGTCTTTATAGGTGCTGACATGGGCAAGGTTGTATGAAAGACAGGCAGTTGCCCATGCAGTAAGTCTCCTTCTTCATGTGCCAAGAAGAGGGCAAGGGCTCATTCAAGGTGGCACCAGTGCTATTGCAGGAGTTGCCAGAATGAGGCTGAAGACAATCTCAGACTGCTATAGGGAATCCAGATTCTGGTTTTAAATTCTGAGATGTCCTAAACTGACCTCTCCTCCTGGGGGTTACAGTGCCCGGTCATCACTGCTAGATGTGGGGGTAAGAAAAGATGAATTTATGCCTTACCTAATTGCATTAGTGCAAAATTGAATGTAAACGACTTTGACTGTTTTTTCTTTTTTCCATTTCCTCTGTATAAAAAAATTCATTTTAAAATTATTAGACAAAACTATTTAAGAGATTTGTGTGTGGTTGTGTATGCTCTGTGATTATCCAATTACTGGCAATTGAACTGAGTTGACCTTTGCCAGGTATATTACACAGCACACAAGTTCGATGTTATTTGGATCATTGGTTTTCGAGAAAATCTGATAAAAAAATAAATGAAACATCAAAAATTATAGATCTTTCTTCATAGTCCATGAAGAATATCTCCTATGACTCTTGCTCTCTAGAATTATCTAAATTGGGATATATAATATCTAAATTGGCAACACTGAAGAGAGGTAGCTATAATTCTTCTGAAGCTCTAGTTAAATACAATAGATGGAAAATTATTTACATTACATTCATGGCAGACTGCTCTATATACCATGAAATCTGGACCCTTCCAAATGTGCCTCTTTAGAACACTCACTGCCCTAATCGAATAACAAATGATTTCTTTTTCTCTTTCAATCATATTTTTAGCCACAGGTTTCCATTGCTATCTGAAAGTTGAGATATCCTTTGAAACCTTTCATGATCAAAAATGGAGTAAAGCCAAGAAGCAATTACCATTAATTTATATAAGAAAAATTTTTGAGCATTTCTCAACCAAAAAAATAAACTTCCTCTATCTGCCAGTTTTACGCTAAGTCTAATACTGTTATGCCTTTGCGCTAAGGGTAACACTGTTTTAGGCTTTTGTGATACCTTAGAACTTATCTTGGTAATGGACACACTTGGTAAATCGAGATAAATCACAGATGCTCACTGACACCATTGAAAGCTGTGGTAATTAAAAATACTTTGAAATCAAATTTATTTGTTGTTTCATTTACATCCATCTCCATGCTAGTTCAATAAACTTTTCACCATTTCTAACAGCAACGCAAGTCGGCTGTTTGATCAATGGCAATAATTTCTCCTGAAGACGGAATTCAAATCTGTTAACAGCGTTTGCAAGGAATCAAGAGACCTAAAGAGAGAGTGGTTTAAGAGAGGTAGTGTTCCTAAAAAAGAAAGCTGTTACCTTAATAAGAGGTGAGGATAATGAGAGTGAAAAGAAAGGGAGAGAAAAAAAAAACGTTCTCACTTTGGGTCACCTAATTCCTTACTTACACTGTCAATAGAAAATAACCAGTAAGAGAAACAAAGAAGTGACTTAATTTGTTTTGAAATGACTGACAAGCAGATGTATTTATTTTTTATTTTTATTTTTATTTTTATTATTTTTTTTTACAATTGAAATTTAAATTTCAAAAAAAGGTAAATTACATATTTTATTTAGAATATTACTCATTTTTTGTTTTACTTTTTGTACCGTTATTTTATTATTTTAAGATTAATAGACTAACCTGTTATTTTTAATTTGTAAGTGTGAAGTTTCACACCCTTGCCCACTGGATGTTGAAAATAGTGCACAACATTTCAACATTTAATTCATTTATGTATTTACTCCTCTTTTTCCATCATTAATTCTCTTATTTCTTTTCATTTGTGAGCCAAGCCACTTTTAATTCTATCGTATTATGTAGGGAAAAATGATATAGAAAAATACGGATGTGCCGCAAATGTTAATTAAAGCTTCAGTGTTGACCAAGAAAATAATTCGATAGGCATGAACAAAATTGACACAGAATCTTTCACCAAAAGCCCAACACATGATTCAAATTCTGTAACTGATTACTCGAATGAAAAAAATTTTCTCTCTTCGACCACAAACCTAATTTCATTTCAGTCAAACTCTCAAATTCTGCAATTATGTTGAAATTGTTATGAAATTTTTATAGAATTCTGTAATTTTGTTGAAATTGTAATTGAATTTTGTATTTCTGATGAAATATCAAAATTTTGTCAATTATATCAGAAATTGTGTAAACAGTGTTGCAGTTTTTGAACAAAACCTGTTCTTTTTCTTGTTCAATAATTGAACTCCGAGTAATTAGTCTGTTCCTTATCTTATCTATTTCTGTCTGTCAGTAGAATTTATGGATCTTTGGGGAGTTGGTTCACAGAACCTTCCAAATCAAATTCAGACTCTTCAGAGTTGGTACATTTCTACTGACTCCGACTCTAGTAACCCAATAATTACTTCCGACTCAGACTCCATGACTCCAACTTTGACTCCACAGTCTCGCCTTTTAGATCTGATGGAAAAGAATATCCCTCATACATAATTGTTGCATTCAATTGAATTGAAATTCAATTACAAGACTCCAAATTATAATGGTTCATTTTTTTCTTCCTTCTTGGGTCACTCTTAAGTATCTATTGACTATCTTTTTTTTTTTTATATAAGTATATTTTTATTTAAGTATCTAAACTTTTTTCTCAATGAAAATTAGTTTTGATTCTTCCTACTTCCCAAACATTTGACTGATATTTAAAGATGTCAAATGTTTTTGTATCTAGTGCCCTTTCATGTGTTGTCTGTGACTTTTTTTTCTTTCAAATTTTCTGTTCTTGCATGCTCTATTTTTCCCCGCTTTCTATTGGCTTCTTGCAATTTATTAGAATTATTTGTTATAGTTTGGGCATAATGTTCACATTTTGCCAGTTTGTTTGAAAAGACTTCGAATTTTTACAAGCATTTTCATGTGTTTTTTTTTGTTGTTGTTTTTTTTTTTTTTACAATTGAATATGAACTCATCTCTGGAAGAGAAAAAATTACTGTAATTGACAGCCCCCCCCCCTTCTTTTCCTCCAAAAAATTGCTCAGAAGTTGAATGCAACCTTTGTTGTTCAGTTTCACATTAGCTAGAACTTGAAGGAGTTGAAAAACTGGACGGCAAATGAGAGAAATTCAGGGAAATAAATTTCAATTCCCTGCTAAAACGAGTGGCATCTTTTATGCCATCAAATACTGTACTTAGTTCCCTGCACAAAGGAGGGGAAACAAGTTATTGAGATCCAAGTTATTGGATGTGCAGGTATACTTTGTAATCTCTAGAAGAAAAAGTGAGCGACAGAATCGTACTATTGAGATTCAGTCAGAATTTTTCATTTTTGTTTTGTACCTTCAAGAGAACACCGAAACATCTTGACTTGAATTTAATAATTCAACACTCTATATGCGCACACATACTCTTGCACACACATACATCTATGTACATACATACCGCAAAGCACATGTTTGTATGTGTGGTGTTTATATATGAGTGCATTTTGTTTTTTTTTTTTTCAATGAAATGTTTGATAAAAAGTCATACCACTTAATGCCATCTTAATGATTAGACATCTGAATAGTTATTGACACACTTCGAGAAATGCTCGTGTAAAAATAGTCTAAAACCTAAAATATAGAAATGAAATCCTAATCTTTGGGCTCAGGAATTTTGAAATTGATTTTTCTAAAATTATCTCAAATGCAATCTCCCTTGAAAATAACGTTTGATGCATGCTAATTAGTTTGATATTTATAAGGAAAAACAGGTCTGGTTAGTCACTCAAAAGAAACTGTTACTTGACCAATGTATTTTCGCAGCATGCCAGTTGGGTGATTAATTGAAAAATTTGAAAAAGAGTTGGTCAATGAATACATTATTTTTCTCTCCTTTAATTTTTTTGACAACCAAAAAAAACTGAATTTTCGAAAAAATATGTGTGAATGCTACTGGACTCAAACTAAGAGACCAATCTAGGATAAACTTACACTAGTAATTCCTCACTAAGAACTCCTTCAGGAGAAGGGGATTAGCAAAAAAAAGTTTTTCCTAATGAAGAGTGTTTGAATTTTTAGCCCTTCACCTCCATTGATTTGGCCTGTATGCATTGTACATGACCGGCCAGACTAACTTGAAAACTGAATAAAGCTTTGAAAGCTTTGGTTGACTGTTTATTAGAGAAAGACAAGCAGAGAGAAAGTAATGCCTTGACAAAATGTTTTTTAAATTGCTTTTTAATATATCCTATAACATATCCACAAAATATATATTCTTTTTGCTGGTTTCAGGAGTGTGTAGGAGGTGGGGGTGCTTTTCATATCTGATTCAATATGTTGTTATGAAGGTTTTAGAAACCTTTTATCCCTCTCTCTTTCATAATATTTTTCTCCCTCCCTCAATGTCTCTTTACCCATTGTCGGCTCCAAACAAGCGCATCTTAGCTTTATTAACTCTTGAATTCATTAATCACTTGATATGGCTTCTAATTGATTGCAGAGCATTTCTGTGGAGGGAACAAATTTTGTTAAATATATAACTAATGGAATGAATTGACGCATTTTAAAAAATCATCTAAAGATGGAAAGAAGGTAACTTTGACCAGCTGTTATTCCCCTTGATGTTAATATCAGTTTTCTTATATGAATTTAAGAGTCAAATATTCTATTGAATAATAATTTTCAACTTTCATCATCTCAGCAGACAAACCCAAGTGAATTATCAACTCTTGAATTTCTAAACTGTTTGAAAGCACTCCTAATTAGGAGTGGAACTCTGCAATGAATAGCATGAATAATAGTGGAACACATCTGTGAATTGAATTTTATAAAAAAAATTTACCAAATGGTCAAAGGGATATAATTTTAATCAGAAGTTATTTCCCTTGAAATTGACATTTTATTTTCTTTGTATGAATCTTAGACATGAATGCCTATTTCTTGTTTTGTTTCTTTCAGCTCCTTAGATGGTCGGTTACAAGTGTCACACAGAAAGGGTCATCCACATGTAATCTATTGTCGCCTGTGGCGGTGGCCTGATTTACAGAATCACCAGGAATTACGTGCCCTTGATAACTGTGAATACGCTTATAATTTGAAACGAGACGAAGTTTGTGTGAATCCATACCACTATACCAGAGTGGAGGCCCCAGGTAAACAAATGTTTTTCTCTCCTCATATTAGTCTTAAGTAGTCCCAATGAACCTTTGTCATTATTAAATTGAAGAAATGAATGATGATATTTCATCTAAAAGATTTGGTTGTGTTCAAAGTGTTGTTTGGTTCATAATCTTGTAGAGTGCTTAACATTCAAATTTTTCTTCCTATCTTTGATGTTAACGTTGCGATTAATATCTAAATTTTCTGTTGTGGTTTTTTGGTTTTTTTCCTTTTGCGCCACTAGAGAAAGAGTCTTTCCTTAAGGATATTATACCAGAAGAAAGCTGTAAGATGAATCGGCCAAAACGTTTTAGCTCAAAAGAAGGCAAGAAGATATTGGATTAAGACTTGTATTTACAGAATGATGACTTATCTATGAATAGTTTTAAATTTTTCGTCCTTCTCTGCAATTGATTGTGAGGAATGGAAGATTTTCTTTGACTTGTGAGACATAGCTTTGTGTTGCAGATTTAAAAAAAATATTTTGAGTAGCACCAGTTTTGAACATCAGGATTGAGCATTGTTGTGCATTTTTGATTACTGTGGTCAAATGGTTGTTTTGGTCCCTGTTTCATAATCCCTAGCAAAATCATACAAAAGACTTTGAAAAAGTTATTCAGTGCCTCTCTTCTAAACACTCAGCATAAGGAGCAGGATTGTGGAAGCCTGGAGAGGGATAGGCTCCACAAGGCTATTTTGCCGAAGACATACTCGAGATGGTTATCTCAGTTACATAGTACAGGGTTTTCCATCCACTCTACTGAGTTATACGACCAAGAACCAAGGATGCATCTTCTGTTCTATAGGAGATGACCATTTAAGAAGTTAGTGTTGTGCATATTTACATGGCTGCAGTAAAATTTAGCACCAGACCAAGCGTTTTTCAGGGCTTGTCTTCTGCAAATTTTGAGTTGAAGTTGGTCTGGTTGGCTATGTATCACATGTATCAATGGAGCTAGATGGTTGAAAATCTGAACATTTATTCTTCATGTCTTGAGAGGAAAAAAAATTGACTGGTATTGTTGTTTTGTTTTATTTTATTTATTTATTTTTTTAAATCCCCCCCACCCTAAGTAGGTTTTCAGTGACAGGTTCAATTTGCAATGTAACTCGATTGGTAAATTGATGTCTGTGTCCGGCAGTGTCCATTTTTTTTTTTATTTTATTTTTTTTTTTCTTCCCTAAATTCAGACTATTTTAGTGATCACCAACAAACGAAAAGTGAAAGTAACTTATTGATTGCTCCTTTTTCCCATGTTTTCAATTGATCACCCCCAACATGGCAGAAGATGTGGTCACTTAAGTTTCTAATGAGTGACTAACAAGACTTGTTCTATTAAACTTTCCTTTCCCATTTCTTTTTTTGAGTTACTTCCCAGAGACATTTATTTGGGACAACATAGCTACGTATTATTTTTTTTTTTTTTTAATGTTTGTAACAAGTAACTTTTGATCATTGAGCCTTTTACCTCATGCTGAACATAGGCCATCGACAACTTTTTGCTTGATGTTTCTGTAATAGACTGTTTTTTTTCTGGTTTAGAGTTGTTAGTCCTATTCCAACAGTTCAACCTCAAGGAGAGCTGAAACCTTCAATCATACTCATTTTAGCAAAAGAGGGATTGAGCATCATTTTTAAAGTATTTGATGTGATTGGTCAGGCACGGATCCCTGGTTGCTTACAGCTCCTGGTTTTCTTGGAAAGTCACCCATCTGGATATTGCCTGGGCTTGACTTGAGTGATCTTTAACTGTAGTGTCTTGTTTGACTGAACAACTAATAAGATTAGCATGGATGTTGAATCTCCATCTTCTGATAGAATTCCATCTTTTGAAAGATAAAAATTTGGCAGTGCAAAAATTGCTAAATTAGTGATGAAGTGCTTAAATGTTTTGGCCGTTTCTCTTCTTTTTTTTCTATTTCTTTTTTTCTATTTAGCCGTCAAAATAGTATGAAAAAAAAATTTTAGTTGGCAACACTGAGTTTCAGTGTTGGCAATTTTTTCTGCTTGTATCCATGCATTAGTCTATCTAAAGCTTAGAGAAGTCATTAACAATCCATGCTTTGTTTATCACGAAAAATGTCATGAAATTCAGTGCATGGACGTCTCCATTAAGTGACTTGTAGTGCCCGAGCATCTTCATTAAGTGTCCTCTAGTGCCAGAGTGTATAATGATAATCTTAAAATTCAAATTCATAAAAGAAACCATCAGCAAAAGCCAGATGTCCTATGGCAGCAAGGCCATTCATATATAGTGATTACATGCTTACAGATAGAAAAGCAAAAGACTCAACAGTGAGGTAAAATCATGAAGTTCAGACTGGAATTGGTGTCTAATCTTATCTGAATATAGTGTATTATTCATTTATACAGAAATAACAGAATATTTTCTTTAAAATCAATTATAGTAGCTGGAAATTACTTCCATGCAAATTGTCTATCATGTTGCTTTGCTTCGCTTCAAATTTGTCTATATATCTTATGTTTTAGAAATTATTATTATATAGCAATGAAGTGGAGATGGAAATTGATCAGTTGTGTGAATTTTAATTCATAGCTGAGGTGTGCTCGTACACATACAGACAACCAAATTTATATTTATATATATATATATATATATATATATATATATAAAGAGAAAGAGATATTTATCTTTATCCCCCCCCCCTTTACTTGTACCAATTACCAAAGTGCTTCTCTTCCGCTGCCAGAAACCAAAATTCTTTCATTTCACCAACATTTTTCTCTCTTCATACCTTTCATCTTTTCATCAATATTTCTTTAATCTCCATTGATTTTGGTAAAAGCTTTAAAAGCAGATTAGTCACTTAGTAGAAACAGTCATGTGACTTTTTAGCTGTATGCCGTGTTGGAGGTGATCAATGAAGAGTTACTTATCTTATTTTTTGTCGGATCACAAAAAAACGTTAGAATTCAAAAAAAAAAAAACAGCAAAAATGTTTTTTCTAATAAATGTTCGAATTTTCAGCCCTCTAACTTGATGTGGCATATAAATGTGATACGTACATGGACGACCAGCCAGCCAAACCAACATGAAATCTGAAGAAACTTATGCTGGTGTTGGCAGTTCTGATTGATGGTTTCTAACAAGGCTAGATATGTTGACTGTTTCTATATGAGACTATTTCTAATCTCGTTATGAACGTGTGAATTTGCTGAAGTCACTAGTGAGGACTATAAACCACTGAAAAGTGCGAAGCAACTTGCAGAGTCTTACTAAAGACTTGAAAATTGGTACTCAATGCCTTTTCGCAAAAAAAAAAAAAAAAGTAGGATTTTAGGGTCTCTTTGAGGTTGAGGGGTTGGTATCAGCCTAATAATTCTAGACCAGAAAAACTATTCTGTTGCAGAAACCTCAAAAAGAAATGTTGTCAATAGCCTATACAAAGGGCCTAACTAACTGCAGAAGGCTGTGGCCAAAGGTCTTTGATGCATAAATGTTGTCAATCTTTTTGCATCACATTTAGGCGATTATACTGTGTATCAAAAGAATTTTAATTTTTTGTACAGACCTTTATTCTATCTTTGACTCAACTGTATTATATGTTTACAAGTGTTGGTGGTCAGTTTCTCTTATCTTGTATTTAAACTCATTCAGATTAGGAGCGTATGTTGATGCATTTTAATTTTGGCCATTTTGAATACATAATGAAGTCACATGATCATTATATTTGTATAATTCTGCCAAAAATCAAATCCATTTCTTATAACCTTCAGAATGATATATGACTTCCCTGGGTTTCTTATTAAATGAGAAAGGTTAAATCCATCCACTGACATCCCAGTTTTTTAACTCTTAAAAAAAAAAATCAGGCCTGAGTGAGTTAAACCATCATAATCGACAACTGATAGTACTCACCACAATTGAATCGCTCCGATCAATTGGGGGTAGTACGGTCAGATGTTATTTTATTTCTTTTCACTTTCTGATTTTCTGTGGTTTTGAGGCCCAGTTTGAAATGGTGTCCACAATTGCCAGAATCTCTGTACTTGTAACTGCTAATATAACATCTGAAACAAAAGGTACAACTGATTAGAAGTAATGATGATATCTTATAGAAATTGGCTGTAAGTGGGTTCAAAGCAATTTTTCCCCTGAAAATTGTTTTACCTCTAGAAAATAGTTCTATGCTTCAGATATTCAACTGGGGCAGGTTTTTTTTAACTATATTTCCAAAGAATTCTGTAAATCTAGAAGCAAAAACAGATTTTGGGGGATGGCGGGGGTGTCAGCAAAACAGTTTATTGTATTAAGGTATTGAGGCTTAAAAGACCATCATTTAATACATATTTACATAGCCAGAATGACTCTACTTATGGGTAGAGTGATCTTTTTTACTTCATAGGTTCTGCTATTGTTGATGATAATTAGCTGCCAAAATGTACTATTTACCATAGCAAGAAATTAGAAGTATGGAAACCTGTTAGTGATATATGACCCAACTTATGCCTTATGCAGGAACTATTGGGCAGGTTTCTAGCTGTATGATATTAATGATGTAGTGGAGTCCTAAATAGACTTCAGATTTATATGTGAGTTGAGCTTTTGAGTATAGGTCTGTCCAAAATGAAAATACATTTGATAAACACTTATATTTGATGATGATAATATTAGTGTAGTGGAGTAAGTCATTCAGTCTTCAAGTGTGTGCATGAATTAAACTTGGGACTAAAGGCCTGCAGAATATAAAGATATTTTAGATACGTCCTAATATCTTCCTCTATTTGATACATCTCAATAACTCTCTCAATTGTTCTTTTGCTTGTTAGAAACTGTCAACATCAACATAGATTTCTTCATTTTTGTTGGTCACGTGATATTTTTTTTTTGGGTGACTTACCAGATCTGTCTATTCATGTTTCTAGGTGTTTATAAAAATCTTGCAATCTAAGTCTTGTATTACCTATCATACTTCAAGTCAATTCATTTTTATTCATTGGTTCCTGTGGGCTGATCCTCTACTACTATTAGGGCAACTAGGCAGGCCCATGAGGTGCAGACCTCAAAAGGAGCAGTGCTGACTTTTCTGGAGAAAAATGTAGAAGATCAAGCAACCACAAATTTCAAGTCTGGCCCATGGCGCCAGAAACTTGGCCCTTCCTGTAGGCTCCCTATGGAGTTTTCAGTAACACAGTATTTTTTTATGGGTGGGACTGGCCAGCCTCTCACACCCATTGCTCCTGTGCTCTGACTTGGGATTCCGGTTTTTTTATTCTTCAGTGTAACGTTCTCTCAGTTGGACTACTTTTACTTGGCTGATGGGTTCCAACTTACCCATATCTGGGGGGTGAGGGATTCATGTCTTTTCAAAGGGTTTTAGTGTATACTGTTCTGTTCAAAATTTGGACTTGGCTCACAGAATCCATTTTCAGTGCCAATAAGAGTTGAAAAAATTGAAATTGTTCATGGTGTAAATACCTTCCATTTGTCACTAGGGTGAATCTCCTTGTGCTTATTTTATAAACATATGGGTCCATTAACCTTTGAAATCATGAACTGCTTGATACTGCTCCTATTGACTGTGGAATTCATCTGTGAATAGAATATAAAATTGTTGACTTTTTTTTATGAATAGAATCTTTTTTTAAAAGGATTGAAAAAAATTACCCTTAGGTTAAAGGAAGGTAACTAATCAGTAGTTATTTCCCTACAAATTCCCATTCAAATTTTTTCATATGAAGGTTTTTGGTCAGTTTTAAATCTAGTCTTTATTTTATCTTCTATTCTGTGTCTTGAATTATCATTCTGACATGCAACTTGGATGAGGAATAGACCTAGAATTCTGTCTTGCTACATTTGCTGAATTTTGTTAAGATTGAAAATTCTTAAAATGCTTATCCTATCATCCAGTGTTTATTTGAACCACCATGCTTTCTGATTATCCTACATTCTCCTCATGTCTTTCATCCTTTTTCTTCTTCTGCTTCCCCACCCAACCTTGCAATGCAATGAATAAGGGTAAGAAAGGAAGAGACTGCTTATGCTTGAATGGGAGAGCAAAAGAGACTCATCCTGCACTAAAGCTGTTATTCATTCTCTTCCCTCAGAAATCTGAAGCCTAAAAATTAAGTTATGGCAGTTGTAAACCACAGGAATGTAGGCAAATAGCATAAGTAAGCAATAATATATTAGTTTCATTTGCCTTTGCAGATTGTTATAGGTAATGTAGATATATTCCATAAGTGATGAATTATTTGAATTAAATAATATACTTCAGTTGCAGAAATATATGAGTGTAATGATGATGTCTTAGTTTTCAACACCTGTGGAATTTCGATAGGTCCAGTTAGTTCTTATAAATTAACTAACAATGTTAAGAAAGATCTTGAAACTTGGAATTTTTTTTAATTTTTTATTTTTATTTAAATACCTTTACCTTGTCCTACTCCAGATCTTGACAATTAGGTGCTTGGTTGGCACATATTCACTCGCTATAAGAAACTGCTCACCAAAACTGTCAACGTGTGTTTCTTCAGTTTTCAAGATGGTCTTGCTGGCTGGCTGGCTGGCTATCAATCTCTCTCTCTCATATATATATATATATATATATAATGTGAGTGTGTGTGTGTATCAATGGGTCAGAGGGCTGAAAAATTGAACATTTACTCATCTTTAGAAGAGAAAAACTTTTTTTTTAACCCCTTAAATAGGTTTTTAGTGTGAGTGTGTGTGGGGGTGGGTGGGGGGTTTCAGTTTATAAGTAACTTATCCATTGATCACTCTTTATCCAGTTTTTCAATTGATCTCACCCTACAAAGTCGGCTGCCAGAAGAGGTTGGTCATATACTCACTATTGAGTGACAAAGCAGACCTGTCATTTAAGACTTTGAAAAAAAAACATTCTGTGAATAAATCTTGTCACATAGTTTTTTTTAACTTGATTTGATTATTAAGCCTAGACCAAGGGTCCTCGTACTTTTTTTTTTTTCCTTCGACATACGTTTTTGTCCTGAACAGCATTGTTGGCATATCCCTTGTGAAGAATACTATAAAATGTATGGATGACAAAAAATTGGCTTGTAGTATTTGGTAGAAATTTAATTTTTAATGAGATGTTGGTAATTTGATTTTCAATGAGATGGATGTGCTTGGCTCTTTCCAACAAGTAACTCGAGTCTTACTTATTACTACACTACGCCATAATTTCCAAGGGTAAAAATGTAAATAATTCAGTAGTTAGTTGGCTGAATGCACAACAAGAAAGCTCATTGTTTCTGACAGGAAAAAGGCAGAACAAGTAAAAGTGGAGGTATAAACAATGCAAACGGACCTGTAGTAGATCATAAAAGTAAGTTCATTTAGTTATCACAGAGGAAACAAAGGAAAACATATCAAGAGCATGGAAGGAAATTAAACAAGTGCTGATATGTGTGTGCAGAATAATCTTTCTGATATATGCAGTGTTGCCAACTGAATGTCAGGTTTACAAGACACATGTTGCGTTGTTGCAATTACTCTGAAATACCTGTATACTTTGTTTACTCATAATTTCTCTTTCGTAACCCTGTTTTAAAACTCCTGGCTTAGGCTTAGAATAAGTAGAAGTTTATTACAGACCCCATTCGATTTTTCGGACTTTCATTTCTGGTTTTGAGTGGGGCTTGGTCAGTCATTGCTAGAGTTCAACTAAATCTGGCAGTTTGAAACTTTGATTTTTGCCATCCACAGAACTGTACATGGGTTTACTTTTCTTTGCTCTCCTTTGCCTAATGCTAAGAAGACTGTCAGACACTTGCAGAGATTGGTAGAGGTGGGTCATGCTTTAACCTTTTACACACTGCTTATTTTTTTCACAAGTGCCAAGATTTTGTACACTTGATATTTTTGAAAATCTTCAAGTTGTGTGCCTGTTCATGTGTGACTTGACTTGAATTCACATGACAACACAACCGCAAAATTTGAACGTACTATTGTTTGGTAATCGGTAGTTGTCTGCAGTGGCAGGACAAACTTTTTGCTCATCAAGTGAAGAGTCCCCACTTGTATAAAGCTCAATGTATAGCCATACATATATATTGTAACTCAATAGAGTTTTGAATTCTGGTATTACTAAGCAATCAATGATGTGAATTGTTGTCTGGCAACAACAATGCAAAGAAAAATATATATTTTTTTGTGTGTAATTCTTTTCAATGAGCACTCAGATACTACACTCTTATCCTAGGAAGAAGTATTGGGGAGTAAGACTTCGATCCTAGGCAGAGCGCAGAGATACTTTGATCCTAACCAAATGTGCTGATCTGTACGTTAATAATCCCACTATTCTTGACAGGCATTATGTTAGTTTTCAAAATAGGATAAAAACATGGATCTCAAATCTGTCTTCTGATGAAATTCTGTCTTAGACTAATAAAAAAATTTGGCAGTGAAAAAAATTGCTAAATCAGCGCAGTAGTACTTGAACATTTTGATCATTTATAGCATCTTTTGGGGATTTTTTTGCTATTTTTTTTAATTTAGCTCTTTTTGACAGTCAAACCAGCGCAAAATTATTTTTTGAGTAGGCAACACTGAATTTCAGTCTACAATTTTTTCCTGCTTACACTCATGTTAACAAGTCAAACTATTGTAAAGTAGTGTTCTCTATCATGAAATGAAGGATACATTAATTCTCAACTTATTGATCTTTAAGGCTGTGTCTTCCATTTCGGGAAATGATTCAAAGCAGCAACTGCCTCATTTGTTTGATTAAAAATTTCATAAACATTACTTATCTCCCCATACACACACACATGAACTAGCAAAGATATCTGGCATTACCTGGGGACAAAATAACTTCAATTTTGACTGCTTTGTGGTTGAAGACCTTCCTTTGCAGGAAGTGGTCGAAATGCTCGAAGGTCAGTCAGTCAGTCAATCAACCTACCTACGTTGGTTCAATTCTGTTGGGTTGTTGGTGCAATATGTTGTCAGGCGTTGTCATGGAGAAGAATCGGTTCTTTTCCATTGACCAATATTGGACATAAACGATGCAGATTTGGTTTGGGAAGTGTTTTGGTGCTTCACCTCTGTCCAGCCTCTGCATGTAATGCCATTGATTATTGTACAGAATCTATTTTTCATCACGTTACGAAGCAATCAAGAAATGGATCATTTTTGTTGCACAAAAGAAGTGCACAGCAGACTTTGTGTGGTGCCCATTTGTGGAGTTTTTTTGCTTTTTCAGTTTGGTACAAATTTGGTGCTAATGTCAAATGATTGTTGATTGTTTATCTCTGAAGTTTAGCATGCATCTGACTCGATAATGTCCTTCAACTGGATGTTGTCAATCAAAGAAAGATGTCCATAACACCTACTCATCTTCAAGGCTCTCATCTCAGTTTTGAAATTTTTCAGACCAATGTTCATTGACTGTCCCCTGGCCAAATACTTGGTTTATATTGCTACTGATTTCTACAGCTTTACATTCCATTTTGAACTTGTACCACATAATTGCTCAAATTTTTTTTCCCATCTTTCATTTAGCAGCCTCAAACAAACCTGAATAAATGTTGAAAAGAAAACGTTCAGCTGAAATAAATATTGAAATTCAGACTTTAAAATGGTATTTTCCATGAACATAGTTGAATGATGGTTCATTCGAAAATAAGCATCAAAGTTTATAAATAACAAAACCGCAAAAAATAACAAAACCGCAATTACTATTTGCCCCAACCTAATAGCCAAGAATAACTGATAATCAATCACTTTGCAGTTTCTTGTAATCAATGAAATCTTGATTGAAATTTGATTGATTGCTTTTATTATCTTTTAAAAGGTGTCAAAATCAATGGCATCTTTTGATAGAAGTAGGGCAGATTTTTAAGTTCAACACACAGCTCTTCCATTTGATTAGACAAATTGACTAATTGCTGCTTCTTCAGAAACTATCGATCAAAATTTGCCAACATGGGTTTCTTCAATTTGAAAGTTAGTCTGGCTGGCTGGCTGGCTATCTATCAGAGTTCACACTCGTTTTTTGAAAAATAAATTCAAAATTTTTTTAGTGATGACAAGGCAAGAGAAGTGATTTATTCTTCCCAATTTTTAATAGATCACCTCCAACATGATCTACAACCAAAAGACGTTAGTCACGTGACGGTTTCTATTGAATATCTAATGAGACCTGTTGATTTTATTCATTGATCATTTTCAATCTATTTCTAAATAGATATGATCATTAAAAACTTTCAAGAAGCAAATTTGAATTGAAAGTCGATAATTTGAATTGGATTCCTCTGCAAACCAGGTTTAATTTGAAGTTCTGATAATTACAATCATAGCAATGTTGTTTTGATCCGAACTGGGAAGCTGACGCTGCTCTTTATTTCCAATGACAAACAGCAGAATATTTTTCCCCCTTCCTTCATGTTCCCCTACACGCTTGGATTTTTTCATTCAAACTACGCCAGTACCAATTCTAAAGGGGTGCATGTCTGGAAGTGGCCTGTCTCTGGTTGCGGTTCTTCTCATTAAAGAAGAACCAGGGTATGCCAGGCTCCTCAGAGTGCTTTAACCTGTTCTGATATAAACTGCCCTCTCCTTATCATGGAGGGCTTATACCTGATGTCCTCCTGCACCATACATCTGATGGTGGACTCTGCCACCTTAAGCTGTTTGGTAATCACCATTGATGATATCCTGGACATGCTGGATGAACTCCGTCATCTTGACGATGTGTGGCCTAGCCGTTGAGAATGTTTTGGACACAGATGACATGTCTCTGCCAGAAGCTTCCAGCTTATTCCTGGCTTTGAACAGTAAGGATATAGCTACATTCGAGAAGCTGGCAATCTCCAAGTCTCTGAGGTTGGCAACTAGGGACGTGAGCACAGCATGTCTTTTCATTTCTTATGTCAGATTGGAAACTGCCATGTTGATGCTGTCAATATCAGAAAGAGAAATGAAAGTTAAAATTTGGTGTGTACCACGTAACATTATGTTAGGGTGTCTTCCATTTATGACCAACTAAAGTTGTATTCTCATATACTTGGCGTACCCCGTGTATAGATTTACCTAAATCTGTATATTGCACATGTGTCTTCCTTGCCTTTCCAAAGAGAAAAGAACAAATGTCATCCATTACATTTCATTCAGTAAGTCATTAGCTCAACCCAGCGATGTGTCTGCTCTTTTTATATCCTTGCTTGGAGAACTATTAACAGACATGACATAGACACTGCCTCCTCTTTAGCAAGCTAATGATATCATAAATAATGGGAATTTTTATTATTAGCAAAATTTTTCGTCATTTGCAGTTGAACCATAGAACTGCAATGACTAAAATTCCCATCTTCCACGGTTAATGGGTTTCAAACACTTTTGTGGATTCATCTGCAATTGGACAGATGTCATCATATGACTGTAGTTGCTGTTTTGAAATGTTAAAAAGTATCTGAAATGATTGTTCATTTTTTTCCATCATGATTGGTTCTGAACATTCTTATATTTCTGCTTGATTCCTTTCTTATGGTCAACTCTTGAATTCATAAACCTCTTTAACCCTTTGTAATTGAGAGTGGAGGTCTGAACAGCATAAAATAGTGGAATTTGTCTGTGAATTCAATAAAAAAAAAATAAAAACAGGTCTGGTTTGTCACTCAATTGGAAAAAGGGGTGATCAATGAATAAGTTACTTTTCTCGTCCCTTAGTAATCACTAAAAATGTCTGAATTTCTCAGAAAGAAAACAAACGTGAATATTGTTGCACTCAAAATATAAGACCAAGCTAGCATAAACTTACATTTTATTTGAAAATATTATGGACTATCCTTGCTTGTTAATAGTACTTGACAGGATTCCTCCCCCAACGAGTTGGGTAAGTTGCCAAAAAAGAATTGATTAGGGATTTCTTTAATTCAAATTGTTTTCATTGAGTTTAATTTTCTGTAGGTTTTTTTTTTTTATGATCTCGGAAAAAATGTTAAACGTACATACGCACCACTTGAAATTATCATTCTTCCTTTCACTCTCAGACCCTCTCTTTGAAGGCTACCTAAATACTGTTAGTAAGATATCGCCCTCTTATCCTCCACTCAATGAATGATATAAGGTCCCCATTTTTTATCAGCACCCAGTGGATTCAGCTTGGAAAAATGTGTCCACTTTAGCATGAATTTGCATTGTAACCTTCCCGTACTATATTTTGGGTGGTGATTTTCAAAAACTGATGTGCTAAAAACTTACTCCAGGGTCTCATTAGTACTTACAAAAAATTTCATTAGGATAAGTTTTGAGGTTTTCTGAAATTGGCTGTCAACATATGGACAGATTTCTGGTGAATTATAATGTAATAAGGTCATTAGCTGATTGTTTGATAATGCCACTTAGATGGAAAGTTGGAAAGTTTCATCAAGATGGCTTATGTGCAAGCTGACTTGTCTTGTTTGCAAAGAAATGCTTAAGGTGACTTCAAAACTTCACTGGTTTGCTAAATTAGCTATTTTTCGTCTAAATATGCTGATTTTTCTTCTTTTTTTTTACAATTTGGCTGATAAAATAATCTGTTGTAGCTGATTAAATCTGGTAAATTTAATTTGTAAAAGTAAATGTTCAATTTTTAATTATAATTTGTACTGCAGTAAGTATATATTGTTATTTTATTTGATAAACGGGCTTCAAATGAGTATATAACATTTTAAAAACCTAATGTGTGTAAAACTTGGCCAATTTTAGCCATTTTGAAGACATGGTTTTAGCTATGAATAACAAACCATACTTGGCAACACTGATTTCTTTCCTCATTTGGACTGCTCACCAATTTAGCCCCCCCCCCCCCAATCATTAGGTACAACCCTGACGGAGACCCATTTATCGTATGTTGCAATTTTTAATCCTTATTTGGAGCAAAGTGGATTTATGTCCTTCCCAAGAGCATTAGTGCATAGAAAATGCAAACTGTTCTGGCTGGGGTTTAAACTCGGTTTGGCAATTTCATTCTTCTTCTCCTTAAGTGTTAGGCCACCTAACAATTGAAGTTAAACAAATCCATTAAATACTGGGCGATTTTTTTTTTTTTTTTTTCTTCTTCTTCTTCTTCTTCTCTCCTCCTCCTCCTCCTCTTCAGTTGGGGGATTTGCATAATAAGAAAGAAGAAACACCCGGTCGGGAATGTGTCACGTTGGACTGCATATCAAATCTGAAAATATGATAAATTGTTCAAGTTTTATGCCAGACGCTGCCCCCTTGCTCTGATTCAGTGAATCTGCACACCTCAAGATTTGACAAGCTTCCTCCTTACCTGTCAAGGGAGAACTGGCCATACCTTCAGTCAGATACATTTGAATTTTTATGAGGTGATTATTTATATATATATATATATATATATATATATATATATAGCACTAATCTCTGGTATGTCTTTCTAGCAAACTTTTCTATGACATCTCTTCATTTTGTGGCTGGCCTTTTATTGCATCTACGGTCCCATGGGTACCAATCAGTTAGTCTGTTACCCGTTCTCTTCACTAAGTGCACTGCCCATCGCTATTTTTGTTGCTTAACAAGCAGCTCACGCACATCCTTTAGGCCTTAACACTTGGGTAAAAAAATATCTATGCATGAAATGATCATGTCTTATCGCTTTCCTCTGGGTTTTTATCAAAAATTAAGTAGGATCCATAAAGTGGAAAAATCCATTGTTGTAATCGATGTGTTGGAGATGTTTTTAGCAACTAAATTGTTACCTTCAATCGGAAGTGTCCTTTGTTTTTAACAGAGGAAATGAGACCACTTCCAGAAAATTTAATTGAAATTCTTCGAGAACTCTTGGAGTATGGTGTCAACCTATAGCTATGATGCAGGAGAAGTAACTGTACAGGAATCCGACCAAAAATTTAATCAATTTTTCCGTGGTACCGTGGCCCACCCTTCCATAAGATTTAATTGAAATGTGAGAACTTGGAGTGTGTGGACAGACTGATTGATATAAGTGAATAATATATATCTCCAAACTTGGTTGTTCAATATATACATTTTTTTTCTCTACACTCAGTGCTTTTCTTGAAAGATCTCGGTAAATAACATTTCTGGGTCACAACTGCTACATACAATGATCATCGTTTTTCTACGACTACTCTCCTTCCTATACTTCTACGATGTAAATGTATGACCCAGTTTCCTGTCTCATCAGTGATCTTGAGGGAACAAATTCTGCAGTTTTGATTGGTGTGTGTTTCAGTGTGGTACAGTTATGGTATTGCTGCACAAATTAGTGTGGTTCGGTGTAAGCTGTAAAAGAAAAACTTCATCAAATTATAACATGACCTAGAATCACATTTTTTAGTTGTACGAGTATTTATTGGAAGAAATCAATTGCACTATTCAATGTATACCTGTACAACTGTTGAGAAAATGAGTAGCATTGAAAGTGTCAATTTGGTTAAATCAAAAGAATCGAAGCAGCCTACGGGATAGTCAGAGGCTTGTTTTTTCCTCTTGTTTGAAAAAAATCTGTTGGAAAAAAACAAAAGGCAAGCTTTATAATTAACCATTTTGGAACATTGCTCAAAATCTTCATTCCCCCACCACCATCCCCCACACACCAAGACAGCACTCTGTTTCAAATGTTCATGTCAGATCAATTTCAATCGAGGTTTTATATAAAAGTGACTGACCTCATTTAGGAAGAAGAGTCCATTGTTTTGGAGGGTTGGTAGAAGATATCTGCAAAATATAAATTTTATTTTATTTTCATTATGCATTAAAGACAGAGAAACAAAGAAAAAGTAACAGTTCACTATGAACATTGACATTTTAATAGGGACGAATCAAAGGGAATACATCAGCTACAGGATCATCAGATGCTTTTGTTAGTGTATTCGAAAAAAAATCCAGGTCTTTCCAGGATGATCAATAAAAAAAAAAAAAAATTGTAAAAAGGGGTGATCAGTTAATAAGTTAGTGCTTTTGCCTTTTGTTGATTACTAAAAAAAAGTTGGAATTTAAAAAAAAAAAAGTTGGAATTTTAAAAAAAAAAGTGTGAATTCTGGTAGATACAAACTTGAGGACCCCCGCCCCCTCGTAAACTTTGTCGGGGGTGGATTTCAAAAAATGAAAGAAAGCCTTTAAATTTCCAGGCCTCTGGCTTTATGGTCCATTGCCAGAATCACTTGAAAACTGAAGAAAGCTGTTGATATACTTGGTCGATGATTTTTAAAAAGTAGGCTTTATAAATTAACCATTCTGGAACATTGCACCAAGCCTCCCCCCTCCCGGACTCGTACACAAGCACAACACACTGTTACAAATATGTTCTTCGTTTGCACTGAGACAGATATCTTGTTTGTTTGTTGGCTGGCTTGTTTCTTATTCAATAGTGTCCTGTTATTTTAGCTGAGAGCTCAATTCAGTGTGTCTCCAATCAACAACACCCTGAGGTGGAGAGTTTGGGGTTGGGGTGGCTCTTACCCAGCCTTACAAAGTCAACTCTCACAGAAGAACTGATAATTGCTTAGTGTCAATAGAAAGTTGTTGCAGAGAGTCTTTCATTACTCATGTTGGCCCTCTCCTCATTGTATTGCTGTTGTTGGTCGTACCACCAGAGCTGTAGTTGTCGTCCACTTGTTCCCCCCCCAGTGGTGCGGCCATGAAAACTCTTTCTTTCTGTCGGTCTCGTACTACTTCTTTGATTAATTTCAATATACCAGGTAAGTACTTTTCCTTTTACAATTTTGTGGTCTTGATTTTTTTTATTTTTTTTCATTTCAAACCTGGCTTTTTTTACTCAATTCAAATCAAGAGAGACTTCCAAAGTTCTTAGGGGGGGGGGTAGTAATAAAGAGATGATATCTTCAAATGTCAATGTCTTTCTGCTGTTGATCATACCACAACAGCTGTGGTCGAAGTTGTCCACTCTTTGCCCCCCCCCCCAGGTGCTGTAATTGTCATCTGTTTGTTCCCCCCAGCTGTATAGATTGGTACCAGAGTTGTTGTCGTCATCATCCGCTCTTTGCCAACCCACCGTGGCCCCAACAGTGCTGCGGCCATATTAACTCTTCTTTCTGTGGGACTCTTTAGGGTGCAACTATTTCTCTGATTATTTCCAATGATATCTTCTTTTATTCTACCTCCGCAGTTCTTCCCCCGGTTTTGGTTCCTCGACACCAGCCCAATGAGATTCCGCCAAGGGAAAATTTCCCACCATTAAATGACTATGCAACTACAGTACCAAACACGGATTTCCCTGCTGGAGTTGATGAAAATACTTTCAATATACCAGGTGAGTAATTTTTCGTCTATCCTTTTGCTATGTCATTTTTGTATTCAGCTTTACTCAATCCAGACTTACTGAAAACAAAAAGAATTTGTTTGCCATTGTTTTTTTCACTTGGCACTTCTGGAAAGAGAGTCCCTCACTTTATATCCAGTGTCGCCAATTGAGATTTTTCTTTCTCCAATTTTTCAAATCTGGAAATCTCTGCCAACTTCAGGGTATTGAAAATGAAAAAAAAAAAAAAACTACCAAATTAGCTACACTGGACTCCCAAATCAAAAGAAATTGAAGGAAAAAAACTTTGTAATTGGTGATACTAGATTGTCAAATTGGGCAGGGGGGAATACATATCTTAATCGGTAACATTGGAATTCCAAATTTGGGGAGGCCGATCCTGAATTGGAAAAACACGAGTCCCAAAATCAAAAATTGAAGGAAAAAAAAAAGAAAAAAAATCTTTTTTAATCAGCTATACAGGACTCGCAAATTGGAAAAAAGAAGTTCTTGATTGGCAATGCTTTAAATATAACACCTGAAAAGGGATGCAGACCGGATTGACTGAAATATTTCGGGGTACAACAAAAATGACGTGTGTAATTGATTCAGTTGTCCAAAAAACACCCAGAATGCTTATGATTTTTTTCAAAATTATAGATGAAACTATTCAGTGGTGAAAGATAGAATGCTATAAACCCCCTGAGAGGATTGAAGCCATTGTTTTGTTTTTTTCATGCAATTTAGAGCTGACTTTGCTGAAAAAAATCCTCCGGCTCATGAATAGGGAAGTCTGCAAATTGCAACAATTAGTATGAAACTGAAAATGCAATTAGTCCTTCAGATTGGTAGAGATGACACGATTCTCTTCATATTGAGTACTAAAAGAATGCATTAGAATTAGAGAAACTCCAAATAAAAGAAGAAATGGAGATAGGACACACACACATATATATATATATATATATATATATATATATATATATATATATATATATATATATATATATCAACATGATATTTTCATAGTATAGACTGAAGAGCCTGATCAAACATTAGAATGTACTAGCTGAACCCATGGAAATTACATTGACTTGACAACAAAGATTAACCATTATCTCATGCCTCCACTCTTCTCTCAACTGTTTTTATCTTTTCATGCTCTCCCTTACCCCTTCCAATTTTTATTGCTTGTCCATGATTTTATCTAATTGCTATACAAACATAGATTAGTTACATGTGCCCAAATCTCCGTACTTACTCAGTGAACTTTCTTTTTCTCCCTCTCCTCTTGATAAACTACCTAATTTTTCCCTTAAGTTATTACTGAAAGCACAACTGTTGAACGCAGGAACAAGCAGTTTAATATTATAGATTTTGAGGCAAGGGGCTTTCAGTTTGCCTTTTGGGAAGAGTCTAACACTTAATGACATCCTTTGAAAATGAGGGGAAAAAAATCCTGCCATAATTTAAAATGTGAATTTTATTTTTTGTTGCTGTTAAGAAAATATTTTAAAATTGGTTTTCAAAAAATATGAGCTTTTAATCAAACAAGAATTAAACTGTTTACATTTCTATTGGCGATTGCATCAATCCTATTGTTTGTTGTTTATTTTGTCTGATATTTGAAAAGGAATCAAAATAAGTGACCTTCATAGGAAGAAAAACATTTTGATTGTTCCACTCAATTCAGTTTTCTTTTCAGTGAAACGATGCGAGGGAGGGGTAGGCATGTCAGCAAGGGTTAAAATTGGTTGCAGGGGTGGTGGGGGTATATCACAATACACATAATAATTGCCAATGTGTTTATATTCATTTATTTGTTTTTGTCACACTGAAGAAAGCCAATATATAAAATCAAGTGGCACTGCTGCGATTTGAAATCCAACACAAACCTTAGCAGCCTGATAGTTTGCTAATAGGCCAAGGTACGCTGATGAAATTTTTAGCATTTAAGTATGTCAGATAGTCTATATCGAGGAAAGGGGACAATACATCAAAGCAGCTAACATCCTAGACTGGCAGAATTTTAGGACAAAGCAAAAAAATAAAATCAACATCATTTTTTTATGACATGGGTATGCCAGTAAGTAAAGAAAGTGAATGCTGAAAAATTCGTCAAATTGACCACCGACAGGTGATTGAAAACTCATAGTATGGATGCTGAAAGGGCACCTAATTTTTCCGAGGACATTATGTATCAGAAACTGTCAACTAAAACTGTCAACATAGTTTTCTTCGGTTTTTGAGTTGGTGTAGCTGGCTATTTATCTGTCTATCTACTGTGTGTACAGTCTGTGCAATGGAAATAGATTCTTAACATTTATTCCTTCTATGTCTAGAAAAATTTTGTTCTGTTCTTGGAAGAAATCCGCCCCCAATAAATTTTTAATGGGGGTTTCAATTTGCAATGTTAATGCTAAATTGATCTCTTAGTTTGTGTCCAGGAGCATTAACTCTCGTTGTTGAAAATTCAAACTTTTTAGTGATCACTGCCCCCCCAAAATGCGAGAAGAGTACCCCAGCTAACTGACTGAAAAAAAAAAATCTGACAAAAACATTTGAGTATTCAATGAATGAAACCTAACTGATGTTCTCACCTTTTCACCTGAGGAACTTAAATACTGGGTATTGGTAGAAAGGGTTGAGTCATTGATGTAAATATTTCATTTTTAAATATTGAAATTAAGAATACTTAGTTATATAATGTAGTTATTCTGGTGGTATATTTAATAAGAAAAAAAAAAAGCATTAAAGAATCCCTTTGTTTATATGTTCAAATCTCACTCCGTTTCAATATGATAGGCAATGTTCGCCATCTTTCATCTATTCATTGCTCTTGAATATCTCATGTGCTCACACTGCAGTTATCGCATCTCAGTCATTACACAATTGGCTCCCTTGGACCCCAACGTCTGTGTTATAACATTATTTTGACCTTTTGATCTTTGAAAACAGACCCCCTCATATGGACACTCAGGAGGGGTCAGGATTCCAGGTGCCCAAAAGTTCATATGAGCAGACACAGCAAATATAAAGTGGGCTGTGTCTGATCAATGTCAGTGGGTCACAATTCCTTGGACATCAGAATTCATCGATGTTGATGAATGGAACGTACATGTCAGCATCCGGTAAATCGGCTGCTAGTGTTTAAGAACTTACAAATGGCGGCTGCTATGCTTTGTAATTGACTTTTTGTCTTGCCTAAACAATAGGTAAATTCTCTTAGAAGAAGAAAAAAAAGTCCATTTTCTTTGAAAAGACTTAAAACTGACTTGCACGATGAACAATTAGCATGAACACACTGTTTTTGCTTTGTTCTGAAAAGTCACTGAAAGTGTTCGCAGTGTAGAAGTTGTTTATGAAAGACGGGTCTTGTTAATCATTTATAGAAACCGTTACATGACCGACATCTTTTGGCAGCATGGTGTGTTGAGGGTGATCAATGAATAGGTTACTTCTCTCACTTTTTGTTGGGCGGTGATTACTAGAAAAAATTTGAATTTGAAAAAAAAAAAACAAGTGTGAATGCTGCTGGACTCAACCTAAGTGATCAATTTAGCGTAAAAATCCTTTTTTGTAGTCATTATAAGGCGTTAATTTTTAAAATCTGCTGCTCAACTTCATTGGTACGGCCCATATACATAACACAACACATACATACATGCATGCTTACATATATATATATATATATATATATATATATACACATACATAGCAAGGGAGACCCACTTGAAAAATGGAGAAACATTTTGACAGGTTTGGTAACATTTTGATTAGGAGTTTCTCATTATTCAGATGGTTCAATTTTGCCCCAAAGGAAATGACCTTGAACCATATCCCCCCAATTTCAATCTGCTCATTTGATTGGAGTTATGTTTTTGATGGATTAGAAAATCAAGTACAAGCTGTCTTGATTTTACACCAGTTTTATTTACACTGATTGACAATGTCAGTTTGGAATTAGCCCAAATTTTCTCTTCAAAAATTTTTTTTTTTTGAAATTGTAAGTGTAGACGTGGTTCATATTTTCCCAGCTGGTGGCACCATCAGTTTAATTTCAATCAAGCAACGTAAAGCTAAGAGTCACACTAAGTGTCATAGTATCAAGATAACTGGTTGATTGATTATGCGCCAATTTTATTTAGGCTGCATCCCTGGCGTAAAATCAGGGCAGCTTCGACAAGTCTCAACTGTTATTTTTACTTTTTTCTGCACTGAAATTCGTTTAAACATGGGCGACTAACTATGGTTCATTAATTTAAAAGTTCTCATTGATTGATAGTCCTCAGAAGTTTACGTAGGTATACACAACAATACTTTGAATAGTGCAGTTCTGATGTAATACGGTGAAGGTATTGCTATACAAACAAATGAAACCTTGTATAAGCTGAAAAAAATTCATTAAATCTTGAGACCTTGAATAGTGCTGACAAATTTCGGTACCAATTGAGTGCACTATTCAAGGTATTGCTGTCCTCCTATGATAACCACATTTTTTCTTTTTTTTTTCAAAAACACGCTGTTTCCATAGTTATGTATGTTTGTTTTTGTTCTTTTGTCTTTTTGCTTTTTGTTTTTTGAGGGTTTTTTTTTTTGTTTCTATTTTTTTATTTGCCTTAGCCAAAAAAACAAAGAAACTTGATTTGTAAACAATTTTACTTCTAGGTGAATTATTTTTATTTTCTATTTCAGTTTTCTAAGTTCTATTGACTTACTTTTTGTACATTGAAAGAATATACATACATCTATGTACCCATCATCCGCTTAACCGGAGAGAAGAGAAATATCTCCATTGTTGAAAAAGGCATGTAACTGAATGGAAAATATTTCAGAGTGTGGCTGAGGCATTTGATAGATTTTGGCAAGTAATTCAGTTTAGTAATGGCCCCCCCAAAAAACTGATTACAAGATCCGTCCTAGAAATATCTAGCCATCTAATATTAACAAAAAAAGAGCCCATCTAGGGTAATAGTTCCTTTGTCCCTTCAAAGTACTCTCTTAGTAACCTTGCACACTTATATCAGCATCCTTCCACTTTTCGAAACATTCTGCTAAGTTCTCTTCCAAGATCATCATCAGCTGCTTTGTTACATTCTCCTTAATCTCTCCCACGGTCTGTAATATCCTTTTCATCTGCAAAAAGCCTGAAGTCCCCAGGACTGTGCTGAGGCTTACTGATGTGGGTGATGCAATGTTTTGTCTTGGAAAAAATATGTACGAGACATGAAGAATCAGGTCACTTGGTCATTTAGAATGCACAGTGCACAAGCTTACTCAATGGTGTCTCATTGCTGACTTGGTTTACTCCTCAGGAGAGTCTCTTTATGCAGACTTCTGGTAGGCTGCTAAATTTCACCAAGACTGCACTACTGGTTCTCAGGATATTCAAAATGGCTGGATGCCTTCCAGAATTAACTTCCAGTGTATAAATTGTAGTCTATTCTAATCTGCCGGCCTTCAGTTTTATGTTTTAGAGTTTGAATGTCTGCTTACCAATCATTGCTACAGCAAAATTCATCTTGAATTACTTCTAAGGAATGATTTCTTCATCTATTGTGACAATTATTGTCAGTGTTGTTGAAAGATGACTGACTTTGGACATTCATTCCATCAAAAGGAAAGTTAGTAAACAAGATGTTGGTTGATTGGTCGATTTATTAGCCAATGATAGGTCAGGCTTTGCTGTGCTTGTAATTGCTTAATAACAAACATGAATAATTATCTGAAGGGAGGCTTGAATCAATAAATGTCCTTTCTTCCAGTACAGCTGCTTGGTGTTGGAGGTCTTGTACTGTTCTATCATATTCACTAAGCTTAGTTTAGTCTGGCACAAGCCACATTTGGGAACGAAGGAGGTAATGGAAGATTGTGTTAAACCAGTCTTCTTTGTGAGGAGAGACTACCCTCCTTCAAAATCAGCATATGAAATCTTGGCTTTTTACCTGACTTGAACACTGATTGTTGGTGTACCAGTAGGAAAATAAATGAGTATTTTAATCACAATGCTGCCCCCTTCTGGAAGGTTACTTTTAGAACCTCATAGGTTAGTTGTTATTGAGATCAAATGCTTAACGATTAAAAAAAAAGCCCAATATTTAATAAGGTGATTTTGAAAACGATCAACCAAAACTGCCCTAGATTTCTACAGTTTTAAGTTATTCTGCCTGTCTGGCTATCAATGTATGCATGGCGTTTATAGGCAGCACCGCTAGAGGGCTGAATATTTGAACATTTTCTCTTTATGTCTAGAAAAGATGTTTATTCGTTTTTGTTTTTTTTGAAAAAGTTTTTAGTGTATGTGAGTGGGGTTGATTTGCAATGTGTGTTTATGCTGAATTGCGCCCTTGCACATGTCTGGTTGTATTCATGCTTGCTTTTGTAAAATTCAGACATTTTAGCGATCCATTAAAAGGCGTGAGAAGTAACTTATTCATTGAGCACTCCATTTTTCTAATCTATTTATTGAGTACCCCAACATGATATACTGCTAAAAGATGTTGGTCTCATGATGGTTTCTATTGAGTGACTAACCAGACCTTTTTTCTTTTTTTTTTTTTTTCTCCCCTATTTTTAAAAAGTCTTTTTTTTTTTTATTCAAGAGTTCACTACAAATGTTTGATGCTATCAGCTGCAGCTGTTCACCTAATTGGGTGGCTCTGTATTTTCAGGATAGCTTCTTTTGATCTGAGCAATTACAAAATAGAACTCTGAAGTTACAGAGATGTGATACTTTTACTTCCAATCTAAGTAAATATGATCACCTAAGTACTTCTATAAAGAATAGAAAGACCTCAATATTAAGAATTTAAAAAAATTGTAAAGCACCTATGTAACCGTATTAGAGTTTGTCATGGAATTCATAGTCATTACACTTGGAATCAACTTAATATCGATCCCCTGTTCGTGAGGACTTAGATAAGTATGTCCTACTTTATCTTCACTTGTAAAAAAATTAAGGAACCCTTTATTAGTAGACCAAGGCTTTCTTATCTCAGTCCCTCAATTTTAGTTGGAGTCCAAATTCAACTTGAATATTCCTGATGCAGTGTTTTCCAATTTAGTGGGTTATTCTTTGAAGCTATTTGTTTATTAATGCTTTTTTGGTGACATTGTTCCAACTACTGAAGTTAATTGCCTTTGTTTAAATTTAATAATTCAGTTGGTTTACTTACATACATGTAAGTAATTGTAAACTAATTTTTTTTTACTTTTAATATTTGGTGGGGAGTCGGGTGAAGAATGCCTTTAAGGTAAGACCCCGTTCTTCTCAGAATGCATGGTTTTTGTTGAGTTCAGGTGTCTTTTTAAGAGCTGGAACTGATAGCAAAATCACTTGAATAACTATTCATTTCTGGTTGCGTATGCTATCTCTGCTCATCTCCAGTCTGAGACAACGGTTCTTGACCTTTTCACTGCCACGTCCCCATTTAGTAGTTGAACCTTGACACCCCTTCCCCCAATCTTTGACCAAATGATCAGTTTGAAGTGGGTACTGCAAATTGAAACTGAAATATATTGCATAAATTCTAATATTGGGAAATGTCAAATCCAAAATGCATTTTAATAATCAAATTAGGTTGATGGACTATAACACATTTAGTGTCTAATGATGTTAATTAACGTTTCCGCTACTTTACCTGTTGAAGTGCCAAACGACATTAATTAATTAATGTCCCCTTTTTGGAAAATCGTGCCGTGTTATTTTGTCCTCTGCATACTGCTGCGACTGAAACCTGCTTTCTACCGATGCTATTTAGTGTCTAGGTAATTTTCATTCTTACTCTTAGCCTACACATATCAGGAAAAAACCCTGTTGATGCTGAAGGTGTTACTGAATAAAATCTATGAAAAGATTTTATTCCAATTTTTTTTACTAGAGAATATTTAGCCAATCATTTTTATTTATCCATAATAGTTATTTCTAGGTTTGCGACCATTTGCCACAGAAATGTTATCAGCATTTTTAAACCTTCCAACCTCTAATTTTCTTTTTTCCATCTCATCTAGAAAGGAATGATTGTTATTGAATGATTATATTTTTCATAACTCCATTTTAGAAATTCTGTGTTTTCCAAAACAGCTATTAATGAAGATTGCCATTTCTAGGGAAGAATCAATGTACAGACAGAGAGCTTTTGTAAATTCATGTATGCTATAAAGTCAATTGTTTGCCTCAGCCGATCAAGTTAGAGCGGTATACGTGTCTGTCTTTACATTCAATATTTCCAAAAGTTCTCAATGAATTTCAATGGAATTTTATGGAACAGTTGGCCATGGGGTAAGAGAGAATTGCTTAAATTTCAGGGCAACCCCCCCTTTTTTTCATCATGCGTTCATGTATTCATTCATGTCCGTCTGTTCAAAATTTTAAAGTTCTAAATGAATCTCCATGAAATTGTGGGGGTAAGAAAGAAGTGATTATATTTTGGGGCAGATCCAGGAATTTGTTCTTGAATCTTTTATTAAAAGAGGTTAAAAACAAACTGAATGGAAATGAGATCAAATTTCAAGGGGAGTAACTCAATATTTGTACTTATTGCAAGAATTGTATTCTTTCCCTGTTTTGTATATATTTTATTTTGATTCACTTTTTAGCTAATGAATGGTGTTAGCCGATCGCTTTCGAATTTTTGTTTGCTCTGAAATTGATTTTCAATTTTCATTATGAAATGGTAATAAAATATCCGTTGCTTTGCTAATGGTATACCTAGGGATGGAAATCTAAAGCCCTGAAAAAATCTGAAAAAAAACCGCATTGGGGTAAGGGGTTCTGAAGGAACCATCCTGGGACCTCCATATATTATGCCGATTGTTGAAAGCGTGTTTGATTCCACCTAATTTTACTTTCTCAATTTTATTCTTTTCTCTTCAGCCAATTTCATCCATTCTCCTCCTTTACCCCTGTAACATTTTGTGCACCCCTACCCTGTTTTGGTTTTTGTGTTGTGATTCCATTCTCAGGACCTCTCCACCCCCACCCTTTTCAACACAAAATTTTTATTTTAAAGGTGTAACAGACAAGCAAAGAATTCACTTCTGTCTATTATTATTATAGATTAGGTCAGGGGTCCTCAAACTTTTTCTTCCAGTGTAACCGTAGTGTCCAGCAGTTATGGTGTACCATTTGTGTAGCACGTAGTGATAATTCTATGGATACTATAGAACAGACTATAGACATGTAGTATTTGTGGGTGATTTCATCTGATTTAATGTTACATTTTTAATGAGATGGATGAGCTTGGCTCTTTCCAATTGGTAACACGGATCTAGGCAGAGTCTTAGAGAGACACATCCCTCATCATTTTCAATTTGAAGTCTTGTACAAAATTAGTGTTTGATTGTACATATCACTGAGAGATCTTGTTCACATCTCGCATAAGTTGCATCTACTTGATTTTCATTACTCCAAAAATCTAGTGTTTTTAAATGCCTTCTTATACCCCTCTAATTTCACTTAGCTACCCTTAGGAGTATAGTTACCCTTAGGGGTAGGCATACCCCGGTTTGAGGATCCCTGGATTAGATCAACTCTCGTCAATTTAAAACGAATGTTGAAAGTGAGTGTCTTATCATGAAGACAGTAACGAACGCTTTGTCGTCACAACTCTGTAAATGTGCTTGTAAAATCTCTGAGAACTTGCTGTCTGTGTTGATATTTCATAGACGCGTAGACAATGTACAATTATGGCTTGAAGAGATGGATGTAAGGAATTGAAAATTTTTTTTTTTTTTTTTTTCCTTGAGAAAGTACTTTCATTATCATCACTAATTTATCCTCACCAGTTTGATTCCATCTCATTTGTGTTGCTTTTCATCCCAACTCTTTGGGTTTAAACACTCTTCCTTATTACTAGTTTTATTATTGGTTTTTATCTCAACACTCATTCAATACACTCATCAATATTACGATTATTTTATTACTTGTTAACTCCATTTTATCATTGTTGCTTTTTTTTTTTCTAATCACAGTTGCCTAGATCTACACACTCTTCATTATTATCGTTGCTTTTTATCCCAACACTCTGGTTCGGTTAACTCTTCTACTGCTAAAATAAACAGCAATTTCCATCAAAATTCACATCCCACGCCTTGAGAGTCCATCTTTTATAAATGTCTCTTTAACCACTTCAATCACGGAAGCTTGGTGATTAAGCAGTGCATAAATCAACCTAGCCAATATAGATATTATTGATTAGTGTCAATTCGCAGCCAGGTGGCCCTCTCAAGTTGAACTTTGCCAATTTATGGAGTCTAGTTTTTGCAAGTCTGATCATAGTATTTTTATAATTCTGAGTTGAATGTCTTGTAAGAAATATCCCCAGTTGAGCTTGGGGTTGCCATTAAGTACTTTTCAAGATCAAAATCGGGCCAATTTGGTGCTAAACAAAGCTATTTGGTTCCAAAAGTAAGGAATTGGTACTGAAAGGTAATTAACAAAAAATAAAAATACCTTGCACTCAAATGATACGATACATGAATATTCATGAACAAAAGATAAGAAAAATATGTATGTTAATCTGTTTTTCTTGCAAGCTTAGTTTGATGATGGATTTCAAGTTATTTGATTACTTTGTCAATGAATCTACTTAATTTGGTCCTGTGCTTCAAAAGATTGGTAACCCTGGTTCGGTGTATGTAATGAAACCTCCCTTCTGCTATTTGCTCTGTTTAGAGAAATGGAAAGAGGAAAAGAAAGGTTAACACAAGTATTTGCTCATAACATTAACTGATTCTTTCATCTAAGATCGAATTTTTTGTTATTTGCACATGTTCACTCACACAAAAAGAACTGGACTTCATTGATCAGTGTCACTTTTCTATGTGCATGTGTGTGTGTGTAAGAAGTGAAAGTATATATATTGTGCAGAGTGTTTAGGGAGGCATTGAGTACCATCTTGAAGTCTAAAGGTGTGACTTGGTGATGGATTGAACCACAGCCTGCTGAACCAGAAACAAGCTCTCAATGGCTGGGCCTCGATGGTCAGTTGTTCGTAATATTCCAATGATGAATTTGAATGGAAAATCCCAATATTTCATTGCTGGAGAACCTGGCATATATTTCAAATTTTTTTCTCAGTCTGTGAGAGTAGCATCCCTTTGTTGCTTAAAAAAAACAAAAAAAAAAAACGTGAATAATCAAGTCTTTGAAATTAGGACCACTGTATTCTGAAGGAATTTTTTTTTTTCCCCTTGAAAATGTGGTGGATAGGAAGTGATTGTCTCGGTCAGTCAGCATTAAATACAAAAAGATCATGGATATATCTGTCCCTAGAAACCATGAAATCCTAATGTTTTTGTTTTTTCTTCTATCCAAACCAACATATTCAATTGTTTATGTACTAATAACATAAAGAGGAATAGTTCACGATTCTTACTGTGCCCAGTGTTTGTGTGCGTGTATGCACATCATTTATTATTTGTATACATGCTGGCAGTTACCATTAAATATGTTCAATTCTTGAACAGTTATAAGCCTACAATTTTAAGATGCATAAAATACTGGAATATTTTAATTTTCTTTTTTCTCAATTGTGGTTAACTGCAAGATCATTAAAAGCCACAGCCACCGAATCGTATTTGATGTGTTGAGGAGACCTGATCAACTCGTTAGATCGGCCTTTGGAATTTCATATTCAGTTTGTAAAGAACAAAAAGACAGCCATGTGGAATGACTTCTTCACATTACCTGAATGTCACAATATTTCTGTTTATAGCTCAAGGCTAACTTTGTCTTCTGGTTAAAAATACTGTGTGTGTGTCTCTCTCTTTCTCTCTCTCTCTAACTGTTATAACATGGTTTTAAAGTGCTTACTGCTTGAAATTATGACACACGGCAACTATAATGGCTATGTTTTTTGGTTCTTTTTGCCACTACTGATGACGAAAGAACTTTCCTACCAGCATTCTAAGAAATTCAAACCATTGGATTTTCTGCACTATTTGAACTCCTTGAATTGTTGAGATAGTGTGTGTGTGTGTGGGGGGGCTCAATCATCAATCTGCTTCTTTCGATTCACCATGGATCACTCTGTTGATGCATTGTTGACAGCAGGGTCCAAAGTACAGGTCCCTACCCATTTCTGGGTTTCTCAATAAGTAAAGGAAAAAATGAAGAACAAGTGAGATAGATATTGGTGACAATATTCAAATATGAATATATCCAATATTCTTATTGTTACCTTTTTGTCATCAATTAGTTTACCAAACCATAATAGTTATAGTGGCCATGGCATGATTGAAAAGCAACTATGTTCAACGAGGGAGAGATGACGTACACAAGACACGATTCATTTGTTTGTTTGTGTGTGTGTGTGTAATTCGTTTTGAGGTCTTATGAATGAGCTTAGCTATATGGAAGATTGGTGATTTTTCAGATATCCTTGTTAGGAAAATTTGATGTCTTGAGGTTTTATTTATATTCAAATTTGATATCTCTTTGGTTCTTGATTTATGTGTATATATATATATATATATATATCTCAGTAACTGCTGCCTGGTAATTGTATATAAATTAATGTGTCAAATTCGAGCAAGTGTTATACATTTGTCTAAAAGTCTATTCAGACAACAATCTTTCGTTTATACTTGTCGGATTGACAAGGAACTCTTCAACTTCTTTGTTTTTTTTTTTGTTTAAGCACAAGAGAACATCTGTCCAGAATTCAATGATAAAATCATGGTTATATTTGTAATCTATACTAATATTTGAGCCTTTTGTTTGTCTGTCTATGCCTATTCACCACTAAAACTACAAGGCATATCAACCTAATATTCAGCATATTGACTGAAAAAAAATCGACTTCCCTCATAGTTTATCCGAGGTTGACTACGGAGGTCATTTGTGGTAATTTTCTAGCCAATTCCAGGTTTTCAACATCAGGAAGAAATGATTTTCGTATCAAAATTTTCTGCTATAATTGTTCTGAAGATTGGCACAAACTTTTGTTCTAATAAAATAGATTTTCATTCGAGTTCGGAAGTTGTTTGTCTAAGTAACAATAGTATTATTATTATTACTGTAATAGTAATAGTAACAAAAGGAACATCCATGCGTGTGTGTGTATGTATATATATATATATATATATATATATATATATATATATACACACACAAAATCATCGTCTCGGAGAATTCTGCATCCTAACATTTTTTCACTGCAATTTCATTTTCATTAATGATCAAGCCACAATTGAGGTGAATTTTCAAACTGAACAGAAATTCTCCCAATTGAGTAGTTGAGATTTTTCATTTTTATTTTGATATTGAAAACAAATAGGTGTGTGAAAAAGTAGACAAATCTTTAACATCAAAAACAATTTTGTAATATGTGAGCCAGCAGTTTTCCATTATATTTCATAGCTTTTTAAGTTGGAGATTGATATAGAAACAAAGACATAACATTGTTAAATCATAAGACTCATAAATTGGAAAACAAAATTTAAAAAGTTTTTTCTTGATATTTGTTTAGCTATATATTTTTCTACCAAATCGTACTTTTGCTTGGTTCAGAAGACATGATAATTTTGAATTATACTGCATCATACTTATTTTAGTTAAGACAAAATTTTTTATTTCATTTCTTCACCTAGTTAATACAAAATTGTACTTTGGTCTGGTTCAAGGGCTGAAGTTGGTTATAACTTCATGCTCAATTCAGACTACTGTTTGAAAAGAATACAATTGTCATACATTACAAACCATAAACTTATATATGATCTGACATTTTAATATTACATTAGTCATAGCATTTTCATACTAGATTTGACTAGAAATCATTACATAGAAAAATAAAATTAATCAAAGACAGTTACCACGGAAATATTTTTCACGAAATTGACAATGATTCAGACTGAACAAATCTTCCTTAGGTAAATAGTCTCACACAACTTTCAATACAATTTTGAAAATGGATTATGGTTTTTTGTTCAACACAGTGTACACAACTTTTTCAAATCCAAAAATATCTGCGTCTAAACCCAGGGAATAATTCTTTTTTCTGTCAGAATTTTTGCCAATCATTTATCTTACAAATGTAACAAATATTTATTACTAGATTATTCTTATTTGTACAAGTTTTCTATAGCTTCTTCTGTCGTGTTGAGCTTTTTTGTTGAACTTGTTCACTTACATGAAAGAGTAATTACACATTTGTTTCAAGCTTAAATTTAGGATTAGTTTGCTTTATTTGGATTTTTCCTTTTCATACTTTTTTTACCTACATCATTTCAGAGGTGATTCAGATTTTCAACTGGTTGAGGCCTCATAGAATGTGGGTCATAACTTGATTTGGAAAAAAAAAAAAAATTATTTAATGCATCAGTTTCTTAACATGGTCACTTTTCAAGGGGTAACTTCAGTTTTAAAGGATTGAAAGCAAATTTTTTTTTTTTCTATTTCAATATACAAATTTTTATTCATTCCAACCTTGGAGCCAAATTTTTCAGGCAATGCCAGTTATCCTTGCTGGTATTTTGATAAATTCTTGCTCTGTATTTATTGAAATTCAATGTAATATTTTGCAGCTGTTAAAGTGCATGTTTCATAGTTGTATTTTGTTCTTCCTCCAGTTAATTGCCTCTTGCAATGGTCGTTCTATTGTCTTGACAAAACATTTTAACTCTTGGTCTTAGAGCTGCCTTGCCTTGTATTTATTTTTAAAATTGCACGGAGTCTGATTCATTGAAAACATTTTGAACAATGGTGTCTCTTTTTTTTGCTTGGAGCAAATTATCTGACAAGATAAATTTGGCTTTGGTCATTGTCACTTGTTTGGCTCAAGTTTTATATTTTTGAGATTGAATTATTTGGCTTCTGTCTTTAATTCTTGCTCTCCAAATGAATTCACTCCCCCAAATCTTGTTACAAGCTTTACGAAATGAAAATGTGTACGTAGTTGTTTTCTAATTTAGAAAAAAAAATTTTTGTTCAAAAGAAATCTGTAAAATAGCAAATTTAGTGATTTTTTTTTTTTTAATTTTTTTTCTTTTTTCTCTTTCTTACTAGACATAAGTCAATTCCTATACTGCAACGTATTAATTAAACCTTGTTTATATAATTGTGCTTATGGTAAAATTGCTTGGACTTGACATTTTCTGTTTAAGCTTTGGTTTCCAGGTACCTAACTACGACTTCTTCCACAAAATAATTATACCAACAAATCATCAATTTTAAAAATATCTTGTCTGCCGCAGAGTTAGAATTTTGTGACCGTTAAAAAATTCTGCTGGAATGATTTGTAAAATCAATCAACTTGATTTATGTTTAGCTTGGTAACTAATTGTGATGTTGCTTTTTATTTTGATCTAAAAATAATTTTAGAAAACAAAAATAATTACATATATTTTCTATGTTGCCAACTTAAATAATCTAAGGGAGATAATCTCGAATTCTTCCAAGTAGGAATTTTAAATGAAATTATTGAAGTTTCTATGCAGATCTCTTTAAATACAGCTTATTTTCTTGCGCTTTATCCTGAAAATGATGAACTAGAAATAAAATCATAAAAGTTATTTTTGATTGAAAAGTTCTTTCACTCTTCTGTGGTGGAAACCTATGTTCAAGTCTGAATAAGAAAAAGAGTCTTTTAATCACTTCGGGTAAGAAAGATCAATTGGAAAAATTGGCGAAAGTGTGATCAATGAATAACTTAATTTTTTCAAATTTTGTTGTGTAGTGATCAATAAAAATAAAAAAGGAAGTCTGAATTTCCAAGAAACAAGTGTGATGCTGCCGGACACAAACTAAGGGATCAGTTTCTAATACAAGATGCAGTGCTTCACAGTGATTCACTGACTTCTTCAAATCACGGTGCCCCTTGTATATGAGGATTTTTTTTCAGTGTCCAAAACCAGACCAACAATTGCATTCACATTTAGTTGGTTAGGTTACTTCAATAAAAAAAAAAATAAAAATGATGAATCTTATCTAAATTCGTGAAAATGTTATGTATATGGGTTTCTTTTTAATAATCATAATCATCAGTTGGATGGATGAACCTGTTGTTCATCACTTGGTTTCTCAAATCTTATGTTCTTATCATTGTGACTTAGGATTGCCTAGAATTATTGAAAATGTTAATATCCTCAGGAGTGGTAGCGCTAACTATGTATCACTGCTTTACAGGATTTTTTCAATGAATTTCCTGCATACATGACACTAATAATTGATTGTTTCATTACAAAATGTTTCTAGAAAATTTCTCCTCTTAGTTTACGGAGAAATTTGACTCCTTGATAAAATGTTGATACAACTTGAATAAATTGGCAAAATAGAAAATATAGTATCAAAAATAATTATAATCTATATTATTTTATATTAGTGAAGAGGATAATCAAGATAACTGTGCACATTTTTTTTGAAAAGCACAAAATTTCCAATATAGTATATATCATAACATTAATTTTCAACTGTAGATGGAAATCACCTTTGACCTCCATGGACCTTGAGAGATCAAATTCAAGATGGCTGCTAGTTAACCTGGTGTAATGTACAGCACTTTTAATTTGAGAATCAAACAGCGTAGAAAAACAATAAGGTGACATTTCCAACTAAGTTGTGAATGCACATTCATTTGTTGATACTTCTGAAATCACCAGAACGTAAGAAAATGCTTACCAAGGTCAAAGTAATAGAATAAACGCTAAAATTACATTATTTTACTTATGTTTGTTTTAGCTTGGACAATGGATCAGACCTATGATATATGGTGGATTTGCTTCATTTTGATGCTATGGGGAAAATGATGCAAAAAAAAAAAAAAAAACTGAACAGAATAGACTATAACAATGTTATATTAATGTTGATTATGGCGATAATTGAAACCCAACGGTCACCAGAAGAGTTGTTTCCTTTGTCAAGCTCCAGTCAAATGTCTCTGGCAACCATGGATCCTGGATCAATGATTGGTTCTAACAGTTGCTGTATTTGTCAGAAATTCATAGATTTTATCTTGTAAATGCGAAATTGTCAATTGTAATCACTTCCCTATAATTTGAATATGCTAATTGGACACCTACATCCTCAAAAGATGGGATTTGGCACCAAAATTACTTTTCGTAGAGTGAATAATGAACGAGTACCAGGCATTTGATGATCTTAATGCCATCTTGAAAATTATCTCTGCCCAGTGGCCAGACTGTGGTAGACTTTTGATCTGTTATTAACCCTTAGCCTGCAGCTAGAATTTCTCTTGCTGTATGCTGGGAAAATTTTTGACCTGATCCAAAAATTCACACCATTACCATATCCCCATAATTTCCAACGTATTTACGCTAGACCTACAAAAGTTCATGTAAAATGAAAGAAAGATGAAGATTTCAAGTATGGTAAGTTTGAAATAGTTTTTTTAATAAATGAAGAAGATTCAGTGGAAAATGTAGGAGAAAAGAAAGAGAAAAAGCATAAATGCATTGGACAAGAATGATCTCTTTTATGTGAGCTAGCTGACATGTTAAAAATAAACGCATAAAACTTTCTGTATATAGATATTGTTGTGATGATTTTTGTATCAGTAGAGAAAGAGAGAAAGGAATGGCGAAAAAAAAATTGAATGAACTCCATAAAACTGGAGATATAAGTGTTTGAATATTTGGTTTATACCACTTCATTTACACTTAAATCAGTAATACAATGCCTTGCTTTCTTTTGTGTGAGGAAAGTTTTCCATTGAAAATTATATCGCCGGGTTATATAGTTAACGTAAATAATTTCTATGTTTGAATTTTTCTCCAATCTTTCTTCTCTCTGTTATCACATTTGTTTTGTTTTTTTTTTTTTTGTTTTTTCATTTTTTTTTTCATTGCTATACAGCCCCCCCCCCCTCCGCGCCCCAGGCATACTTCATGGGTTTTGTTTTGTTTTTTTATAGATAAACATGTCATCAGCTTGTTTTCATAAGAGCATGGTACCTACTATGTATCATATTGTCTGTTTTCACAAGAAAAAGAGTGCTACGAAGCTGAATAGCTTGTCTAATTTTGAAGAAAACATGTAGTACTATCTAAGGAAGACATGCTATTTGCTCTAGTTTTTCTCTTATGCCAGAACAAGAAAGTTTGAATGTACTAGATACATCCACATAGCACTGCTGTGGACAGTGATGAACTTTTAATATGTCATAATGGACGCCTGCTACAAAAAATGTTAAGAAACCTTTTGTTGTGACTCCTTTTCTTTCGGGGACAGGGTGGATTTTCTTATGACCAACTAATTTGGCCATCAACTTGGATGCTATCTCGAAAATGAGAGGTCAGACTGTGGTAGAATTTTGATACGTTCTCCTGCATACTTGACACTACAAGAAACTGTTGGAAGAAGTAGCTTAGTTGAGACTACAGCTAAGCGTACCACCTGATCAGCTGACTGGAAATTTCTTTGTAAATGTAAGTTTCTTTTAATCTGTCTGTGCCCTCTGAGTACCTGAAGTGTTGAATTGTTGCTAAAAGTTTTGCATTAGGTACCCTTGAATTGTGATGATTTGAAGTATGCATAAAAAATCCAGTTGTTACAAAATAATAATAGTGTTGACACTCACCCCTAATCTATATTATAATGTCTGATTTGTCAAGGGAGAGAACTAATTAATGCTTGTTATAGCATATTCTCCCTTATTTATTTATTTCAGGTGTAGGGGGAAAAAAAAGAGAGAGTTCATTCACACCACATCTGATTGCACTATGCGACAGGTCACAGGCTTGTCTAGTGTTTCTCTCTCTCTCTCTCTCTCTCATATATATAGGTCACAGGCTTGTCTAGTGTTTATCTCTCTCTCTCTCTCTCTCTCATATATATATATATATATTTATAGTAAGAGAGAGTTTAGAAAGCTTTAGAGCTTTAAGCACTAAATATATCGGAGAAAAAAAAAGAATTTTTACAATTTGTCATTTCAGTCAATTATTTCCCAGTATCTGTTGATGTAATTTACGTAAGTTTATTAGTGGGATTTTTGTTTTACACAGAATTAGATATTATGGTATTATGTGTGAATTTTTTTTTTTTTTTTCTTTGTTGGGATCATCAGTTATTTATCATTTAACTGTTTCGGGGATTTAAAACAAAACAGTTATTCAAACACCACACTTCCTTATGCTATGATTTTGATATTTGGCTGTTCTTCAATTATTTCCAGGGCTGTATTGTAATGCATGTAGTTTTTTTATGTTATATGAGGTATTATCACAATGTATTGTTTATGGATATCATTTTATACTACGCATCATTCAATTTTTTTGAAATGATGGGCTTGTTTATGTAAGTCTCTCAGCAAATGTATCAGATGATGATGATGATGATGATGATCAATAAGTATGACAGCAAATGTGACTCATTGTTTGTGTCACTTCTATTGAGGGTTCACCCATGTGAATATTAGATCTGTTTTGTCGGATTTAGTCTCAGGTGACATGCAAACCAACTTCTGATACCATCTTTAAGAATATCAATTCTTAATTTTATGTGTGCATATTTGTATATAATTTCTTGCTACTGCTTAGGATATTGTACACAAAATTTTTAATCGTATTTTTGAATGATTTGCTGATGTTTGAGTATTTGCTGTGCAGTGATTCAACTTCAAGAGACTATCCTGATGTTTCTCTCCCTACTTTGTGATATTTTTATCCTCCCTCCTGACAATTCTGACGTGGAGTCAGGTGACCATAGCACTTCGCACAGTTTTCATTAAATGGATCGTCATATGCAGGTGTGTTTCTGATTGACCACTTGATGTTATGTTGTCTTGCGGCAGACAATGGCTGCTTCCATTTTCTGTTTTGTATGGATCGTGTCCACTGGATATAAGCTTTCTGTGCTTCTCAATGGCAGGGACATGCGTCATTTCAAGAAGGGATGCGAGCCTGCAGAGTAAGAAAGTAAGAATTTCTTCAATTATTTTAGGAATTATCTTGGATTTCTGCATAATATTGTGGTAAACATAAGATACTGAAATTTCAAATAGTGAAAGGTTGATGGGGCTGAAGGCCAACCACTGATTTAGAATGAACATTCTTCATCTTTCCTGTGTGTAAGGATAGTAGAATATCCAGCAAGGCATCAACAAAATCACACCATTATTTTACCTCTGCCTGTAAAGTTGGAAGAGGTATTTGTATGTTGTCTATGAATTGCAATGACATCTCATGGGAGGTTGGGCCATGGTACTATTGAAGAAGTGATTAAATTCTTGGGGTGGATCCTACTGTCCAAAAATCGGTAAATCAAAACTTCCAAAATTACCTCCCCAGCATTGTAACTGTATGAGTACTAATTTTAATTTAGTATTTAGTTAGTGTTTTGTGTTGGCAGGGGTATGCGGTGTCAGTGCTTTTTAGTTTTAGATGTAATCACAAATGTGATTTACATGGGTAAATCAATAACTCCATAGATTGATGATGAAAAAAAGCCTTCATTTTACATGAGAAACATCTATTTCTAACACGAATCTCCCCCTTGTCAGTGCACTTAATTCAATGGGGGAATGATAATCACGTAGATTGAAACATTATACAATCAAAATTTCATATCAGAACTAAGCTAATAATTTTGTATTTGGTTGTAGACTTATTGAAATAATCCCCTATTGAATAATCAAAAGAACCCTTTATTCTAAATCAGTATTCTTAACCTTTAATCATCCCCCCACTACTTACTAGGTAGACCTTATGTCCACACCCCCTCCTTTTAGCAGATAGACCTCACATCTCCGCCCCATTCCCATTCCCTCCAATGATTAGTTTAAAATGGGTACTGCAAATCTTATGAGAAAAATGAATTTTAAAATATGTTCATCACAATTTTGTACGAACACCTCTCAAGCGAATGCCCAAAATAATTTGAGGAATTCTTACTTTTTCTCCTACAGAGTCACACCACCTTTTAAAATTACTTATGCCCCATAGGGAGGCAATGCCCCCCCCCCAGTTGAGAACCACTGCTCTCACATACTCTCAATTGTTGTCCTCCCTCCTCACCACGGTATTTACTTCTTCATACTCTGTGAGGTTGAGTTTTGCCTTCATGTCATGAGTTTGAAGGTAAGGCCTTGGTCTTATGGATGTAAAATATGGGAGTTAAATTCAAAATACGAAAACACCATGAAAGAGTCCCAAAAAGTATAACTATTCATCGATCAGATATCAACACAATAATGAAGTTAGAAGACAATTATCTGTTCTTCATCAGTATATTGCACACCACAAATTTGTTGAAGTACAATGGAAACTGTGCATTGTACATGCCGAATTGACATGATTTCTTTTTTAAACGCATCCAGAGACTTTTGACAATCTGAGTGTCTGCTGATGGACAAATCAATGGCTTTTAACTTCATCATTGTGCTAATATCTGTTCTACATATTGTATAGTTATACTTTTTGGAGCCTTTGTATGCTGTGTTCAGCTATCATATTTTACAACTGTAAAACCAAGGATTATCAGGTACTTCTATTTTATGATGTGAAAATCAAATTTAACCCATTGTAAAAGATGAAGAGTATATCGGAAAAATTCTGAAAACTCCATTTTCATTTTTAGTAGTTCCAAATCATGGTGAACTCATCTCTGTTAGATATCCTTGTATACTAAGTTTTATCCTGACTCCCAAAGTCTGGATAACACTTATTGTTCTATGCATTATACCTCTCAGATATGCCAAGGTACTTTTCTTTCCTCTCCAAGGGTGGCTTACTTCCAGTATTTATATTTACTGCCAATATATATACACACACACACACACACATATATATATATATGTATATAATTTCTCTTTTCCTGTGTATGGATGTGTGAGTATGTATATGATGTATGTATGAGTCTCCTTTGCCTTCAGTACTTTTGATTAATGGTGGGCAAGTCATGTGATCTACATTTTCTGTTAATATAAGGCATTAAGTGACCCACATCTCTAGTTGGAGAGAGAAGGGACAAGGGAGGGGACAAAACCCATTCAGCCTTACCTCTAGATAACCTCCCATTTACTTCAGGGTTTTTTTTTTTTTTTGTTTTTTTTTTTAAATAAATCCATCAGTGACTCAGTTCACAGTTGGTTTGCTGAACTGACACTGTGAATGGTCATTGGGACCCCTGAAGAAATGACTTTCTCCAAGGGATGAATGGCAGGGATTAGAATATACTGTGAGAACCTCTTAACCAAGTTGCCCTTTTGGCGATTTTATGGCCAAATTTGACAAATCTGGCCTTTTTAAAAAAAAAACATGTGGCCACAAACTTTTTTGTTAAGCCATGTTTATTTTTCCTTATTTTTTGATTTATAAAAGAAACTAACTGAAATGAAACAAAATCATGTCAAGAAAAGCCTGTATACTTTATTATTATTATTAGTAGTAGTAGTAGTAGAAGTAGAAGAATATAATATAATTTATTTTGTACTTGCCCAGCAGGGGTTGATGATGATTCAAATGTTGCATGAAGGGGCTGGTGGTTTAAAAAGTTTGAGGTAAATTGACTTGGTCATAGGTGTAGTGCTAATGAATTTTTAATTCTGGCGTGTAAGGCAGTATTGCAATATTTTTCGAACAGCTTTGGCATTTTCTGGTGTGTTTTTTGGGAGAAATGGCTCCAAGTGTCCAGCAACCCTGCCTCTCAATCATTGCCTCAGGGTTTGCTGTGAATGTATTGTGGGGCTTGATTCCCTCCCACCCATCCCCCCCACCGGCTGAACTTTTTACCCTACCTTACCTTTGAATGAAGACTAGTTATGCTTGTAAGTTAGTGATATTCAGGTCAGTTTATCATTTTCCCCTCCTTTTCTTCTCAGCCATCCTGCTGCTCTATAGATCCCTTTGATTTAACTTCTCCTCCTCTTCTTTAGGTTGCCAGATTGTTGGATAGGTTTCTGGCTAAGAATACACCAAAAATGGCCAAATGCCAAATTTTTTTCCCAAAATATTGAAATACCTAGGTATTCACAAAAATGAGTACTAATTATAAATTCTAGCTCTATTAATCCTTTATTCCAAAGTCCTCAAGCAGAGGTCTGATAACCACAGGAGCCCTTTCAAGCAATCCTCGATTCCATCTTGACTTCCAGGTATGAATAGATAAATAATATTAATTAAACATGCAGTTCTAGACAGGTTTTGTTCCATTTCAGTTTCAATTTGTTCTACTCATCTTTTTTTTCTTCAAGGGAAAATGTTTCCGGCCCAAAACATGAATTTTGTGGTCAAATGCTTTTCAATAAGGCCAGGTTTGTCAAATTTGGCCATAGAATGGCAAAAATGGCAACCCTTCCTTCTCTCTCTCTCTCCTGAAGTTTTTGACCTGGTCATATCAAAAAGTTGACCTGGAGGCGGAGGGAGGGGCAGTTGACTAGAACACCAAGAGGAGATAATCCTCTACTCCTATTCTCTCTGTTTGTTTACTGTTGATGTTTTGAAAGTTTTCTTTCCACTCCTCAACCAGGACTTCTTTTTTAGAGTTGTTTGTTTCTTTTGGGGATATCTTAGTTTTTCTCAGAATATCTGTTTTTCTCTGGACCCTGTGGCCCTCACTTGGAATGCAAATATTGAGCAACAACAAATATGCAGGTGAATTTTCATTGGTTTATTGTTTTCAGTCTCTTTTCTTCATTTGCTTATACTCCTGTCCAAGTTTTACATCTTCATGTGGACATTTCAGTGGGTGCTTGTTTTATCTAACCTTGGGGATCGTTTCTGCCCCTAACTTTGCTCAGGCGGAGCTTAATGAAAAATTTTCTAGATATCAATTTTATTCATACATTAATGAATAATGAAAAGAAAAAAAATGAAAGATAAAAAAACAAAAAAAAACAAATAATCCTAACTAAAGCTTGAAAACAAAAATGACCACTTATGTCCCACAATAGTTGTTACATTCAGTATATGAAAAGTATGCAAATATGGCAAATGTTATGGAACATAGGAATTATTTCGTTTCTCATCTGAGATGTCCTCTGTCTTATTCTTGATAAATTTTTTATTCATTAGTTCGGAGGTGAATTTGATTATCTTGGTTACTTCTCTCTTTTGTTGATTCCTTGACAGTGTGTCAGTTGAGATATTTTGAAATATTCTTTTCATGCTCAATGTTCTGGTTCAGCTAGTAATAGATAATATCCACATTTATTTGTGAAAATATTTTTTTCCCTTTTGGACCCCCCCCCCCGGCCAAAAAAACAAAAACAAAAAATGTTCAAAATCCTGAATCCAACCCTGAAAACCCTACTTATTCAGTTAACTCCCTGACAAAACTGAACATTAAAACCCATGGTCCTATTTTGAGATGTTAAGAATCAATTTCATAAAATGCTTTCACTTTTTTTCTCATTGATCGGAAACTAAAATTTTTATCAATCTGCTTATTTTGTGGATATTTTCGTCTAATAGTATTATTCAAATAAAAACGTATCTGGGATTGAATTTTCCCCCGATTTTAATGTGACTTTCGAACAATGGTCACCATAAAGTTGTAAAAACAGAACATACATACTTCTGTATACTTGAAGCAGGTTTTACTCAACTTTTGAATATTTTGTATTTCTGGCAACAAATTATTTCAATTATATCATGAAGGATGTATGTGCCCGACTACAGAATAATTGAAAGCTGTTTTTTTTAAAGATCTTTCAAAAATGATGTGGCTTTCATAAAAATTTGATTCAAAGAAAATTTGTCAATTTTATGATCAACTGGATTTTGAAACAAAAATTGCTTTTTACTTGAAATATAATGAAAAATACATTTGTTTACAGAGAGTGTTCATTAACCCATTAACAGAGTTCAAAGATCAAGAGGTCATTGAATAACTTCCCTTTCCCACAGGCCTATTGTTAATTCTTAGGGCTGCTGAAGTTTGTATTGTGAGTTCAAATCACAGCAGTATGACAAAAAACAAATAAAAATGCATAAATCACAGCTTATTAGTCATATTTCAAAGCCTAAAAATATCTTCTGGAAATTCAGTGTTGACTTATACAGTATAAAATACATGAAGAGTATATGCCTGAACCAGTATTTTGAGCTGGAATATCTTGGGGGTCAACTTATAAGCCAGGCCTACTTGTACACCACAATTTATGGTAAATTTTTAATAATCTGAAATGCAGTTATCTATCTTGTCTTTTAAACTGTACAACTTTTTCAACATAGTAATGTGATATTATGAATGCAGGTAACAAGATGGTTTTCTTGTCTTTATTGTAAATAATTTAATGTCTCCTAATCTCAATCCATTTAAAAACAGTGTTGCTGAACAATTTTACATCCTTTATTAATTTTGACTATTTTTTACCTTCATTTTAATATTTAATTCATTTTTATTACATCTTTCACTCTGACACAGCAGAAATAAAGTGTAAGCTGATGGTCCAAGTCAAAGTTTTGGTAAAAAGCAACTAATAACTAAGATGAAGGTAAAGACAAAGTCAAAATTAGTGATGTTACAATACTTCATGCGATAATTAGAATATATGGAAATTGAATTTTATCTTCCTAAAATTGAGAGATTATTGGATCATGAAAGGAAAACCATGACTAAAAAGCAAGAACCTTCCTAATGATTCTCTCATGGTGAACTTTGGGCAAATGATACAAAATGAATCTGTTATGACAATCTGATTTTCTGTTATTGGATGAGTCTGTTAACCTTGCTCAGCAAAAATAGCATATCATAGATTTTCCTTACCAAAATACCATGAAAATGTTCCAACTTGGAGAATGAAGCAATTTTCAGTCAAGCAAAACATTTGGCCCAATTGAGTAATTAAGTAAAAATTGACCTAAGCCAAAAAAACGGTTCAAGAGTGATAACTCTAGGTTTATTAATTTCTAATTACAGTTTCCAATTGGAAAACTAGAGAACCTACATCTTCAAAAATGATGAAAATTCTGATTTTTGTTTTTCAAATTCTACTAGTCGAGGCCACTGCTTTGATGTATTGTTCGTTTCCCCGATGTACACACTCTGACAAACTTAAAATTTCGAGATATCATCAGAGTACACTTAGCCTATTGATAAATCATCAAGTCCTTGTTGGAGTTCAAATCACAAGAGTTCTACTTGATTTTGTGTTGTTCTACTTCAGCTTGATAGAAAACAAATAAACGTGAGTGATTATGACATTTTTGATGTGAAAAAAACAAAAACAACATATTTGCATCATGAATTGAACTCCTTACTAAAAACCTATCTTGGTGGGGGGATTTTTTTTTTTCCAAAGACATAAGGGGTTAATGTCAAACTTTTCAGTCCTCCATTAATTCTGTCTATCTATGCCCAACACATACATGAATAGGCAGCCAGCCAGCCAGCCAAATTTAAAAACTGAAGAAATTTATGTTAACAGTTCTGGTTTGTAAAGGTGGCATTTCAGCAAGTAAGAAATGAACACTCTCTTAAATAAACCTAATTATTTCCACACAACCTTTACTTTTAGGTGCACAACTTTGGCTGTTTATTTTTCAACCGTTGTCATTGTATGTAGTTTAGTTGGACTATTTTCCTCGTCTTTATTTAAAAAATTTTTTCTTTTTTTTTTTTTCACAACATTTTGGCTTTCGATCTTCCTTGGGTATATCTTTTGTTCTGGAATGTCGAAAGCAGTTCCTGTGGAGCATTTGTGTCCTTTATGTATACGTCATGTTCAGTTTTTGTATCTCTGTGTTTTAAGAACTATCTCCCCCCACCACCTGACCTATAGGCGGCTTGTGTTTTTTTGATTGTTTCCCTTGGATCACTTCACTGACTGGGTGATACAAAACACAGAAACGTGAAAACGGCGTAGAGTGGTCGAAACAATCCATCTGAGATAAATCGGACAAGAACTTATCAACTGTTGATCGTGTTAGATTTTTTTCTGTTGCTGTGGTAGATTTGCCTCAAATGTTTTTGTTTTTTTTACTGAGACTACTAAAGCAAATTTGAATGTTACTATGGCAACAAGAGGAGCTCCCTAGAGAAGCTCTGAAGACCCCTAAAGACAGACGTCTGCTAATTTTGCAGACATGAGTCTAAAGGCTCTGATTGCCTCGTGTAAAATTCCTGAACAAATGACTTAAACGTTTTTCACTGCCAGAATCTTTTAAAACTCAAAAGTAGAATTAGATTAAAGTTAATTGAATATTTTTACACTAGTGATATTGTTTGAATTGAGGCAAAATTAGTAAACTATACACATAGGATTAATTTTTTCTCTCTTCTGTAATAATAACCTGAAAACTCTGCCAATGCCATATATTAACCATAAACTGGATGAAGATCAATTCATTTATAGCTACTATGAAGTAAGACATCTCTTTTGATTTTTCCATATTTCAGCAATTGTTTATCTTTGCTTACTATGATAAAAACATCTCTCTATAAAAAAACTAATTCCTGGATATGCCCCAAAATTTGATCAACTTTTCCTTTGTCGATGACCCACCCTTCCATGAACTGTCATTGAAAATTCATTGGGATCTCTTAGAGAAAGTGTATAGACAAACATGATTGGATGCATAAATGTATGGAAAATGTCTTATCAATTGAGAAGAAATTCTAGATTTACTACAGAATTCAACCTAGCCTATGGTCCATCCTTCCACAAAATATAATTGAAATTCATTTAGAACTTCTTCAGATATTGTATGGACAAACTAACATGAGTGAATTCTTATACCTTTTCCTGCTTTGTTGACAAAGGTAAATATTACCATAATGTATGTGATTATATGCTACTCTCCATTGTGTTGGATGGCCATATATTGCAAAAAGAAACTTTTTTTGTGAACATTCTTTGTCTTAACCTTCAAATTCTTGTTGAAAAAATTGCTCCCAAAGAGTTATTTCCTAGCCACAATTGGTCTTTTTGTTACCTCTTGTGAACCTGCAGCATCCATTGATGTATTGATTTGAGGGTTTAGTTATCTATCTATGTATTGATCCAACTTTACCAGTATGCCATTCTCTGTAAATTCATTGTGGGTATTTACATCACCGTGAATTCATCAGAAGATAATTACATAGCAAGTCAATACATCTGACGTTAATACCAGTACTGCAAACGTTTCTCTAACCCTAAATTAACCATGCGATGGGGTATAATGTCTAAATAGTAAATAACTAATGTTTGGCAATGTATTCCATTGTGATGGATTTACCAGGTGATGAAATTAGAGGAGTTGTAATTAGATGTGATAAATTTACTGCATGAATTTACCAGACACATTGGTATGCTGTCTTTATCTACCTGTCCATTTGTCATGTTAATAACGCAGATGTTGGGGTTCAAGAACAACAACTGCGTTATAACTGAATGTCACATAATCAAGAAGTTAAAGAAATTTAATATTTTAGCCATATCAGGTAAGTCTTTTTATGAAATCCTGTTTTTATTTTTGGTTTTCTGGATGAGTGGTTGATAATAGAGGTGAAAATGTAGGAATCAAGCACCTGCTATACATTGCGAATTGTACTCTATCAAGGGATACCGATACAATCGGTCTTTTCATTGCCACATGATTTGCGGTATCTGTTCATGTGTATTGATCAGAGTGTTTACTTATCTAGTGATATATCTAGCTTCACCTGTAAACTGTCTTTACCTGTCTGTCAGTTATGTTACTATGTCTGGTTAATGGTGATTTGAAAAAAAAATTCATTGAAAACTGACCCTATGACTATAGATCCACTAACTGGGAAAAGACCTTTAATTCTAGTTTCTAGAAAAAATAGATGAACATAATGCTTGTTGTAATTACTGGCCAACTCACAAATGACCAAAATAAAATGGAGCCGAACACATGCCAATCTTAAAATTCCGTCGAGGGATATTTACTGTCCAGATGAATAAAATGAACAAGTGTCTTTTCTTCTGGCATTGTTGCTGAATTGTTGTCCCTTCCATCCAAATAACAAATCGGTTCCTTTTACACATTTAGGTGCATTTGGAAAATTTGGTATATTATTGGAATTTCCCTTCTAATCAATATTTTATATTATAAGCTACTGAACTGATCAATTAGGTCTCTCTTTTGGCTTGGCACTTGAAAACCTTATTAATGTTTAGGATTAAATAAAGTAATACCTCAGTTCATGAACACTATTACCAATGCACACAAAAGGACCACTTGCAGACAGCAACTGTATGAAGTTGGACCCATCTGGGAAATTCTTGAATAAGATACAAGAGCAAATAGAAATGACACACATTTCTAGTATTTGAATTATTTTGATAGATTTCTTCATAAGTATTCAAGATTTTTTTATTTTTTTTATTTAGTACTCCTATGGATGATTTGATATGTTTAAGTCTAATCTTTTGGTTCATTTGTTGAAACTTCTTGGCTGGCCTGCTGGGTCTCTTAATGTTCAAGTAAATGAAATGCTAAGATATGGAGCTGTTTGAAATGAGACAGTATGAAGAGAATCTATTGTAAGAATTCAGTCATCATTTGATTCGTTAACTGGTCAAGATATGTACCCCAAAATATTGAAAATATTTTTCTAAAAATTTAGTATGAATTTGAATGTATTCATTTATTTATTAGACAGGAATAAACCCTGGTGTATTTATAACATAAGTTTTTGAAACTATCTAAAACTTGTCAGTTTGGCTCAGTCAGTAAGAGAGCCAGCTACCAATTACTTGGTCCTGATTTCAAATAATGGTAGGGAAATGTTTAGTTCAAGTGGACAGACAAATAGTGTGGAGCTTATTCCCCTAAATTAGGTGAAGATAGTTGATTCGGTAGAAAAACAAAATAACTCAAGTCTACGACAAGAATTGGAGTTTGACAATAGATGCAAGCAAGAAATTTTGCATCAGAACTGAGCCATCAGTGAAGGATAAATTTTCAGTAATCATGTTCAATTGGAATAGAAGTAGGAGTGCAGGCTTATTTATCTTTTCTTCAGTTTAGAGACTTGTTATTGCTGTTTCTCTCCTGGTCTTTCACTTCATCTTTCTTGCAATTATCAAGGCTTGCATCAGAAGAGGTAAAAAAAAATCCTTTACTTGGAAACTAAAGCGAAACTCTTTAGTTCAGGTTTCTCCCCATCCGCTAGTATACAGTATCAAACTACTTGTGAAAATATCCCACTTCCGAAGTGGTTTGTGGTTGTTTTCAAGGACCTCATGAACAATCAGCACTGTCTATTCAACAAAACTACTCAATTACAATGCACTTGAAGAAAGTGATGACCCAAAATGGGGTCAAGTTTACTAGTACGATATTTACACTGACCAAGATCTGTTGTCAGAAAGATAGATACAAAGCAATGGCACAGATTTGTATTATACAAACATTGTAAATCAAACTCCCACATTAGAGCCAATTTACACCATTCCACTTAGAAAGTCACCTTTTCACAAAACTGAAAAAAAATCAGGAGAAATGAAGCTCAGATTTACTCAAAGCAGATGAAAATACATGAGAAATATACATTCTCATAAAACCTATGGTTTACTGAATCTTTCCAAAAGATTCTTGTGGATAATCTGAGAATTAAACAGATCATTTTTCTGATCTGGACAGAAGAGAAATGATGTAAGATGGAGACAGTTTCATGAAAACTTTCTGATGTGGGGATTAAAATTCGGGTGTGGATCCAGGAATTTTTTTTGGATTGAGAGATATATCCCCGCCTTTTTTTTTCTCTCCATAGATCTATGTAATCATTCATAACCATCCACACAATATTTCCAAAATTTCTCAATGAATTTCAATTAAATTTTGTGGAAGGGTGTAAGCTATGATCTAGGGAATTGATTAAATTTCGGGGGTGGGGGGATTAAGGAATTTCTTCTTAGGTCTACAGAATAAGTAGAGGTATGTGCTCTGAATGCTTTCAAGTTTTCTCCTTGTAAAGACAGAATATAGCCCCAGAAGTAAAAATGCCTTGATCAATATAGCTCAAGCATAATCCTATCAGAATATATTTTAGAGAAGGTTCAACTTGAGTAGAGAGCTTGAAATCCATATGTTAATTACCTTGATAGAATCCTATTCTCTGTGAGTAAAATGGAGATAGCTCCTGTTAGCCTTCAAATGAATCGAGGCTTGCAGGATTATCTCCCCTATGGAAGAAAAACAGAAGTAAATACATAAATCATATTGTCGTTGCTTTGAATAAATTAAATTGTTAAATTGTATTTGAGCTCCGTTTTTAACATTGAGTGGGTGACTGTGTGTAAAGAAATGTATGGATACACATTCATTTTTTTCTTTTTTTTTTCTTGTTAATGAAACATCAGCAAAATAATTCCATAAACATTAGTTCATCACAAACCCCAACAGGAGTTATCTCCATTTTATGTATGTAAACTAAGATAATTTAGAAATAAATTCAGTCTGGAAACATGTGATTCTTAGAACAGGCACTCCAGCATCTTACCATGATAGCTGCCCTGACTGAATAAGCAACTGAAATTAATATGAACTAAAATACTAGTAAAAGAATTGATAATGGTCGATGAAGGTAAAATTCTTTTAAGAATTCAAGACAATATTTAGTCGAGATTTGCTTTTCAAAATAAACTGTATTTTTCAAAGGGTTTAGCCTCCTACTCGATCACCAACTTCCTCTTTTTCATATTTTCTTTACAATTTCTTTTACCAAATATACCCAATTTGATTATGTCGATCAGGGTTTTTCATGGTATGGGTCCTGACCCAATACTGGGTTACAAAATAATGCTGACTAAATGGACAAGTAAATGAATAAATGAGAAAAACATTGGTGGCATTGAGATTATTAGGATTTGAAATATGAATATATTTAATCATCTCATTTTTAACTTTTGTCATCAGCAATTGGTTTGTCAAACTGGTAGATCATAATAGTAATAAGAGTTGGGAATGGTTGAAAAGAAAAATAACAGGGAGAGGGATCGTACACGAAATGATTCATACATGTACTGTATGACGAGTATGTTCCACACATCTATGCTTTTGAAACGAATAACTATTCAGTTGATTTTGAACATTTTTCCGTTTCTCAGGGTAGGGACATAAACTCGAAACAACTAAGATGAAATGAATTGTTTATCATATCACTGGGTGGTGATCCAAAATTTTTGGAAGAACCCTGATATAGATGTATATTTCCATGCGCAAATATTAAAGTTATTGTATCTCTTGTCTGTAACATCTCTTCACTGTCTTCATTAGTATCATTGAATTATCTTCCTTCTCCAAAGACATTTTCTGATCTCCAAACTATATAACCTGACTTCTCCCTCTCCCCCTTAATCCATGATCATTTATTTTCTAAAGGCAATCAAGCTTGTATAATGGTTGGTGCTGGCAGTTCAAACTGGCTGAAAATTTGAGATCTTAACTCGATTTGTATAGGGGCTGGCAGTCTAGCAATTAACAGCACAGACAAGGAATCAGCAAACCAAGGTTAAACTCAGACTGTGACAGTTGGTGTTCACTTCTCACTAATCCCCTTGAGAGAAGCACAAATCTAACTCTTCTCCCCCTCCGCCCTAGCTATGGGTAAATAGCAGGGCAGACTGGGATCTTGAGTCTTGGGGGACATTGGATGATGATTGGAAACTAGAAAAGTCTTACCTCTCATCCATCGTCGTTAGAGATGGGCAATGGACAGAGTACAGAACGTGTCTTCATAATGTATGTTTAATCAAGTCCTGGTGAAGCTTGGACAGACGTACCATGCCAGAAGTGAATCATAATAAATTGTTAGTAAGATGAAGCAGAATAAGAATAGATGAAATCATGCAATTGAAATCTCCACCTCCCTACAACACCTTGAGTATAAGTGGAAGAATTTTAAAAGAAGAAAAGACAGGTCTGATTATAAAACTGCCAAATTACCAACATCATTTGGCAGCATACCATGTTGAGGGTCATCAATTAAAAAAAATTGTTAGAAGGGGTGATCAATGAATAGCAACAAAAAACAAGCATGGATACTGCTGGACACAAACTAAGGAATCAATCTAGCATGAATTTACATTGTAAATTGAACTCCCAATAAAAACCTATTTTGGGTGGTGATTTTTGAGGAACATTGAAGTTTTCTCTAGACATAATGAGGAATGACTTTTGAAATTTTCAGCCATCTGGCTCCATTTTTGTGGCCTGTATGCAAGATACATGTATATGTATGTACTTGGGTGAAATCATTAAAGAATTGAAGAAAGCAATGTTGACAGTTCCTAACAGACAGACAAAATTATGCAAATACCACCTTCATCTCCCTATGACATCTCGAGACAAAAACCTAATCCTTCATGACTTCAGCATTGCCCAGTTCCTTTATTCTGTGCCCTGCTCTTCGTATCATGAGGTTTTAAAATGGACTCGAGCCCTAAAGCTTCTGTTCCTCTCTTACTTGTATTAATTGCTATAGCTGTCTGCCCGTACCACATTGTATCGGTGGTTGTTAGTACAATAGTTGACTATAGCTGTTTGCTATTTTTACTCACGGCATAAATTAGATGCACCTATTCATTAATATTAATCACTGGAAAGCTTCTTGAGGCTATAGTGTTTGTTTCGCAGGATATAGAGGAAGACAATCTTCTATCCTAGGAACTTACCAACAACCATTGAGATTGGTCTGTCGATCTCGATTCTATACTAGATAACTAATGCTTGGATAACTTTTGATAGGACAAGTAATGTAACCTTCATTTTTTACTCAGTGTAGTCAACTATGGCTTGGATGATGGCGATGGCTCCGGCGACTTCCTTAAAATATTGATCAATTCTTCCTGTGCTGTAATGGCGGGCTTTTTTCTCCGCTGTCACCAGATTGCTACTGCTTTGCTGCAACCACCACTACAAGTAGGTGATGCTGGTATTATGGACTATTTGTTATAGGTCTCTCACTCATCTCTAGATAGAAATATATATGATGTCTGTTGATTCAACTAGCTCTTCAGTCATGGCTGCTACTGCTTTAGCATACAACTCTGCTTACCAACAGCACTAGTGACACTGCTATAGTGTAGTCAGTTACTTCACTGACTGCTTGGTGCTCTCTGTGTGTCTTCTCTCTGCTCCCCCTCTGTGTCTTCTCTCTGCTCCCCCTCTGTGTCTTCTCTCTGCTCCCCCTCTGTGTCTTCTCTCTGCTCCCCCTCTGTGTCTTCTCTCTGCTCCCCCTCTGTGTCTTCTCTCTGCTCCCCCTCTGTGTCTTCTCTCTGCTCCCCCTCTGTGTCTTCTCTCTGCTCCCCCTCTGTGTCTTCTCTCTGTGTCTTCTCTCTGCTCCCCCTCTGTGTCTTCTTTCCCGCTCAGGCTGCTCATCTGTCTTTCCCTGTCCCTCCTTGATCTCACTCTTCTCTACCATCTATTCTCTCCCTCACTCATCTCTGTGTCTAGTCTGTCTCCCCTTCTCTCTGTGTCTAGTCTGTCTCCCCCTTCTCTCTGTGTCTAGTCTGTCTCCCCTTTCTCTCTGTGTCTAGTCCGTCTCCCCCTTCTCTCTGTGTCTAGTCCGTCTCCCCCTTCTCTCTGTGTCTAGTCCGTCTCCCCCTTCTCTCTGTGTCTAGTCCGTCTCCCCCTTCTCTCTGTGTCTAGTCCGTCTCCCCCTTCTCTCTGTGTCTAGTCCGTCTCCCCCTTCTCTCTGTGTCTAGTCCGTCTCCCCCTTCTCTCTGTGTCTAGTCCGTCTCCCCCTTCTCTCTGTGTCTAGTCCGTCTCCCCCTTCTCTCTGTGTCTAGTCCGTCTCCCCCTTCTCTCTGTGTCTAGTCCGTCTCCCCCTTCTCTCTGTGTCTAGTCCGTCTTCCCCTTCTCTCTGTGTCTAGTCCGTCTCCCCCTTCTCTCTGTGTCTAGTCCGTCTCCCCCTTCTCTCTGTGTCTAGTCCGTCTCCCCCTTCTCTCTGTGTCTAGTCCGTCTCCCCCTTCTCTCTGTGTCTAGTCCGTCTCCCCCTTCTCTCTGTGTCTAGTCCGTCTCCCCCTTCTCTCTGTGTCTAGTCCGTCTCCCCCTTCTCTCTGTGTCTAGTCCGTCTCCCCCTTCTCTCTGTGTCTAGTCCGTCTCCCCCTTCTCTCTGTGTCTAGTCCGTCTCCCCCTTCTCTCTGTGTCTAGTCCGTCTCCCCCTTCTCTCTGTGTCTAGTCCGTCTCCCCCTTCTCTCTCGTCTGTTCCTTGTCTTTTTCTCTTTCTTTTTAATTCATCCACCTCACTTTCTCTTTTTAGTCCATCCTCCTCTCTCTCTCTCTCCCTTCTCTCTCTCTCCCTTCTCTCTCTCTCCCTTCTCTCTCTCTCCCTTCTCTCTCTCTCCCTTCTCTCTCTCTCCCTTCTCTCTCTCTCCCTTCTCTCTCTCTCCCTTCTCTCTCTCTCCCTTCCCTCTCTCTCCCTTCCCTCTCTCTCCCTTCTCTCTCTCTCCCTTCTCTCTCTCTCCCCTCTCTCTCTCTCCCTTCTCTCTCCCTCTCCCTTCTCTCTCCCTCTCCCTTCTCTCTCTCCCTCTCCCTTCTCTCTCTCCCTCTCCCTTCTCTCTCTCTTCTCTCTCCTCTCTCTCTCTCTTCTCTCTCCTCTCTCTCTCTCTTCTCTCTCTCTTCTCTCTCCTCTCTCTCTCCCTTCTCTCTCTCTCTCCCTTCTCTCTCTCTCCCTTCTCTCTCTCTCCCTTCTCTCTCTCTGTCTCTTTCCCTCCCTTTTTTTCCTTCCTCTCTCCTCTTTCTCTCTTTCGTTCCTCTCTCTTTCTCACTTCCCCTCCTCTTTCTCACTTCCCCTCCTCTTTCTCACTTCCCCTCCTCTTTCTCACTTCCCCTCCTCTTTCTCACTTCCCCTCCTCTTTCTCTTTTCCCCTCCTCTTTCTCTTTTCCCCTCCTCTTTCTCTTTTCCCCTCCTCTTTCTCTCTTCCCCTCTTCTTTCTCTCTTTCCTCCCCTGTCTTTCCCCCTCTCTTTCCTTTCTCTTTCTTTTCTAAACTCTTCCCCCTCTCTTTCTAAAGTCTCTCCCCTCTTTCCTTTCTTTCCTTTCTCTTTCCCCTCTCTTTCCTTTCTCTTTCCCCTCTCTTTCCTTTCTCTTTCCCCTCTCTTTCTTTTCTCTTTCCCCTCTCTTTCTTTTCTCTTTCCCCTCTCTTTCTTTTCTCTTTCCCCTCTCTTTCTTTTCTCTTTCCCCTCTCTTTCTTTTTTCTTTCCCCTCCCTTTCTAAACTCTTTCCCCTCCCTTTCTAAACTCTTTCCCCTCCCTTTCTAAACTCTTTCCCCTCCCTTTCTAAACTTTTTCCCCTCCCTTTCTAAACTCTTTCCCCTCCCTTTCTAAACTCTTTCCCCTCCCTTTCTAAACTCTTTCCCCTCCCTTTCTAAACTCTTTCCCCTCCCTTTCTAAACTCTTTCCCCTCTCTTTCTAAACTCTTTCCCCTCCCTTTCTAAACTCTTTCCCCTCCCTTTCTAAACTCTTTCCCCTCTCTTTCATAGTGTCTACCTACTCTGACTGCCTGACTCCTCTCCACTCCCTCTCTATCCCTACCCTCTTTACATTTCTTGCTTGTTCATTCTCCTCTTCGTTTTCTTCTGTAATACATACTTGTGACCATTTTTTCAATTTTTTTTCTCTCTCTCTCAGTTTCTATACAATCTTTAGTTCTCTTAGTTTTGTCAAGTCTCATTTTCGGAAATAAAAGACGAGCATACAAATAAGAGAGTCCTCTGCGATTACTCAATGTAAAAGGAAAAAAAATCTAGAACACACACAAACACACACAGAGCTAGTATTGCTACCTATGCAACTAGCAACTTACTAAGTGACCAGTCAGTTCGCTCTATTTCCATTTGATCCAGCACACTACTAACTACTGAGAATAGACGAGACCGACCATTATGCTTGTTGCATTTGGTTGTTTAACCAATGACTTTTGCTCTACTAGTGTCTCTCGTACAGTGACTGCTACCAGGACCCTGCTGGTGAGACCAACATACTAAGGATGTAAGAAGTAGACATGAATCAACCTAGAACAACTTACTTATGTTACCAAATAGGAAACAGTAGCAGTGTTACCTGAACATCCCTTAGTTAAGAAATTCAATGAGAAAAAAAAAACCCCAATTACATAAAAGAAGAAAAAACACACACATACACATAATTCTTTGCCTTCATCCTTCCACCGACCAACTGACCCTATTCTGAATACCCACGTTGTTCTCGGGGAAAGTTTCTATCTAACCTCGATACCAACACTTGTCACCTACTTTTCTGAACTTGGACAGTTATCTCAACCTCTCTTTTTTTAAAATATCTATACTGATTATTTACATCCAGGTCAGCTCTTCTGTCTAGGATCAAAGTGTAATATCTGTGTGCTTTAGCAGAAGTTACGGACAGAGAAAACAAAGAAACGAACAGAAAAGGTCACATTGTTCATTTTATATATATATATTATATATAATATATATATATTCTTCAGAGAAAGAGAGGTGGCGGATTAAAAAAAAAGAAATAATTCCTTATGTGTCAGCCCTTGTTTTTTTTTCTATTCAAGGAGAGTTTATTACTGACTTATGGAAGTGAAGTGCCCAAGAGAAAGTAGAGCCAAAATCGGTCCTTTCTGTGCTGAATGGCACGTTTGGCTCTCCAAGACTTGACAAACACCTACTGCCGCCTCCTCGCCCCTCCCCTAATGCATGATCAGGAGATTCCAGACTTGTATTAAAATGGTTGCTTTGTGCCAGTGTCAACAACAATGCCATGAACAATAATAACAATAAGCAGAATCCCAATCCACAGAATTCTCCTTGTATGGACTAGACACACCTTTTTCTGTTCTTCTCCCCCTTTTCTACCTTATGGCAGGGTTTTATTATGAAGTATACTTCAAGAGTTGAAATCAAGAAAAGTAAGTTATTTAGATCTGTTTCTTTTTTTTAATCAATCGACATAGAATGAGGGCCATCTTATTGCATGGGTACACTGGGCAGTTGCCCCTGGGGCCCCACGATTTAACACGTCCTAAAATTCAATTTGGGGAAAAAAAAAAAGAAAAAAAAAAAAGAAAAAAAACTCAATTTTAATATGTTGGGGATTAGGTGGGTTAGGGTTCTCAGTGCATTGCTTTGTTAGAAGATGGCCCTGCACAGAATCTTATTTGTTTATTTGGTTTGATTCTCATCACATGTTGACATTTTTGTTCCACTCTTCTGTGTTGATCACCAAATTTTGAAAAGAAAGAAGAAAAAAGAAAAGAAAGAAAACACCAGAGACTGCGAAGAATCAATTATTATTGGAGGATCAAATGGAGAATCCAGGTCCCAAAAATCAAACCAAGGATGAAATATAAAAATCAGATCGTTTTAACCTCATGAAAGAATATTGTGAAGAAATAGTGTCAGGTTTCACTTTTCTGTTTTAATTAAATTTTGATTATGGTGTAATCTGAAAATTTTGCTTTTGACTTGAATCGATTTTAGGGTCCAGATTCTGTGTTTGATTCAATATCCTTTATTATTGAACAATGCTTTTCTCGGATTTCTCCTCTCCAGTAAAACTTGAATCAACTTTGTGCACCTTTTGGCTTTTAGCCAGCTGTATTCATTTATTTTAAAAGTAAAACTAGTTAATCCGTGTGAAAAAAACAAAAAAACACTTTTTTTTTCTTGTTTTTTTTCTTGTTTTTTTTTTTTTTAGAAAAGAATCTAGTGAACTCTTTTCAGTAAGTTCCATTGTTTCAAATGGTAGCTATGAGATTATTTTTTTTTTAGTCAGAAAAAACTGTCACGCTCAAGTGGAAGAGTCCATTGCTATGGACAGAGAAATAAAAAGTGAAGAAACTGTTCATTATATAAGTAAATCTTTTCTCACTTCAGCAAGCTTTTTGTTGGCTACTCAGATTAAAGATTTTTATCTTCTTTAACTGTACTATTATTTATGAGAACAATTATGCCTCTTGTTTATTTTTATTGGATGAAATATCACGAATCATTAATTTTTACGACTATTGGACTTCTGCTAGCTGGCTGATCCCCGTAGCTCTGTTGGTAGAGCGACAGGGACAGGACGTTAACCTGGCCTCCCTTTTGGGACATAAATTTATCTCGCCAAAAGCTTATTCTTTCTTATCAATGCTATTTACTCACTACTGTGGATTAATGGCCTGAGAAGAGTTGCATTGAAAATTTAAAAAAAAAAGCACTATTAAAAGATGAAGGTAAATAGTAGTAAAAAAAATCAATAAATTTGTTTTTTTCTTGTCGTCTCAGTATTATTTTTCAAATTAATTTTCATGCATAAAAGTTTGATTAATCATACTTGAAAGTTATGTTTAATTTAGTATTATGGCTAAACGGGATTTTTATTGAATTGAAAAAAAAAAATGTTACGAATGAACTCGGAAATATCAAATTAGCATGTGATTTTAAAACGACACCTCAATGGAGCATTTTTTCTTCATTTTGGGTCTTGTTTTTTATGTATCCAGTACACATACATGCATAAAACTACTACTACTGCACTAACATTTCCATCCGAAAACAGATTTCTTTGTCATGCCTGTGTTAACATGTGATGTTCTGAAAAAGCACAAATCGCAAAAGCGAATATATCTGGAAAAATCTGTTTCAATCGAAAACCATATTTCTTTTTCGTGTCCATGTTAACACGTGATGTTCTGATAAAACAGAAAATGCAAAAACAAATATATCCGGGTTAATCATTTAGGGGGTTAAGAAAGGTTAAGCATAAACTTCAACTTACACATGTCGAATCGGCATGTGATTTTGAATTGAAATTAACTTCTGAAGTGTACACATGAGAACCACCTTACCTATTTCAAATGGAGCATTATCAAAACTAGAAACACAAGTACGTACCTCTGTTAACGTCATTGTCACTGAAAAAAAAATGAATGAAAATCTGTTCATATATAGCTATGATGCAGGGAAGGTAAATGAAATGATTCCTGGATCAACCTCCCAAATTAGATTGGTTCTTCCTAACCTCGTAGCCTACTTATCATTCCAGGAGATTTTATTTAAATTCATTGAGAACTATTGGAGATATTGAATGTACAGACATGTAAACAGACTGGAGTTAAAGCATATACCTTTTTCAATCAGTGTTGCCAATTTAGGTGTTTTTTGTTGGGTTTTTTTGTTGGTTTTGTTTGATAATTTTTTTTTTGATTTTATTTTCCTTTTATGTTTTTTTTTTATTTATTTTTTTTATTTTTATTTATTTATTTATTTTTCAAATTTGGGAGTGATTCCCAGTTTTGAAAAACTGGAATAAATCAATGAAATCAGCAACACTGCTTTCAATTCTGTTGGTAGAGGTAAATGATATAATCTTCAAATAGGAATTTTTCTCTTTCTTTGTTAGACTATGGAACCCCAGCACTTATAATATGCAAAACGTGCCTGATACCTGTGAACCATCTTTTGTTTTGTTTCTTTATGATCAGCATTGTATGGCCCTTTGGTTTGAGGGGGGAACATAATTATTCTTTGATTTTTATTATATTCATTCCTCCCAAACTTGAAGAATTTGGAAATCTGCCTGTAATATTGAAGCTGCGGCTTCTATTTGTTTCTCGTATTTACCCGTGAGAAAAATTCATGGATATATTTGAATTTCCACGAGGTGATTTTATTTTTTTTAAAAATTTTTTAGAAAAGATACATACACATACACATACCTACTGGAGGTTGTAATTCGTTCTGTAAAAATATCTTCCCATGTTTCTGTGGAGTTTGAATGGTTTCCTCACATTCTCTTGCTTCTAAGCTGTCAACATTGTAAATAAATGTTCAAGTCTTATCAATTTTGTCTCCAGTTTTATTAAAAAGCAACTGAATGGATTTAAGTGGGAGAGTCCATTGTTGCGGATAAGAACAAAGAAATAGAAAGTCACTCTTTTCATGCTTAAGATAGATGAATGATATGTTGCAAAATTTGAAATTGGAGAAATTTTTTTGTTGTTCACTTATGGAAATTGAAATTCCTTTCTGAATGATAGCACAGAGATCATTTGTGTTTATTACCTCTGCCAACTACCTATCCGCACAATATCTCCAAAAGTTCTGTATGAATTTCAGTGAAGTTTCTGGAAGAGTAGGCAATAGAAAGATTGAATGAATTCAGGGGATAAGCCAAGGAGCCCCATTAGAAGATATATCTCAATATATATATTTATATTTTTAAAGAATTTTTAAAAATACATTTATGTATTCAGTCATTTTAGTCTACACAATATTTCCCAAGGATTTCTTTTACGGTTATCTCTCATGCATCATAGTTACATAACTGATTTTTATTCTGTCTTCAGTGACAACAGTGTTGGCAGAGGTATGTGCTCTCTGAGTGCTTTGTAGATGAATAGTACAATCTGTTGACATTATGAGGAATCTTAAAAACTCAATTTGCTTTTGTTTCTAATATTTGTTGAAGAAAATATATATAGTTGTGTATGTGTGTACATATATTTATGAATATAACTGCAAATTGCCTTATATATTTTTGAAAATATGTTAAATGATCTGTTATGTCATTATCATTTGGGCTAGACAACGTAAGTAGAATAAACATTTGAAAAAAATGGGTATAATGCAAGAATCGAAGCTGCCACAAATAGTGTAGTCGTTTCATTATAGCGATGCTCTTACCATTGAGCCAAACAGCTGCGGTAATGCAAGAGCCCAAATAACTGCTTTCACTCCAAATTCTCATGGTGTTCATTATGTACGTATATATATATATATATATATATATATAGCTATATTTGTTTCTTTCAAAGGGGATAATGATAGTTTCAAGAAATGGATATAGAATCTGGCGAAAATAATTATGAATTGAATTATATATTTTTGAAATCTGTGAAGTGATCATCCCATTATTATACGTTGAATCTTCCTAGATAATATGATAGGATAAACAATTAGGGAATAAGTATGGCTGGTGCAGGAATTGATCGTGCGACCAATAGGTACATATGGAGCTGTATAAAATAAAAATGCTATGCATTTATATATATATATATATAGCTTTATATCTTCAGCTCTCTCTCGCTATCTCTCTATCTCTCTCTATATATATATGTAGCTCTCTCTCTCTCTCTCTCTCTCTCTCTCTCTCTATATATATATATATATATATATATATATATATATATATATAGCTCTACCTATATATATATGTATGCAGCTCCCTCTCTCCTTGTATGTGTGTTGCTCAATATATATATATATATATATATATATATATATCTTAATATTCATGTATATATAGCTTTATCTACCTATATGTGTGTGTGTGTGTATGTATATATATATATATATATATATATATATATATATATATATATATATGTGTGTGCTTGTGTAGCTCAAGATTTAGCTCGATAAAATATTCATAAGTTTCTTCACAACTTGTATATATCTTCTTTTCCCACCTTTTCTCTGAAATTTCAACTTATGTTCTGGTTTTCTTTTTTAGTCTGCTTAAGAGTGAAGCTTTGTACAATGTTAGCTGTCGCACCTGCCTCTCTCGACCACTTTTGCTATTGCAGTGTCCATCATTATATGTTTTGTTTGTTGTTTTTGTTTTTTTACTTTTTTTCTATACAAAGTCTTTACGGGCAGTTGAACTCCTCCTTGAAGATTTTGTCGTTCATTCCAGCCTTTTCCAGGTGTTATATGTATTATTTGCTAGGAAACATCCTATTTGTCTGGTCTCTTGGATTGTTCAAAATGAAAAATTATATCTAACAGAAAATTCAAACATCAACAATAACATGTAAATAAGTTATTTTATTTCATCAATGCATGCAATACTGCTTGTTGGATAGTTTTGAACACAAATTTTAGCAGTTCTTTTCTTTGTCAAACAAAGAATTCTATCTTGCCTCTCTGTTGATCAGAGAAGAAAAATTCATGGTTATTTACTCCAACCAGAACCAACTAATTTTTGGCAGTACTAAGTACAGAGACTCAATCATTATCTTTTTTTTTTTTTTTTGTTTCTAACTTCTAGTTCTGCCTCTTTATTGGTGAATTTTATTTCAAACAATAATATTGTATTTAAAAAAAAAAAGAAGTTAAGAAATATAGATTACTTATGTACCCATGTCGTAAAAAAAATAAGTTTTAATTCATTTTATTCATTAATTCAGTTTTTAAATCTGCTTATCTAGGCTATAAGCAGTTCTGATGTATTTTCCCCTTTCCCCACCACCATTTGACATGCTTAATACTTGAAATTTCGACACCGTGTCATCATTGTACTTCTGGGGATATTCGTGAGTCATCTGTCTGCTAACTCTGAAATTCATACCAAAAAATTTGAATGGAGAATAATTACTGATTAAAATTACTTCCATTCCACCTTCAAGTAATTTTTTTTTCTATCGTATCTGCAGGAGAATATTTTTTTTCAAATTATAATTAGAAAACAGTTCCAATAGGAGTAGTATCAAGCAATTCATGAAATTAAGAGTTAAACACCCTTTTTAGTGCTATTTATACAATCTTGTCAGATTTTACAAGTAAGCAACTTGCATAGCATGATTTAATATTGAAGTTTTTGTCTTTGGACATAATAAATACATCAGCCTTTTAAAATTCTCCTACCTGAAATGCTTTCCTGAAGGATCCTTATTAGGGCATTTGTGTTAAAATGGGTCATGGAATTATCTCTTTGCTCTAGAGAAGGATAATCTTTAGGTCGAGTTTCTCTTTCTTTTTTTTTTTTCCTTAGCTTATGGGGTCAAAGAGGCATGAACCTTGAAATTCCTGAACAGGCAATGCTTCAGGGATTTTGAACTGATGAGAAGATCAATGCAGCCAGGTTATAATGAGACAAATTGAAAAATCTTTGTAATTTATGATGCAGTAACTGAGTTGCACCACTTATTCTCTCTCTCTTGTGCAAAATGAAAGAGTTTCTTTTCAGACAATATACACTTCACCCATAATTTAATCATAGATTTTGCTTCACACTGATTAGTCAGACTAGTGACTTCATCCTGGTTGTTGTAATCACAACATTCCAGCCGTTGCACCTTTCTGTCTTCTTCAGGTATCTGCTGTAACCTTCTGGGAATTTCAAACCAACCCTTTCATTCAATCTACATGAGTAGATTGTTCTCATTCTGCTGCTCATGCCAGAAGATATTACGTATCAGTTAATTCATCCGCCTCTATGACTGAACCAGAGTATGACTTTTTTGCACTACTTGTACTACCTGACCCAAAGATAAGGCTCAAAACCACCAGGCCGGTTACTAGATATGCTTAACCAACACTTCTATCTACTAGGCTATTGTCCCGGAGTCCTTGTAAATCGGTGTGTAATAATGATGATCCTTCATCTCGGAAATTTGTACAAAAATATATTTTACAGTCTGTAGTTCAGTTTTGTAACTAAATATACTTTGACTAGAGAAAGGTAAAGCGTGTTCTGTCTTTCAAATGACAACTTCAAATGGAGAATGGAGGCTGGTGACTGAAGTCCTGGTTTCTGTTGCATGTGTCAGCTTAGTGATCCTTGTTAGTCTCAAGTTTGGTCGAGACGAGAACTAAATCCTTCTAGTTTTTATGACTGATGTTTTAACATGATGCAAGTCAATCCTAGGGATACTTCCACCTGAATCCTGCATCTTAGAGTGTACTCCATTTGTTACTAAATGCCCTAGGTAATTTGTCCTAATGAAGAGTTTTCCTCTCTCTTCGCTCGTACTAGGAATCGAATCAAGGACTCACTGCATGTGAGGGAGACGTGCTAACTATTACTCTTACTCTATCCAAGCAAACTAAACTTTGATTATCATTTACATTTATCAATATTTAGACAGTGTTTCAGTTTGATGAGTGAATAAACTAATAAACAGGTCACACTACCTCAAACCAATTGATTTTTATGGATAAAGGCAACCAGAAAAGTTGGAATGTTATAAACAGTTCCTAAAAGAACATTGATCCCCATGTGACATTTTCATTTACTTCAATAATGTCACTGTTATCCAATATGAACTGAGCCTCCATTCTCAAAATTTTATGTTCAGTTTATTATCTAAAGACTTATTTCACTTCATTTTCCTCTTGGTCACTTGTTTGTTGGGTTGTTTCTCTGTCCATACTAAAATCTCTGAAAGTACTGGATGATTTTCAATGAAATTTTGTGGAATAGTGGACAATATGGTAAAAGAGAGGTTATAACATATTGGAGAGGGATTTATGATAGAGAAGTATTTTTTTTATTTAGAAAAATTTTTTCATTTCAATTACTCTTATGAATATGCTTATGACTGTCAACCTAATATCTCCAGAAGTTCTCAATGAATTTCTATAATATGTGGAAGGATGGAAAATTGGTTTTGTAAGAACTAAGTTTTGGAAGGGAACCGTGCACAATTATCTCCCTTACCTCGTTGTCATTTCAAAACTACATAATATGGCCATTTTTCCTATCCACACAATATCTCCGAAAGTTATCAGTGAATTTCATTGACATTTTGTGAAAAGATGGACAATAGGCTATGGAAGAACCGATTAAATCTTGTGGCAGATACTTGCACATTCACTCCCTCTCACAGGAAGTATGTGCTCTGTGAGTGCTTTCTAGTTATGTAAAAGACTTGTTGAAATTCTTCCATATAATATTGATTCTTTGCGGCCAAGCAAATCAAAACACATATGATATACTGATGGGTTTTATTTATTTGTTTTCTGTCACACTGAAGGAAACTAATATATATAATTAAAAGGAACTGCTGTGATTTGAACTCTGATGCAGACCTAAGCTGCTTGATAACTTACTGATAGGCCAAGGGTACACTAATGATGTGATATGATATTGAAATTCTAAGATAATACATCGAGGCAGCTAACGGCTTAGACGTGCAGAATTCAAAAATACAAAAACAAGCTAAACTAGTCATTTTTGACCACCCGAGATATACTAACTTGGAACAATTCTGGAATTTTGAAAGATGGTTCAGTCATGACCTGAAATATGAATAAAAAAACATAGATTTCAAAAGCATCAACACTGTTAATCAGTTACATTTTCTTTTTTTTTTTTCTTTTTTTTTAATTCTATTAAACATTACAGGGTTGTTAGCGTACCGTAGATGATTTTATCACAAGTGAGTCAAGGCTGGAGTAGCCTGATTGAGAATCAATTGTCCATCTCCTAGACTGGTTAACAGTGATAGACAGAGAACCCTGTTTAGCCCACTATTAACCCACAGCAGGAGGAAGAAGAGATGGATACGTGTCTTTCCTAAGAGCTTTAGTATGAAATGAACATAAACTTTCCCAGTCAGAGTTTGAACTCTGTTTGCTGATTCCATTCTCCCTGCTGTTAACTACTCTGCCTCTCTTCACCCTTATTAGGCTGTTGGGGATTTTATAAAGACGCAACCAACCAATTGTAATGCATCTGCTTTAGCTTGAAATATTTTTTTGTGCATAATGACTTATCTAGTAAAAACACTAATCCTCTAATCAGATAAGTATTTATAACTTAGGTATTATGGTTGTTATAAATGCATTCTGATTGCAGTGACCCACAGTATGAAAGGATTATATACATCCTATACTTACTGCTCAAATGTTTTTACCAGATAAACTATATACAAAGCTTCTGTGGTTAATATTTAACCCTGATAAGCTTTACAATATTAATGATCAATCAATATAAGGTTTAGTTTTTAGCTGTTTGTCCCAAACAGTTCTGATATTTCAAAGAATGAAGCAGTTTTGTTTTTGATTGGGTCACTTTGACTTGACCAATATTCTTATTTTAGTTTTCCCTTAAGAGGTGTCCATGAATTTTGTTCACAACTGGGAAAATCTATTAAAAATGTAAATATAGACATAATTGTTTTGCGTTTGTTGCAGAATAAACACTAATTAATAAAGTTTGTTCATTTCTTTTTCATTTTTTTTTTTTTTTCACTCATATATACACACACAAACATTAGTATACTTTTATATGTGTGCTATCAGTCGTGCGTAGTACATCTTGACAGTATTCAATTTCCAGCCAGTTACTCAAATTTCTCAGTGAAAAATTCTGTAACCTTTGTATTAGAAGGGATGGACAGATTCCTAATGAGATTCCTATGGACTTCTTTCTGTAGAGATTTAGTAAGGACAAAGCAATCAGCCAAGCCATATCCGACATTGATAGAGAAATCCTTGTTTTCCTCTGGAAAATGTGCTTCAAAAAAAAATATTGGGCAATTAAATCATTCATTTGGTCCACATGTAATGAACTCTTCTTACCTCTGTGATGGCAGATTTGTTATAAATCCACCTGCGAATCTAAATTGATCAATTGAGTTTAGTTTACCTCAACCAACGAACTTGGGAAAAGTATATGTATTCACTCGTGTCCGTCCATCTGTCTCTCCCCCATGGTTTCTTCGAGAGTTCTCAATGAATTTCTGTGACATTTTATAGAAGGGTGGTTGGTTGACTGGGCAAGAAATGATTGTAACTGGGGCATTTTCACGTACAGTTACCTCCCTATACAATATACCTGTAGGTAAAGAACACACAATCTCTCTGAACATTCTCATTGAATTTCAATGACATTTTTTTAAAGAGTACACCATGGGATAACCAAAAAGTATTGGGGTAGATCCAGTAATTTTCATAGTCACCTCCTCTATCATAGCTATTTGTAAATCTATTTTCATTCAGTTGTTACTGACAATAGTGTTAGCCTCTCTCTGAGAGCTTTCTATTTTTGTTTTTTGGGGTTTTTTTTTTGTATTGATTAGATGAGAAGTGAACAAATGGTTACCAATCACCATCATCTGGTCCCCATTTCAGAATAAGATAAGATAAGGAAAGAAAGAAGAAAAATCTTTATTGATTATCCAGAAAATTTACTGAGCTTTCAAAGTTTTTTTAAATAATTGAACTCGTTCTTGTTGCTTATGTTGTTCGCCCAATGGTTTGTCCAATCCATTCTACAGCCCTCTTCAGGTGTGATATGTAAAAAAAGTCTCTTTTTCTAATCTCATTTTGGTATCGAACAGAAAATTTTATCCATGGTATCATCTTTATGTCTGTTAACTTTTGTATTGTTCACTATGTGCCTCTATATCAAACTGTCTACACACTTGGATGAATCTTCTTTCTGTCTGTACCTGATTTATGCCAATTGACGATAATGCAGGTCTGGAGTTAGCCCCAATTTTTTCTTCAAAAAATCAAACAGAAAATTTGGATGTTAACTGCAACACTTTTACAGTAAGCTATTTTATTTGATAACTTGCACTATTCAAAAAAAGAGATCCTATTTCTTTTTTTACATATCACACCTGAGAAAGGCTATAGGATCATCTGAAATGTGTGAACAACATAAACAAGAAGTTCAGTCATCCAAAAAACTTTCTGAATCTTAATGACCTTTCTCAAATTATAGACAGTATATTTACAGAGTTTGTGTCAGAAGTATCAGTCCAAAATCTCTGACAGGAATTCAAGAATTATTTCTACAATCGGAGGGATTCATGATCAAAATCTGACCCCCCCCCCCACACTTTTTCTACTTTTATTGTTATTCCCATTCTTACAAGATCAATTTTATTTGATAGACTTTTCTATCCTGGTTTTTCTTTCTTGGCAATTGATTCAGAATTTTTTCTATTGATATTTGTGTCTCTTAGTGCAATTGGGTTGATCACTCAATGATTATTGCACTTTTCGGTTTCTTTTATCTTCTTTCTCCCTTTCTCTTGCTAATCAGTGTGCATATCATTTGTATTCATCCCCTCTTTCTTCCTTCCATCACTCAGGTCACTTTCTCTTACCCCCGTCACTCTGGTCTCTTTCTCTTACCCCCCGTCACTCTGGTCTCTTTCTCTTACCCCCGTCACTCTGGTCTCTTTCTCTTACCCCCGTCACTCTGGTCTCTTTCTCTTACCCCCGTCACTCTGGTCTCTTTCTCTTACCCCCGTCACTCTGGTCTCTTTCTCTTACCCCCGTCACTCTGGTCTCTTTCTCTTACCCCCGTCACTCTGGTCTCTTTCTCTTACCCCCGTCACTCTGGTCTCTTTCTCTTACCCCCGTCACTCTGGTCTCTTTCTCTTACCCCCGTCACTCTGGTCTCTTTCTCTTACCCCCGTCACTCTGGTCTCTTTCTCTTACCCCCGTCACTCTGGTCTCTTTCTCTTACCCCCGTCACTCTGGTCTCTTTCTCTTACCCCCGTCACTCTGGTCTCTTTCTCTTACCCCCGTCACTCTGGTCTCTTTCTCTTACCCCCGTCACTCTGGTCTCTTTCTCTTACCCCCGTCACTCTGGTCTCTTTTTCTTACCCCCCGTCACTCTGGTCTCTTTCTGTCTTTCACCCCCTCCCCGAGTCACTCTGGTCTCTTTCTGTCTTTCACCCCCTCCCCGAGTCACTCTGGTCTCTTTCTGTCTTTCACCCCCTCCCCGAGTCACTCTGGTCTCTTTCTGTCTTTCACCCCCTCCCCGAGTCACTCTGGTCTCTTTCTCTCTTTCACCCCCCCCCAGTCACTCTGGTCTCTTTCTCTCTTTCACCCCCCCCAGTCACTCTGGTCTCTTTCTCTCTTTCATCCCCCCCCCAGTCACTCTGGTCTCTTTCTCTCTTTCATCCCCCCCCCAGTCACTCTGGTCTCTTTCTCTCTTTCATCCCCCCCCAGTCACTCTGGTCTCTTTCTCTCTTTCATCCCCCCCCCGTCACTCTGGTCTCTTTCTCTCTTTCACCCCCCCCAGTCACTCTGGTCTCTTTCTCTCTTTCACCCCCCCCCCAGTCACTCTGGTCTCTTTCTCTCTTTCACCCCCCCCCAGTCACTCTGGTCTCTTTCTCTCTTTCACCCCCCCCCCCCAGTCACTCTGGTCTCTTTCTCTCTTTCACCCCCCCCCCGTCACTCTGGTCTCTTTCTCTCTTTCACCCCCCCCCCCGTCACTCTGGTCTCTTTCTCTCTTTCACCCCCCCCCCCCGTCACTCTGGTCTCTTTCTTTCTTCCACCCCCGTCATTCATTCTTTTCGAAATATTGGGCTGAAAAATGAATCTGATGTAATCTTTTTTTTCTTTTCCCTATCCTGTATCTATCGTTGGTAGAAATATCTTCTTGTTCTCCTGTTCATGCAAGGCTATCATAAATAAAGTTGACAATCACTGTCGTTTTCTTCATGGAAAGCAAAGTGATTTGCCAGCAATTTTGGAAAATCTTTCCTTGATAGGAGGAGACGCTTATTACCAAACACACATCACAGTCGATTAACCCCCACACACTTACTCTTGCTGTTAAGAATCCTGTTTCTGAATCTTCTTGATTTCATACCAGGGTCTTCCCTCGGAAACCAATTCCTGATCTCCATGGAATCAAATTGATTTACTTTCGCTCTAGTCTTTAACTTCTTTTTACTGCACTCACTGCATTTATGTACGCTTGTCAAAACCTCGAAACAGGCAAATAAAAGAAATAAACTTTCCAGTATTGATAAAAAAATAATCGCCTATTCTCTGTACTTTTTTTTGTTAGTTTTGTTTTTGTTTTTTCAACAGTTATAATATTTGTTAAATCTTTTCCCTAAGAGATTTTGCTTCGCAAAGTTTATCCATGGTATCATCTTCATGTCTGTTAACTTCTATATTGTTCACTATAAGCTTCTATCTCCAATCATCTACATGCTTGGATGAATCTTCTTTCTGTCTGTCTGTACTTGATTTATGCCAATCAACAAAAATGCAGGTTTTAAGTTTGCCCCAATTTTTCCTTGAAAAAAAATTGACTGTTTTCATAAAAGTGATCTAGATTTTCACCAAAGGTGGTGTCACAGGTGCAATTATAAGCAATCAGTGCAAAACTAATTAGTCATAGTAGGTGTAGTAGTATTAAGATTGATTGATATTGCACCAATTTTGCTTATGTTACCTTCTCTTGGAATGCATTCCCGGCATAAAATCTGAGCAGCCTGTATTCAGATCATGAACGGCTTCCTAGCAACTGACAAAGGAAATACTTAACTTGCAACTTGCTGTCTTGTATTGTGAGCCCTGTTTATTAGACCTTGTCTACAGATTTTTTTCTTTATCTTGAAGAAATTAGATTCAAACGTCTGTTGTAGATGATAAGCCTCAGTTGAAAACTGAACCTTTTCATTTGTCCAACATATGTACAGATGTAGTCTAGTTATGGTATTGCTGTACAGATTAATGAAACTAGATATAAGCTGAAGAAAAAAAAAAAATTTAATAAATTGTGATAGGATCTTAAACTGAGCAGTTTTCAACAGTATAGAAAATAATGGAATCTGTCAACTGCACTAATTAAGGTATACCTGTTCAATGATTGGTGATTTATGATTTTCTTTTTTTTTTCCCCCTTACGATCATTTTATAGCATCATCATCATCATTGATACATATTGCATATATATATATATATATATATATATATATATATATGTGGTGTCATTTTCATACGTTTGTTTACTTTTACATGGTTCAGTATCTCCTACCATCTGTGCTGAGAAGAATCCTTTGTCCGTTTTCGGATAATTAATAGCTTCCCTAGCAAATGACAAAGGAAAACACCTGAAACTTGTCTTGTATCTGCAGTGCTTTTTATCGCAGCTTGCTTTTTATTTTAACAAAATTAGACAAACTTTTGCAAGTGTTGAAATTTTTTTTTCTTCCATTTCTCCAATGAGAGAATAGAATCTTTTCGTTGACACAGATTCCTCTCAAAAGGTTCAACTTGGCGTTTCTATAACAGAAAGATTGTGAAACTAATGTTTTCATGGAATTCCTAGGGATTTTGTGAAATGGCTAAGTATTTCAGTGATTTTATAAAATCCTTATTTTCACTATCAGTAGAATAATGGTTAATGAACTTCTTGTTTACATGATCATTACAATTGTGATGAGTTCAATCCTAACTGGGTGCTTCTCTACTGTGGCCTTTTGTCAAACTAAGCTGCTTATTCACTGTAAATACTAAAGCAGAATATACTTGATATCTTCTTTAATTTCAGTTTAGTTTGACACAAGGCTACATTATTCGGGTACCCAGTGAGGATTGAATTGAACAGAAGTAATTGTCAGCATCGCATGCATGTTAACCTTTTCAACACTGATTATGAAACTGGGCATTTCATGAAATCACTTGTTTTGCAATCTTACTGTATGACTATGATGATGATCAGCATCGGTTGAGAATTGAACCTTTTCTTCATTCGTCCAATGAGAGAATAGAGGCTTTTCATTGACACACAATTCCTCACAAAAGGTTCAGCTCGAAAGCATTTCTATGTTGTCTTGAAAGAGTAAAAAGAAATAACTTCGTGGGGAGACTTCATTACTTTCATGGCTAGACACAACTTAAAAGTAGTTTTTATTGATTAATCTTGCTACAGTCATTGTTAAGCAAGGGAGAAAGAAGAATTGAGGTTGGTGTCCAGACATATCCCTCCCCCTACCAATGTGATTCTTATTGAAAGTCTCTTTCTATTTTTCTCCTTTATATGAGAGAGAAAGAACTCTCAGATATGTAGAAGTCACATGGTAAAATATTCATGGTATTACCCAAAGATTTTCAGGAACATTTGATTAAGTACGTAGTATTCACTGCCACTGCATCATTGAATAATAGAGAATGGTACTAGTAAAATAAGAATTGTCTATTTCTGAAGATTAAAATTTGGCTATAGATACTGAATTTAGACTATGGCATCCGTAATTCAGCTTTTCCTAAAAAGAAACACAGAATGAGGAGAAAGAGAAAACTGGTAATACAATCCTGATCTTTTCATTAAAAATTATTTAGATGAAGCGTTGTGTTTCCACTTGATCAATAGTTATACCGAGTCGATATCCATTCATCAAGAGACTACCAAAAATCAGCCTCTCTGGAAGCTCTTTCCATTTTTCTTTAAGAAAAAAAAAACAATTATGGGATTAAATTAGGGGGCGGGGGGAGCAAAATTAACAAAAGAACCCAATATGTCAAATCTGTAGCATTGTGGTCTAGCAATGTCCAATATTTGTTGAATCTGCTGATTTGTTTGTGGGTCTGTCATTCTTCAATTTGGTTTCAAACTGCTGTTCAAACCATCATTTAGTGGTTTATAAGTGCACTTATTGAACCAAATGTCTAGAAACTTAACCACGGTTTGAAACCAGATCAAAGAACCCTAAATGTGACAACTTTCAATGTTCAAATGATCATAGAAATAGGCAGGTGATTATCAATTTTTTATTTTTTTTTTTTGATACGACTAATTGAAAAAAGCATAAGCGAACACCAATTTCATGTGAAATAAATAGTATCAGAAATCTATCGCCCCATTTTTCTCTCTATCAAGAAAATTGATAAAGATTGAGAGAAAATAAATTCTGTTTTCCAATATTTTCTGTGGTCTGACAATGGCCGAGTAGTACCTAATTCTAGATGCTAATTGAATCATCCCTTAAATAATTTGAATTACCTTTGTCATCAGTAAGTTTTTTTACCTGGCAATTCTTGCCTTTTTTTCTTTTCCTTTTTTTTTCACACTCTGGTCACATAACTTTGCGCACACAAACCTATGCTCTTCTTATTTAGTTCTTGATCGTCTTCCCCTTCCTACTAGAGAGGAGCATTTTAGTTGAACATAGGGTTGCCCGATATCTTTTGCAACACAAGACTAAATTTGTATGGATTTGGGATCAAATCAGCACCAAAATAATCAAATAACTTGAAATCCCATCATGAAACTGAGGAAGAATGAATTATAATACATATTTTTATTTATGTTGTATCACATCATTTGTGTGGTGAAATTTCCTTCAGTACCAAATCTTTATTTTGAGAACCCACTTTGCCCAATTTTGGTCTTGAAAAATACCAAATGGCAATATTGTACTGGAGGTGAGCATTTAAGTTACATATGAATGTAGAGTTAATTTCTTAATTCTGTCTTTTTCTCTTTCCAGAAACTCCACCACCTGGATACATTAGTGAGGATGGTGAAAATACAGACAACCAAGGAATGGGTAAGGATTCTTCTTGGTCAATTTTCAAAGAATCTCTTTTAATTATTCATTCAATGAGAAAAGTCTCTTTCCATCTCACTTCTGAAACTGGGGTCCCCCATACATTTTGCATCATGGACCAGTTTAATACTGACTATATTCCAGTGGACCTGGGAGGCAGGTGTAAATTACAACTGGAATATGGGGAATGAATTGACCATCAATCACTTGTGAGTGGTTATTAAACTTCCATTTCATTTCAAATTGGGTTTACCTAACCAATTTTAGATACTAAGATCCACCTGAGTTCCTGTGGGGAAAAAGTTGAAATGAATTTTTTTCAAAAGTTTCATTCATTGGCTACTGAAATGTTTTTGACTAATTCAGTTCATTTTTACAGTTGAGGCCAAATATATTTCTTGGGTGGGGCATGGAAGGCATAGCAGAAATGAGGAAAAGTGCCACTGATGCGTATTATTTCATATCCACAAATTATATTGCCCCCCACAGCCTGGTAGCTCATGCTTTGCGCCACAGTACGAGTTTTTCTAAAATATTGAAGAAAAGCCTGAAGCCCCATGTATTATAATCAGATCTAATACATCAGATTTTTCCCCATTTTCTCTTTTGATGTCCCACAATCTTCTTGTCAGTTGTTGGACGTCATAAATATATGACTCAATTTTTATACACACACATATATATATATATATATATATATATATATATATATATATATATATATATATAGTACAGAGAAAAGAACTCTTTATTTAAGATACCGAAGATGGATAATGGCCAGGAAGATACTTTGAACAAGTAGCAAAGTTTCTCCATAACACTTTATCTGATTATTTTGACTGCATTGAGGGCTTACCTGGATGACGATGCTAACTCTCGGGTGGCACTGCTTGGAAATGTCTGTCTTCTCAAGTGGTTTGCTCCCTTCTCTTTGTCTCCTCGTGTCAGTCTCTTGCTCTTACTCTCCTCCCACTGCTCAGATGACTTTACTTTGTCCATCGGTACCACCTCCATTTGATCAAATGTTGCTAAATCATATGTTCACTCTGATGCCCTTGGGAATAGCGTGAATCTATTTCTTCTCTCCTCACCTATGAGTAAATAGTAGGGAGGGCAGATTGGTCTTTCTTGGTATAGTTGGCAACTAGTTTGGAAGATGGACAACTCTGATTCCAAAACCAGCCTGAAAAAGGATAGACTCCATCAGGCTATCTTGCCCTTGACACACCTATGATATCTATTGTGCCTTTACAAGCCTGTACAGGGTTATGGGATTTCAAAAAAAAAAGTGAAAACCAGATCCTGACTGGATATGTAATCAGCATTGCTGTAAAGGAACCCTTTTTCTGACTCAACTAATTGGTTGTCTCCCTTTTAAATTGATTGGGTATAGTGTTATATGCATTCAGTTGTATCTTTCCATTCATCCATCCGTCCATATATTTCCAACAGTACTCAATGGATTTCAATGATATTTCATAGAAAGTTGGGAAATCAGCCACGGGAGAAGTGATTGAATTCAAGGGTGGATGCAGGAATTTCTTTCTGATTGAGAGATTATTCTTCCGTTTTTTTTAATTTTCTCTCTTTTCTCAATACATTTATATATACACTTGTCTACCCGATGTCTCCAAAAGTTCTCGATATATTACTATGAAATTTTCTCAAAAGCGGAGTTGTAGGCTACGGAAGGAGTGATCAAATTTTCAGGTGGATCCATGCGCATTTATCTTCCATACCACATAATATCAATGGAAGTTCATGTCTGTCCACACTATATCTCCAGAACTTCTCAATGTATTTCAATGGGATTTCTTTGAAGGGTGGGTAGTGGGCATCCACAATTGCTCCTCCTGACTATGGTGTTAGGAGAAGTGTGTACTCTCTGAGTGCTTTCTATTTTTTTTTCTTTTAAAGATTTCATTTGAATCTATTTACTTGAAACAGTTTAGTTTCATCAAATCAATTGATAGATTGAAACCATTATGAATATATCAAGGTAAGTAAGTATACATATATATATATATATATATATATATATATATAATTTGAAAAGCTACTTCATATCCTGCTTTCTATTTATACAATAAAAATGCTAATACATCTATGCAATAATCTGATTGCCGAATATTTCAAAATGTGACATAACAGAATCTTTTTTATACTGAATGTCCTAAAAATAAAGGAAGCTCTAAGGGGAGTAACTATTCAATGTTATGTTCAGCATCCCCGTGTGCAAAAAAATTACAAGTGAAATTGATGACTTTTGCTTATTAATTGGATGAGCAAGCTACAAGTGGAATGAAGAAGAAACCTTTCTTTTTCTTCTTTTTTTTCCATTTTTTTTTTTGTCCCATTAATTAGCAAGAGTCTTCGATTTGACTAATTTTTTGCATACTGGCATGATCGCTGAACATTGTTAAATAGTTACTTCCCTTAGAACTGGCATTACTGTCAAGATAAATTGGTTGATACCTTTGGGGACACCTTGGATTTACTTCCAATTTGGATTAATTTTTTTTTTTTTTTTGTAAATACTCTATTACCACATTGAAAACTTTTGCTCCCTAATCTGTGCGTGTGTGCTGAAACATGAATGGTGGAACCTGAAGTCAATAAATAGTTACATCAACAAAATTTCACTGTATTTTCTTCACTGATACAAAAAAGTTATGGATATCATTTTTTCCAAATCTCACACTATGGAGGAAAAAGAAGACATCCTTTTGATTTATTAGTTTGTTTTAGGGCATTGTTTCAGGTCAAAGTTGCTCCAAAAAACAAAACAAAAAAAACACATGGGTCGGAGAAGGTCAGCGTAAGGTTTTGGATTATTTGTTTACTGATTGAGGTGCGAGTGACACAACCATTAATGGCACAGACTGGAATCTACGAGCAAGTTCAAACTCCAGCTAATGCTATTTACATTCACTTCAAACAGATGCCCCAGAGGGAGAGGCATGAATCGATTTATTCTCTCCCAGCAATGGGTAAAATGGTTAAGCAGACTGGGCTCTCTAGCTTTGGGTGTCAACAAATTTAGGAAGACAACTCTGAATTCAAAAGTGTGTTCATCAAAAAATAACAGTAATAGGTGAGCCCATTTAGTCACTACCTCACCAGAATTAACATGGCCATATAGTCATCATGGAGCTAGATAAGAGAAACAGAAAAAAAGGTCTTTTCAAAGGAAATCACATCTAGGAACTTAATTTTCTGATTGAATTATAATCAGGCTCTCATTCTATAAGATTCAACTTTACCTCTCAACTCTCTTTTGGGCATGTAAGTTTCTCAGCTTTCTTGATCACTGGTCATGTTGAACAAACAAAAATCTTCTTTTTGTTTTTATTAATATTCAGCTGAATTATTATCAGGGGTAGATAGAATAGAAATCAACACCCCAATAGATTTCTTGTTGTACAAATTTCAAAGACAACCATGTCAACATATCACACTACGTAACCTTTTTTCTTTGCTAAGTTAGTTGGGAAAAAGAAAGGTAAAACAATGAGATCAAAGTCATCATAGTTTGTTGGACTTTATTTGATTCTTTTCTTTTAGGCATGAGTTGATCTTCTTCGCATAATAAGTATAGACTGTTGAGACAAATTATTTTGGGGCGAGTAAACTATCCCTCTTCAGGTTTGGTAGCATGGAAGAAACCATTGTGACCAGAATGTAAAATTTATCGAGTAAGATCAGGTAAAAAATGAACCTGTTCACATTTTAATACAACTTCACCATTATCTTGAGAAATCATCGTTTACAAGTATTTCATGATGCTGTGTAATATTTGCATAGTTTTTAAAAATTTCATTAATGTTTTAATACCTTTTTAGTATACCAACACATACTGGAACATTCATAAATGAGTAATGAATATAATAGCTAGTTAAGGAGTGAGAGAGGAGGTGCAGACCTCATGTACTGAACAGAAGCAATCAACTCCCTAAAACTGAAATGTGTGGGCACATAAATGCAAAACAAGTGTCATGTATTTGAGGGCTTTGGCCCCAAAAGATTTTTTTCAAGTACTTGAAAATGTAAAACTTGTTTGTGTTAATGAGGAGATAATTGTGTTTTTCAAAGAAGGAGGGTGTGAAATTGGGAGAAAAGGGCTGGGTGTTAGGTGAAAGAAGAAAGTCAATATCAGGAAGCGATGGGGAAAGTGGAATAGACCAGAAGAACGGGTCTGGTTAGTCACTCAATAGCAACAATCATGTGACCAACATCTTTTGGCAGTATGTCTTCTGTTGGGTAGAGGTCAATAAAAAAAAAAAAGAAAAGGTCTGAATTTCCGAAAACAATAGTGAATTCTGCCTGCACGCAAACTAAGGGATCAATTTAGCATAAACTTAGGTTCTAAATTGAACCCCCTCCCTAAAAACATTTAGATGGGGAATTTAAAAAAAATTGAAAATGCTTTTTTTTTTTTCTTGACATAACAAGCAGAGAATGTTTGAATTTTGAGCTTTCTAGCCTCATTGGTGCAAACTGTAGGCATGATACATATATAACATACATAACCAGCCATATCAACTTGAAAACTGAGGAGTGATATGGTAACTGTTTTGCTGGTTTACAGTTTCTAAAATGAGTATTAGTTGGAAAAGAGATTTTGCCACAAGTCTCAAGTATTGATTTCCTCAAGAAACTAGGTACTGGTTTACCTCTGCTGATAAAGTTTAAGAGGTATATATATTCACTTGTATCCATTGTCCTTTCCATCTGTGCATACCATTTTTCCAATAGTTGTCCATGAATTTCGTCGAAATTTTGGGGAAGGGCGGGCAAAAGGCTGTGGAAGAAGTGATCCAGGAATTGGTTTTCGATTGAGATATTTCTTATGCTGCATAAAAAAGGTTGAAAACAGAGTTAGCCAAATTTGAATTTCAAGTAACTCAATATTTGTACACTACCATATTCACGTAGCAAACGACTGGATTATTTATGTATGAATCGGCTCTAAGGGGCCTAAAACTTTTATTAGGTAATTTATTTTTAATAATTTAAGCATCCTAATTTTAATTTTACTCTGACTGTTTCAATGTGTGGTCAAACATGAAGTCTTGAGAGTTTCTATGGTAAAATATTCATTGTTATATCATAATAAGAAGGTAAATCAACCAAATGAGATCTATGTGCATGCTAACAAGAAATTAGTGTGTATGTCTATATGTTTAGGTATTGTTAGAATTGCATTCTCTTTTGTTCTTTAATATTTTATTTCCATTCAGTTTTCTGTTAGTTCATTGTTGGCAGAGGTATATACTCTGTAAGTGCTCTCTAAAAATAGATACAAACAACCTGACCATCATTGCTTTGCAACACCCCTTTATTTCTCTGCCCCCCCCCCCATTCTTCCCTCTCTCTCAATTCCAATATTTATGGGTGCACTTATTCTCCTGTCATTTTAATATCCATGCTGCTCTTTAAATGGATTGCATTGTTTGATTGCTTCTGTGGGACTCTTGGCCAACGTTGATCACATGAGAGGTTCAAGCTCCATATTGATTGGGTAAAGTGTTCTTTCTGCTGCTTTGACTTCACCCCCAACCCTTTGTTAGCAAATATTTACCTGGGATTATTTGATTTGCTGAAATGATTAAGTATCATGTAAATGAAAGGTGTCCTCTTCTATCAGGCTATGAGATACCTATATTCATATCCTCATCCTCATCATCAGTCTTTTAGCTTCCGTCATTGGAAATAGACTTTCCCCAAGATTCGTCAGATCTCTCTGGACATCATGGGCATTGCGGAGCCAGTACTTTCTGAATTTGTCTTTCTCTTCATGCCATCTTACTTTCTATCAGCCTCAATTTTGGATTCGATCTCTGGGGATCCATGTCGTTAGTTGTGATGTTCAGTAGTTGTCTGCCATTCTCGCAACATGTCCAGCCTATTGAGAGTTGAGTGTGTTTTTTTTTTTTTTTTTTTTTTTTTTATCAGTGGATTCTATGTTATCTCAGACTCTTGTTTTTACCCTAATATATTGTGCTATCTTGTGATCTCTTCATGTGATGTTGAGCACGTTTCTCTCCTGTGCACGTTGCATGGTTCTCAGTTTGAGAGTTGATCTTATGGTTAGATTCCGTGTTTCAGCTCCTTTGATGACTATCGGGAGGATGCATTGGTTGTATATCCTTATTTTTGCGACTAGTGTGATTTTCTTGTTCTTGAAAGTCTAGCTTGCTCTACCGAAAACTTGCCAACCTAGTGTGATTCTTCACTTTTATACAAAAGAGTATTATCTATTTGTAAAGAGAGGGACTTTTTTTGTGGTCGTGGAAAAAAAATGGTAGCAAAGAAATTTTTTTTTTTTTCTTCATCTTCATCATTTTTCAGCTTGTAACATATTCTGCAGATGTTTTTAGATCCTGTCTTAGTTAACTCCTTTAATGTCATAAACTGCTGGAAATCGCCCCTAATTGACAGTGGAGCTCTTCTGTGGAGGAAATAAAGTTTAAGTTCATCATGTTAGATGGAATTACAAAATTTTTTTAAAATTTACTTAAATTTGAAAGAAAGGTAACCATGATCAGTAGTTATTCCGCTAGTTGACATCTACATTTTCTTATATAAAACAAAGAGTTGAACAGAGAATTCAGTGTCCCTGTTGAGCAGTGGAAGCCAAACCTTGGTGAAATCCATTCTGGTTTGACAATTTAATGCATGTCGGTTCCTCTCGTTTTCTCGTTCTGCATTGGCGCTCTCTGTCTATTCTATGGACTTTCTCTAAGAGAGCGAAGTGGTTTTTTTTTTTCACTTGGCTCTACTTGAAAAGAGTCTCTCTCCTTACAGACAGATAAAACACCTGTAAAATGGATCAGATGGAACTTTATATTCAATCATCCGAAAAACTGTTTGAATGTTACTCTCCTCAGAATTATTGACAAGATTATGTGCAAAGAAATATCTAACATTTAGATACAAATAATACTTTGGACTCTTAATCTCATATACTGCTTGATACTGCTCCTAATTGACAATGGAACTCTTCTGTGAATAGAATTAAAAAAATAATGAAACTCTTTTGTGAATAAATTTTAAAAAAATAGATTATCTAATGGTAGAAGGAGGGTAACTTCAATCAGAAGTTATTCCCCTCAACTGTAATATTCAATTTTTAAAAGAAATATGAATTTAAGGGTTAATAACCAGTTTCATTTTTGAATAGATCATTGTTACAAAAATTGTGATCTCATTCACATTTTACTGAAACTTTTTTCAGTTGTCCAGTAAGCTTTGATTTTGATGTACTGTAGAGGATAAGCTTTGGTTATTTAGTTAATATTTATAGGTTTATCTGTGATGTATACTTGTGTGTGTATTTTTAAAAATACATTTTTTTTTTCCAATTACTCATTTCTGTATTCGTGTCACTCTCAGCTTAGGATGCAAATTCTACGAATCCTGTTAAAGATACATTTCTAGCACTTGCTTTGAAATTATTATCCAATTGCTTACACACACGCAAGTATATAGGGTGTTTCCAAAAAGATGTAATTGCCTTTTTGACAACCTGTACTTCAACTATTTTAAATCTAAAAACTCTTATTAAAGATATAAATTACAAAATGATGTTGTTCATACATATATTTGAACTTGAGATGCTTGAAATAATAAGATCCTCTGAAGCAATATTCCTCCAAATTTGTACATGATTGGCACAGGACCTAAAAGCCTGTCTAACAGAACTAGTGGAATGCGCAGAAAATATTTTCAATTTTTAAGATAATACAAAGGCCACTTACTTCTGAGAAAAAGTCTGTAATAAAAGAAATGATTTATTTGGCGTATTGATTTTTCATCATAATTTAATCCTATATTTTTCTATATTTATTTACCAATTAGTACACATAATCTTTTCATAAACCTGTAATTAAATGATCCTACTTAGAGAAAGAGTGATACGCACATTGTGCTATTACTGAACCCTTTTTCCACTTATCGAACACTTTCAAAATTCATGCACAGCATTAAAAATTATCAGTGTGGCATAGTATTTTGTGCACAGTCACTTAGAAGGAACTCCTTGTAAAGAACATTATTTAATCTATACATACATGTATATAGATGCCACAGAACAGACAATAGACATGTAGTATTTGGAAGTAATTTTATTTGATATGATGTTACATTTTTAATGATGTGGACGAGCTTGGCTTTTTCCTACGCAATTCTGCGTACAATTTCAGAGATACACCTGCATATTATTCTCAATTGACAGTCTTGCACAAAATTTGGTTTTTATTTAAAGGAAGGAGAAAAAGTAAGTCAAGAGCGTGCAAGGAAGTTGAATGAACACACATATATATATATATATATATATGCAAGCCAGAGATATTAGATTTCACAGAATCATCTTTCTGATTTATACAGTGTTGCCAACTTTATGTAAGATCCACAAGTCACTTTAGTTTAGTTAGTTGTGATAGTTTTGAAATTTGAATGTTTTTACAAACCTTTTATACTCCCACTATTTCTCTTGCCAAGGAGCTTTTGCTTTTTAATTCTATCAAATTAATTCTCACCATCATTAAGAGCTCCATCTGCTCAGGAGTCCAAGTTCAGCATCGGATCTCTCCCATCCCCTACATTCCAATATGCAAATCCCTGTACACTTCATGAGAGAGGCAGTCCCTGTTGAACCTCTCCCCCTTTTAATTCCATGTTCATTGGCTCCGAGTTGAAACATGATATTTTTTCGAAGAGTCATTCAGGGTTTTTTCTTCTGTTTTTATGCTCCCATCATCATTATCAGTGATGGTTTATTCTCAGGAGACCACGCCCATTGCACTCCTGGAGTATACTCAGTTCTTGGGGTCCAGGCATCATCTGGTGTGACTGAATGGTTCAATGTGAGAGTGACCATCCTTGTTGCACCTGGTGCAGGTGTGCAAATGATACATTCACCCGTGTAATAACTGGAGATCATTTCAAATAAGAGTTTCAATTTGATGAAACGCAATTTATAATCATTCTGTCTGGTCATATCCATTTCCATGATAACACATATACATATATATATATATATATATATATATATATATATATATATATATATATATATATATATAGCTGAAAGGGAGGTGGTGTTCAATCAACACTGCTGGGGTGCCATGTTGATATAACTGTTTTATTTTTTTAAATCCCCAAAATAGTGAGATGGCAAACGACTGATGACCTCACCTAGAGAAAATTTACACAGTACCATAATAATAAAGTATATACAAATGTAAAAAAACACAGAAAAAATTACATAGATTACATTAACAGATGTTGGGAAATAAGTGACTGATGTGACACAAATTTTTAATGTGTTTAGTGTCCAAAGATATATATATATATATATATATATATATATATATATATATATATATATATATATATATACATATTAGCTTGGATAACTGGCATTGCCCAACTCCAAATCTAACAATATTGAAAAGCAGAAGCTATTTTTTTACAGATTTCATGAAATCAAATAAGAGAGCTGGGGTGAGCAAACAGCACCATGCCATCTTCAGTCAGGCCAGCACAGACTCCTGGGCAGACCTGTGAGGCCAGCACCTGCCTTCGTGCAGTCCTGTGTAACCCCTCCTGCCCCACCTGAATTAATTTTTCTTAGAACTGAGAATTCATGTGGTCACTCATGACATTGGTAGTTAACCCATCAATGCAAACTTATGGATTCAGATAGTTACCCTGTTTTATTATTGTATTTGGATTAGGAATAGGATTAGGGTTAGGATTTTTTTTCCCTGGAAAGAAAAACATATTTTCTTGTCGGGTTATATTCCTTGAAAACATACTGCCTAACTGACATAATCACAGAGAGAAAGAAATTCACATTCATGACTACCTATGATGAATATGAATTGAGGGTACAGTTTACCATTATAGCTACATTGTAAATAGAATCCCCTTAATATTTCCTCTTTCAAAATTGACAAAGTTTTGAAGATGATTGTATTTACCTGTTTCATAAACACAGGTTTATTGTTGCTTTCACTTATTTTAGAAATGAAGTTCTCTTTTTTTTCTTTTTTTTTTTTTTTTTTTATGAGAGTACGAATGCAGAACCCCTTAGAAATTGACATTTTTTTTGTGACCAATTTGACCTAAAAATGTGTGCTGTGTAGGTAAATTGAAACCTGATTTCAACTATACCTTTTTTTCCCCTCTGTGATGTGTAGTACTCAACTTGTAGTACAAACACACACACACCAACATACATACATACATACATACATACATTACTACCTTATGAAATAAATATATCAAATTACAGCAAAAATATTCACCTAATTGCTTGGATCCCATTGCTGGATAGTTGAGCACATTGATAATTTGTGAATATTTTATATACCTCACCCAATCAAGTTTTGAGCTGAATGTATTCACCCTTGGCTGTCTGTCCATAATATTTCCAAAAGTTCTTGATGGTTTCTAATGATTTTTTGAGGAAAATTGGACTATGAACTTCAGAAAATGTTTAAACTTTTCCTGAATATTTATTCATCATGATAATGATGATAATAATAGAACAGCTTCGTTTGGATATTATTATTTTTTTTTTTTTATTTATTTATTTTTTTTTTGCTTCTATTTGCCTTCATCTCAATCTTTCTTCTGCTTTTGATCACAACTCCCCTAGTTTTGATGAAGGTGAATAGGGGTCATAAAATTATTAAAAATCCTTATTCTAAGTTCATACCCACATGGGGGGTGGTGAAAAAAACTACATTCATTTCTAAAGAAATCCGGGAAACAATATCCAATACTTCATCCAATGAAAGATAATTGCCGTAATCTTTTTGGTATTTTGTCTCCGAATATTTGCATGTATGTATGAGTATATATGCATGTGTATCTGTGTTGTTGAATACGTGCATAGCTGTGTGTTGGCAGGTCACACGTGTTAGCCAGTGTGAGTGTATATGTTGGCACATGTATGGAAGTTATCAAGTGATTGGAATAAGAAAATAAAAATGGGTTTCCAACTGGTCTTGCTTTTTTCAGTTCTTCTCTTTGATGTAAATACTCATCTACATTTGGCTGTAGCCTTGTCAACTTTCAGGAAGCTGTGTGAGATTCCTCATCTCTTAGATATTATCTGAAGGATGCTAAACTGAACTTTCCGAAACTTTTTTGAGCAAGGAATCAAAGGTTATTGAGTCGGTACACAATACTTTGAATCTGACCCCTAAATATATGGTGCCTCTCACTCCGACTCCTATTTGTAATGAGATTAATTATATTTTTTGCTATAATGAATGAAAGAGCATAAGATACAGGGCATTTCATCACTGCCATTGTGAATTATGAAAGGGTTTAAAGTCAATATATATGTATAGGGTTTTGAAATGTGTAAAACACTTGGAGTGAGTCTTCAGAGTATAATGGAATATATTCTGAAAAGAGAATATAGGTTTAATCGAATAAGTATCTGTGAAATTAGAAGTTTAACATTATATCACCATTAACATTAAATCGGTATTGAAGTCACTACATTTTTACTGAGTCCGATTCCAATAACCAAATAACTGCTTTCAACTCCAAAGCTCTGCATAGAATTATAGAATCTTTGTTTTTGATTAACCCAGACTTTGTCAAACGCTTATGTATGAATCTGGAATAAAGAAAAAAATTTTGTTTGTCTTTTTGATAGATGGCGTTGATTTATCTCCCAGTCCTCCTATAGGTAAGTCAGACTTCTTCTTGAACAAGTCACACTAATTACTGCATTGGACATTGCTGTTGGTGGTAGTGATGTTGTTGTGCTTGTGACCATTTTCCTTTCTTTTTTTTTTTCTTCCATTATTGATGTTATTGTTGATATTATTATTGCTTTCTGGTTATTTCTGGTTACTCTATTCCCAGATTTTGTTGCCACTCGTACGATAATCTGTTGTTCACTGAATCTGCTCTTTCACTTGCTTTCCCCTCTTAATCTTTCTCTCCCTATCTTTTGATCTCTCTCCGGCCTTCGATAATCTCTCTCTTCCTCTCTCTCCCACCTTCAAAATTTTCTCTCTTCCACTTTCAATAATCTTCCTCTCTCGATAATCTTCTCTCCCTGTGTGTCTCGCCATCTCTCCCTGTGTGTCTCGCCATCTCTCTCTGTGTGTCTCCCCATCTCTCTCTGTGTGTCTCCCCATCTCTCTCTGTGTGTCTCCCCATCTCTCCCTGTGTGTCTCCCCATCTCTCCCTGTGTGTCTCCCCATCTCTCCCTGTGTGTCTCCCCATCTCTCCCTGTGTGTCTCCCCATCTCTCCCTGTGTGTCTCCCCATCTCTCCCTGTGTGTCTCCCCATCTCTCCCTGTGTGTCTCCCCATCTCTCTCTGTGTGTGTATCTCCCCCCCCTGCTCTCTGTCTGTTTCCCTCCTCTCTCTGTTTCCCTCCCTTACCTCTCTCCTCCAATCAAAACCACTTCTTTTTCCTGTCCATCTTTATTCATCAAGGGATCTAGACTCTCAAGGCATTGGTAGTTCAAGAAGCCTCTTTGGATAGATGTGTATTGTTCGCATAGTCCTGATATAGACTTGATAAAATTGTTTCTTCTTTTCTTGTTTCCCCTCTTATAGGTTCTAGTTTGTGTTGTGCTTCTTTTCATCTTTGTCTCTGTCTTTCTCTCTTCATCTTTGTCTCTGTCTTTCTCTCTTCATCTTTGTCTCTGTCTTTCTCTCTTCATCTTTATCTCTTTGTCTCTCTCTCACTCTTCATCTTTATCTCTTTGTCTCTCTCTCACTCTTCATCATTGTCTCTTTGTCTCTCTCTCACTCTTCATCATTGTCTCTTTGTCTCTCTCTCACTCTTCATCATTGTCTCTTTGTCTCTCTCTCACTCTTCATCATTGTCTCTTTGTCTCTCTCTCACTCTTCATCATTGTCTCTTTGTCTCTTCATCATTGTCTCTTTGTCTCTTCATCGTTGTCTCTTTGTCTCTCTCTCTTCATCTTTGTCTCTCTCTGTCTTCATCTTTGTCTCTTTCTCTCTGTCTTCATCTTTGTCTCTTTGTCTCTCTCTCTCTTCATCGTCGTTTCTTTGTCTCTCTCTGTCTTCATCTTTGTCTCTTTCTCTCTGTCTTCATCTTTGTCTCTTTGTCTCTCTCTCTCTCTGTCTTCATCTTTGTCTCTGTCTCTCTCCCTCTGTCTTCATCTTTTGGTCTCTCTCTCTCTCTGTCTTCATCTTAGTCTCTTTGTCTCTCTCCCTCTGTCTTCATCTTTTTGTCTCTTGGTCTCTCTCTCTCTGTCTTCATCTTTTTGTCTCTTGGTCTCTCTCCCTCTGTCTTCATCTTTTTGTCTCTTGGTCTCTCTCCCTCTGTCTTCATCTTTTTGTCTCTTGGTCTCTCTCCCTCTGTCTTCATCTTTTTGTCTCTTGGTCTCTCTCCCTCTGTCTTCATCTTTGTCTCTTTGTCTCTCTCTTCATCTTTGTCTCTTTGTCTCTCTCTTCATCTTTGTCTCTTTGTCTCTCTCTTCATCTTTGTCTCTTTGTCTCTCTCTTCATCTTTGTCTCTTTCTTCATCTTTGTCTCTTTGTCTCTCTCTTCATCTTTGTCTCTTTCTTCATCTTTGTCTCTTTGTCTCTTTCTTCATCTTTGTCTCTTTGTCTCTCTCTTCATCTTTGTCTCTTTGTCTCTCTCTTCATCTTTGTCTCTTTGTCTCTCTCTTCATCTTTGTCTCTTTGTCTCTCTCTTCATCTTTGTCTCTTTGTCTCTCTCTTCATCTTTATCTCTTTGTCTCTCTCTTCATCTTTATCTCTTTGTCTCTCTCTTCATCTTTATCTCTTTGTCTCTCTCTTCATCTTTATCTCTTTGTCTCTCTCTTCATCTTTATCTCTTTGTCTCTCTCTTCATCTTTATCTCTTTGTCTCTCTCTTCATCTTTATCTCTTTGTCTCACTCTTCATCTTTGTCTCTTTGTCTCTCTCTTCATCTTTGTCTCTTTGTCTCTCTCTTCATCTTTGTCTCTTTGTCTCTCTCTCTCTTTTGTTTTGTCTCTCTCTCTTTTGTTTTGTCTCTTTGTCTCTCTCTCTCTTTTTTTCTTTTGTCTCTTTGTCTCTCTTTTCCTTGTTTCATTTATGTCTCTCTCTCTTTTCTCTCTCGATCTTGTTATCTTCCTTTCTGTCACTATCTCGTTCTCTCTGCTTCCCCCCCTTCTCTCTCTGCTTCTCCCCGTCCTCTCCCCATCTCTTTTTGACCTATCACTCTCTCTCTGCCTCCCTCTCTCCTCTCCTTTCTTTCTCCCATCTCTCTCTAATCTCCGCTCTTTCCTACAGAGCCAAAACACAAACCTTTTCTGCTCTTCATGCGTGCACACACACACACTCTCATAATAGATGTTGTGACAAAGCAGTGTTTCTAATTTTTCATGGACAGTGTGCAATAATCTTCTGTTGTGCTGATTTTTTTCATATGAAAAAAGTAAGTGCACATTGAATGCTTATGCAACTGTAAACATGAAATTGTTTCGAGATAATTCTGGCACAGTCTATCTCTCACGGGTCATCAGAATGTATTAGGATATTTTTATTATAACACTAGTATGATTGCATTTTACATATTTAGTTAAGATTTCATTCTATACTTTGAACTACTTTGTTCAGTTTGTTGTTCCATTTTTCATGTGATTCAATGTCAAAATAAATTGATAACAATAAAAGCCATCAATTCGCAGATTATTATTATCATTATTATTATTATTAAAGTTGTTGGAAACGGTTACATCAAAACTCATTCATTAGTACATTATTTAAAGTAATTAACTTTCAACTGTGCAGACTTCCCTTTGTGTGGTGCTGGTTGTGAAGTGTGTGTGTGTGTGTGTATACATGCATGCACACAGCTTAAGAGAGAATTATGTCACATGGTTATGTATATGATTTTTAGATGTTGACTCTTATACTTCATGTGTAGCCAATCTTTTGGCTCAATCCATGTCTGAGGCCCAAAATTGCAGTAGCAGCAAGAAAACAACTTCACACTAGTTTCTTCAGCCATTACCACAATTATTACCGTTACCACTACTATGACTACGATCACTACAATTATTAGCGTTCCGACTACTATGACTACCAGTCAGAGACTTCATCTTGGTTTGGACATGTCGACCTTACAAACACCATTACCTGTCATCTCTCGTTACCAACATGATGTTTTTGTTGCGACCTCCAGGTAACAAGATCGACTCATTTGACTTAGAACTTGTTGAACTATCTCTTCTTTTTTTTTTTTTTTTTTTAATCCTGTTGGAGAAAGTTGATTTATTTTTTCCGTCTCATGTGGGTGGTATAGCTGTTATCTATCCACATTTTATTTTTCATTTTTCATTTTTTTGCCGCAAGTTTGAAACTTTTACCTCAGAATTTTGCATTATTAACAAAATTCATGAATACATTTGAATTTTTATGAGATGATTTTTTTTTTCTTTCCAAAAAAAGCAACTAAATATATATCTATATATCTATATATATTTACCACTTCAAAGTTGTTAATAATGTAAATCTTAGTTGTATCAAACTCATCTGGGGTTATATCAAAAAGTGACTGGAATCATTCGAATGGAAAAGTCCATTGTAACGGAGGGGAAACCAACTGGAAAAGTCATACTGTTCATTATATAGATAAATTAGATGGTGTGTGGGTGGGTGGTCTTTGTTTTTTTTCTTACTTGGGGATGTGGGATATACCCTCTGTTTCAGGAAGAGATGAGGATAGAAAGTGGCATCTGTAGCATCTTTATAACAATTATAGACATTTTAGTTTTGCCATTAAAGTTATACAAAACTTTTCACATTCATCTTTGCCTGTGTGTTGGCTGCAAATGAAATTTTTTCTTTGTTGTACTTTTATTAAAAGTAGCCTAGAAGTCAAACTATAGATGTGCAAGTTCTCTATCTTGCACCAAAAATGAGCTACATCTAGTTGCAAAAGAGTTAAATTGGCAAATTTTGTTCTGGTATGTCAGCCCGTTGGTCAGTGACGGTCATAACTACCGGAGATGTTTGCGTATCTAAGAACAAAGCTAACAAACAGATCTGCAGGTATGTAATAATACTTTGGGTACCTGAATATCTCTGTCTTGCACAGTTTCAGGTCATCCTTATCTCAGTTGTATCACCCATGAACCCTCTCTGATATTTTGGGGGTGGAATCAAAACAAAAAAAAACAAACAAACTATCAGATGGAGGAATGTCTGCACATCGCTGGAGGGAAAGGATTGGGACCTGTAGGAGTTGTGCTGCAAATGTCCTACCTTTGCAAGAGGGATGCTGATGACCCATCTACCGCAAATTGTGCGACAGGCCTTTTACGAAGGCGGACCTCAGAGACTCCGTTGGCTTTGCCTATAGGTGAAGTTAAGGCTACGTTAGAAGAAAAATTTTTTTGAAGCACATTTCTTTTTCTTTTTTTTCTTTTTTTTATTGCCCAATATCCCTCACAACCAAGCTAAGAATGCAGAGGGTAACACAAGCATTAAGTTCCTCATCAAACTGTTGTACTTTCAAATGAGGGTACAGTCAAAAGATGATTTTCTCTTGGTATTCTGCAACTTTTTTTGTACTTCACTTGTTTGTAAATTGGTTGGAAATAAACTTCTTCACAGCATGTAAATATATATATATATATATATATATGTATGTATGTATGTATGGAAATTTCATCTATTTCAATGGCTAAACGTTATCTCACTATACAGGATTTTCAAGTAGACAATATATATCTGGTTACATTCTGCGTTTATATATATATATGAAGTGATTGAAATTGTATTTATATTTTTATTCTATTCTGCCTGTAAATAGACATACTTCTATGCAAAGAATGATTGGAATTACTCAATGACTACCAGTTTGACAATTAAAATTTCTTAGAGAAAGTTCCAACTATGATTAAAGATATTTTCATAAGTTCTATCAGATTTTTTCCCTTTTAGTAAGTATTCTTATAAATTTATCTGAGGTTTTTATTAAAAACATAGCCAATTCATTCATTAAAGTTTGAAGAGGTATGTGTATTCACTCATGTTGGTCCATACTTTATCTCCAAAAGTTCTCTATGAATTTCAATGATGTGTTTTAGAAGTGTTGGCTGTAGGCTGAGGAAGAATTGATTATATTTTGGGTGGATCTAGGAATTTTTACTGTTGCCTTGCCTGCATTGTAGCTCTATATATGTTCTGGTTTTTCATTCAGTTTTTAGTGATAATGACATTTACTGAGGCATGTGTTCTCTGAGAGTTTTCGAGTTTAATAAGTTTCATTTGATTGTCCTCCCACTTGATAAGTATGCTTCCGAACTAGCAAGAAAGACAAATAATTTCTAACTGCATTTTATTATACTTGGACTGTTCAAATCCTATTAGGTGTATAGATTTTACATGTATGCATAGGACTGACAATTTGACAAGCTACAATCTTCTCTCTTTTAGAGATGATTTAAAAAAATAAAACATATTGCTAATCAATTTTCCCCCTAATTTTAGAAGTCAGTATGCACGAGAATTTTACGTTTGCATAAATTTTTTCCAATTGACAATAGTAAGTGCACTTTGAATGCTTGTGCTAATGTAAAATTTGAAATTGTTGGTAAGGTACTAACATGGTATTTGGAGAAAAAGACTAAATAGTTAACGGAAACAATAAGTTAAGACTATTTTTTTTATTCTCTTGCGGTATACCCTTGTCTCAATATAGGGTGTTAATTCTTCTTAGCAGAGATATCTAAATTCTATGTTCCCACTAATTTTTAGTAATGCAATGGATGTACACAGAAATCTTGTGTCATGCAAATTTTTAAAAGTACATGCTTGTGCAATTGCAAACTTGAAATTGTTTCAAGATAATTTTGTTTCATGGCTAATAAGAATGTATCAAGATATTTTGATATAATGCAACTAGAATTGCATTTTACAAAGTAACGTATTTAGTCAAGATTTTATTCTATACTTTGAACCACTTTGTTCAGTTTGTTGTTTCATTAAATAAAACCATAATTTTGTGGTTGATTAGTGATGTATAAATGTGGTACTTGAAAAATTAACCTACTAGTCAACAGAAACATTCAGCTAAAAGATTATTTTGAATTAATATAATTCCAATATATCATAGATATAATTATTGAATGTAACTTCATTTTAGTTAACTAACTTGTGTGCTCATCAATTTTCTTTCTGTGCTTGTTACAAAATTGCATTTTAGAAATTTCTGTTAAACACTGATCAGTTAAATAAGCCCCTCCCCGATGGAACTTCCAGTCAAATATTGCATTTTCACTTTGAACTCAAACTACCCTGCTATCTTATCTGGGAATACAAAAGGGACTAAATTATTTCTTTTATTGCTGTTTATTCAAATATTCAATAGAAGAACAAGTATCAAAAATGTTTTTACTTCAGCTGACAAAGTTGGCATGTTCACTTGTGCCCGTATGTACGATTCCACCAAAAGTTTTCAATGAATTTTATTAAAATTTTCAGGAACATTTGACCGTGGGATAAGGAACTATAGGTCAAATTTGGGGGCAGAGCCAGGAGTGGTTTTTTTTTTCCTATTGGGAAATATATTTTTTTCATATATTAAGACGAACGTCTGAAAATTGAGACAATACTAGAAATAGTTTTTAGTATAAATTGAGACCCCCCACACACACACATTTTTTCCGGTCTTTTCTGGGGTTTTTTTTTTTGTTTGTTTGTTTTTCCTCTTCTCAAAGCTGTATGCATGTATAACACATAGGTGTGAAATTGTTTATTTTATTTGATAATCAAAGAAATTCACACCTGCTTTTTCTTACATTAGGAAAATTAGCAGATAACACAACTTATAGTTGGGATTCAATCAGGACCCCAAAAAGAGATCAAAAGTTCCTTCGGATATTTTAATTCGATATCTGACTACAATGCACCATTTAGAGCTGATACCTTAATTCAATACCACATTGGTGGTGGGGTGGGTGGGTGAAATACCCTCATTAAATATCTTTGGGTACAATTCTCTATTTTTTTTGTTTTTTATTTATTTTTTTATTTTTTTTTTTGAGGGGGATACCAAAATTCATAACCTGGCTACAAAGTGCCAACCGGTGGGGGGGATACCTTAATTCAGTGTGTTACAATATGAGGCTGATGAGGACTGATTAATTGAATATTTCATTACTATTCTTGAATATTTGATTTTATTTTTAAATAACACTTTTGCTGAAGATACTTTTTGCTTCAGTATATGTGGAGTATACTTACATACTTGGTCAAAGATGAGTTAGTTACTGAGGAACCCTTTCCAGCTGCCAAAAAGATGATAGAAGTATCTCAAGGAGATTTATTGGCTTGGTTTTTTCCCACTGATAAATAGCAAGTCACAGCCTCTGAAGACATTAGGAGAAAGAAAGCGAAAAGGGATTGATGAAAAAAAGATCAGTGTTCAAGGGTTCTAACAGTGGAAGTATGAAAGATAGAAAATAAGTTGATTGACATGAGAAAAGAAAGCGGGAAGAAAATGTAGAGGAAAGGTTAGATGATCACTAAGTTCCGGTAATAGGTAAGAGGAGAGGGTATTAGTTGACAAAAGAGATAACGATATCGAAAAGAGATCCTTGTCTATAAGTTAGGGAACCAAAGGTTGGTCTCCAGCATTAGTAGTAGTAGAAGAGTAGAGTAGTGACTACAGACTTATCTTAATCTCTCTCTCTCTCTCTCCTACTATGTGAGTGACGATTCTATTTGTTTTTCAAACGAAGACTATTGATGTTAATTTGGTTAGCTGTAGAAAAAAAAAAATGAAGGTTTGATTTTGGATTCTGACCTGTGTAATTCAGAAATGACCACATGCCATTATCCAACAAATGACTACAATGCATCATTTTGTTTTTTTGGGGGGGGGGGTAATTGTACCTTTATTCAATACCTCTGATTACAATGCAACATTTCAGTTAGATTGTAGGGGTCAGCGAATGTTTTTCAGGATGGGCCAGATAAGAAATATTTGTATGTTTTGCAAGCCAAGGAGAATAGAAAAAAAAGTGAATGATCCTTTAAGGTTCTATATACTCAGTGATAATCAATCTTGTCGCTATAGGGAGTTGATCTTCAAGACAAAACTTACCAACTGGTACATCGCAGATTCTCTAAAATTGTTCTTGGTTAAAAAAACAGCCTGTTTATTACATCCATTTTTATTTTGAGCAGAACTTTGATGTGGCCCAAGAACTCTTTGACTGTGGGATTTGATCTTAAACAGTTTAATGCCCTTATGTCTCTCTGGTCATATCCTACCAAGAGCCTTCCACAGAGTGGCTTTGAACACAAGGGCAATTAAATCAAGCTATAACATGAATCCTTATATTTCTCTAAGCTCTCCTTTTCCAAACTTCATGATATTCAGTTCTGTTCTTACATTACAGAATATGATCACTTCCATTGCTTTTCTCCTTTGCCCTACAGAAGAAGTGCTATGAGCAAATCAAGCAGAAGTCCCACCTGGGTTTTTTTGCTTCAGTGGCCAACAACTTCAGGTTTCTTCAATTGCAATGTTGCCATGGACACACACACACATATGCTCTCTCACACATAATGGTGGTATTTCCCCATTCCTGTGTCCTACCTACAAGATCACAAAAATGCTGACTGGCAATTCAGATGATGTGCTGAATCGGATTAATAATCAAGAGAAATTCATTAGATTTCCGGATAGATCCTCATTTATCAAGATAATAGACTGAAATAGGAAAAAATCTGAACTCACACAGTTATTTTCCTTTCATCATAGCTATATGTGAACTGATTTTCCTTCAGTCTTTAGTTGGTATATTGCATTGGTAAAGTTGTGCGCTCTCTGAGTGCTATTTTGTTTTTATTTACTTTTATTATCCTCGAATATTGCTTGCCTTTTCTCTACAGCCTAACATTTGAAGAGTTGGATGATACAACAGGGAAATGAAATTAGAATCTATAAGATCTGTGATGATCCTCAGTTTTAGGATGGCCGATAGTCTAAAGTGGACAATCCTGAAATCTTAAGTTGCCATTAAGTGGCTCAAGTGGGCAATTTGGTCTTAATTAGCCTTTGCAGGACAAAAGTTGATAAAAACATATTCGGGCAGTCAAGAGTAGAAGGCCAGTGGTCATCGGTAAGACAAATGCCACTGACAGTAGCAATGCATGAGAGTCAGAAGATCAAGGAAGAAGTAGGTTCATCAGATCTGTTATTCATTCATGCGTTTTGGATCTATCCTGAGTTGTTTTGCCCTAATGAACAATTTCATATCTAGGGCCAATCTCATTGGAAACAAAATAAAAAGGGTGAGACATTCATTTTTTAACAGTATTTCCTGCCTTCTGTTTTTATATTTCCAGTCATGGTTCAACAGAATGTAGTGGTTTTTGTTGGGTGTGTGGGTTTTCATTGCAAAGTTATTTCTCTTAGCTTCATCTGAATAACCTAACTGCTCTGTTGACCAATCAACATGTCATGGAGAATCTTTATAGAGCAAGGTTCTCAAACAGGGGGATTTCTCCCCCTGTTGAAGAATCATTGTTATAGAAACTTGAATTTTTTTTCAAATCATTCTCAATTTAAAAACCATTTTCTTCATTCAATACACATACATATTTTCATTTATATGTTTTCTTTCTCTTTCCGCAGATGCTCAGCCTGTGACGTATAAGGAGCCTGATTTCTGGTGCTCTATTGCATATTATGAGCTGAACACCAGGGTCGGGGAAACCTTCCACGCCTCCCAGCCGTCCCTAACTGTCGATGGCTTCACTGACCCATCAAATTCCGAACGTTTCTGCTTGGGACTTCTGTCCAACATTAACAGAACACAACAGGTTGAGATGACCAGAAGGCATATAGGTGCGTCATACTCCCTTTTCTTAAGTCTGCTCCATATTACTGTCATGAATTTACCCTTAATTTTGTATCCTTTCCAAAATATTGCATCGAGTTACTTCCCTTGTATTAGTTGACTAATGAATTATGTGTTGTGTTTTAGAAGTTATTTTTCGTTCTATTTCTTGGGCAATGATCACAGTAATATTGCAGAATTGGAATTCGTGGATTATATTGTTGTGTTCGTTTTTTATCCATCTATCATGGGAAGCTACTGGCACAGACTTCTGAGAAAAAAATTCTGAAAAAAATGTTTCAAGTTTTTTCTTATTTTTGCTTGAAAGAAATAAGTCCAAGTATTTGTTTGGAAGAAGGAAAACAAATTTCCATTTATGACCTAGAATCAGGGTGTTTGAATTCGGTCTATTTTTTTTTTTTTTACCAGCAAAGCATCAATCACAGATGTTGACAGCTCATTGACAAGCTCTAAAAAAAAAAAAAAATGGTGGTGAAAAATTCAAATAAACGTTAACTCAAAATCAAATTTAAACTTCAGTTGAAGAAAACATATCAGTAATAAATGCTAGAAGAACTTAATGGAGGCTGTATCCTGAGTGTGTCTTCAATGACTTTCAATCAGTAAAAAAATAAATTAAAAACACGAATCTTATGATTCGACCTCTCTGCTTACGAAAAAAACTTCTATTGAGAAGAAATATACCTCCAGAGTATTATTCTTACTTTTGTAATTAATAAAATCTCAGTTGGGCAAACAGAAAGAATAAAACAAGGATTTTCAAAAATAATCAAATTATTTGGAAATTCTTTTTTTTTTTTTTTCTTTTTTGAAATAATTGAAAAATTGATTTTGGGTTTTTTTTTTCTCTTTACCAAAAATAGCCCTAAAATGTAGCATGGCAAATATCTGTTCTTCCAATTTTTAAAAGATTTTTCGAGTACAAATTTTTACTGCAATGTTTTGTATACAAATCAGCAGACTAAGACTTCACTGAAATACTTTCTGGAAATAGACACCTTGTGGGGGGGGGGGCATCAAAATCATATAAAATTTACTTTTATCATCAGAATCTTTTATGGCATTAGTAAGAAGAAAGATTTTTATATGTATCCATAGCATAAATTTTGCAGCATTATAAATTACAAAGTCTACATCATGTCGCAACATTTATACTATTTATGTTCAAAAATATCTCCTGACCTATTAATTATATGCAGAAAACTTTTATTTGAGATTTTTTTCTCAATTTTTTTTTCACTAATGCCACAAAGATTCAGATGCAAATTGAATATTGTACAATTTTGTTCTTTTTTTTTTTTTTTTTTTTTTTTTTGCACCATAAGGTGACCAGTCTGCCTATTTGTAAACAAAATATCTCAATTTCTTGTTTATTTATTTCTTCCTTCTATTTTCCCAATCCACTGAATAAATAGTTAAATGATCATCATTCCATAAAGTTACATAAGTCTGTTTTTTGTGACTGATTTTGTGCTGCATTGTAACTGTAAGTACGTACAGCAAAGTGTTAGAATTGGTAGAGGAGTTTGAAGTTATTCGTGGAATTTCAATTTTTTGAGAGGTCTACACCCCAACCCCTATGTTTATTATTGTCTTGGACTTTTTAATGGGGATTGACTAGCCGCTGTAATATAATTCAACATTTGTGACCAAAAACACTCAATTTTTAAAACAAAATGAATAGTTAAAAAAAAGTTGGACCCAATTCCTATGGATTTAGAAGTCTCACATCAGAAGTATGAAGAAGAGTGGCATTTGAAATTCAATATTTCATACATCTTACAACAACTTGTAAATCTCTGTTGAAACTTCCCGAACAAAAATAATCATTTCATCAGAAACAAAATAAAAAATAGTGTCCAAAATGCAATATAATCTAATTACAAAATAAAATTAGGGAAGTAACCCAATGCATTATTTTGAAAAGGATACTATTGTAAACCAAAGCTTTAAATTCATTTTTGAGAATTCAAAGTCTGATTCCAAAAGGTGATTGCACTTTTTTTCACTCATCTTATTTGTGCAAATTAAAGGAGAAATTGAAATTTATTGCACTTTTATTAAAAAATTGAAATGTTCCACTTTTCACTTGATTTCTTAAAAGTTCAGATGAAAAGAAACTGTTTCAGTTTCTCAGAGACTTTAGCTGCCCATAGTCAGTGGTAATCAGATTATTTATGACTTTTTACCAATGAATGGCCCTAAAAATTGCTGTGATCATTTCTAACAAGTACCATGTTACTGAAATCCCAAAGTTATTGTCATCTCTTTTTTAGCCTCTCTTTTATCAGTCTCATAATCGGATTGTAATCCCTCACCTTTCTTGTTTGAGAACAGAGAAATATTGTTTCCAGTGTGCCTTCCGAGCTGTGCAGCTGCACACAAGAAGAAAATCATGCAGTGAATTAAAATTTTACTGCCACACGAATTTTTAGAGTTCCGGATAAAGAAAAAAAGGGTTCAATAATAAAACTGTTGCAGAAAAAGAAATCGTCATTCAGCTCTTGCTTTTCAAGTAGAATAATGTATACAAATTCATGCATGAACACACAGAAAAAAATATTGGCCTGAGTTATGATTAATAAAGAAAAATCAGTACATAGAATAAATCCTTCCTTTGTTAACTGACTTGTTTCAGAAACTTTTTGTGATCAGTTGTGCTTCAGTTTTTCAACACTTATTTTGATTGATTTGCTGTTAGCAACAGATCCAAAATCTATTATTTTTCAATATTTTGCCATTCAAATGAAAGAAAATTTGGGTAAAATTCCTGCATTGTATTTAGAATTAGAAACTTATTTTGTTTCATCTTTTCTTCTTGTGTTGGATTTCAAAGTTCAAGAGGAAAAAATCTTTGCAGTATTGTTCTTTCCAAAATTGCTCTGATAAAGACTACCAAATTTTTCTACTTGTTTATTAAATAATATATTGTTGCTGGAAAATGCGAATAAATATTGCTGAAGCCCACAGCTGAATTTGTTTAGGAAAAAAGACAATTGATCATTGATCTTCATTCTGTGTTTAAAGGTTACTCTTGTCTAAAGGATTTACACAAGTTGGTTTATTTTTTCCGTCAATCTTGCCGAAGAGATTACTATGATATATAATATTTAATATAATATATATATTTGATTTGTTTTAAAATTTCTGATATTTGATATATATATATATTTAATGTATTGAGAAATGGACATATTTGGTCCATTTCCCAATACATAACTATCACGTTGAAAGATACGGACAGACCAAGAATAAACTAGATGAGAATTCGGTGTAAAAGGGGTTATTTACGCCTTCGCATTACCAATTGCTGTTTAGCTCAATGGTTAAAGTATCACTATGTTGAATCAACTAACCTGTTGGCAGGTTCGATTCCTGCAGCAGCCCCATTTTCTTTAATTGTTTATTCTGTTTACATTGTCTAGGACGAGTGATACATTAACCATGTAATGTTGGGAGATTATCTCAAATAAGTTTCTATGTAATATAATGCAATTTATAATTCATATATACATACATATATATATATATATATATATATATATATATATATATATATATATATATATATATGTATAATATTGTGGCCTTGTGTCAATAAGGAGTATAAACCGTTTCCATCTCTATCAAGTTGAGCTTAGTTGACACAAGTCCACAGTAATTGAGTACCCATCAGATAATTACAGGACTAATTGTCAGTAGCACCAGCTTGTTAACCATTATTATACAGAAATAGGATATCATGGAATTACTGAAATGTTCTGGGATCTCACAAAATCCCTTAGAGTCTAATGAACCCCCCACCCCCACCCAGTTTCACAAACTGACTGTAACATATATACACACATTCGCACTGACACACAAACAATTCATACATACATTCTCTTATCAATGATTTATTGAAATATAGATCCTATAAGTTTGTTTCATATTCGCTTTGTAGGGTGGTGAAATCTTTTTTTTCTTTTTCAATATTTCATTTCCAATCAATGTAAAATCATTTTAGTTCATGAAAAGGAAATATTTGCACATCAACTGGATATTGTCTTCAGAAAACCTTCAACTGATAATTTTGTATTTTGTTTGAATCTCTTTACAGGTCGGGGTGTGAGATTGTATTACATTGGAGGGGAGGTGTTTGCTGAGTGTCTCAGTGAAAGTGCAGTCTTTGTTCAAAGTCCAAACTGTAACCAACGCTATGGTTGGCATCCAGCCACTGTGTGTAAGATTCCTCCAGGTAATTCTATTCAAACTTTACAATTCACCCAGGTTTCAATTTTTAGCAGCATCAGCCATTTAAAGTTCGTTGGACAGAGGCTTTCCGCATGACCTGCCTACTATCTGTATTAGAGCGTCACAGTACTCTGATATATTGTGCTGTTTTCTGAAAATTACAAGTCAAATTCTCCATGAGTTTTCTAATTCAAGCATGATTTAGTTTGGAAATCTACACATTTTTTGGGGATATTTTTGACAATGTATTTTAAAAGTATTGTTCTAAACTATTTATTCAGCTAGCTTTGGGTTGAAGAAAACACAGACTGGATTTTTTTGGTTTCGAAAAGCAAAGAACAAAATTATATTTGACAGATGCAAATTTCTTGAAATATAGAATGATGAAAAGTAAATAAGAAAAATTTAAAAAAAACTTCTTAGCACAAAATAATCCAATGAAAAAAAATGTTCGTTCGATTGATATCAATCGATTCAATGAAAATCAAAACAAAGATTGATCAAGGGGTGAATTACTAAAAGCCTGCCAGACTTGAAACAAGTTTGAAAAATAGACTGTTTTCTAGAATCCTAGTAAATGGTCTGGTACTGTAATATCTTGAAGATTTATTTGTGTAAAATCTACTAAGATTTTGCTCTAAAAACCATAGAACTATAATGTACCCTCTTGAAATTTTTGAAAGTATAAAACGAGACCATAAAATGCTTATTGAAATTTTGATAAGAATGAAAATTCATGTAAAAGAGCAAAATGAAAATTCAATGATGATCAAGAATTATCTATCACTTGATATTGTGTATCGAAGTAAGGAACAATGGAAAAAAAAATATCAAGTCCCTGTCTGTATTGCATTTAAACTGGTTGATAAGTTTATTTTTATCTGAGATACAAGTCATCTTTTTTAAAAATAGTTCCTTTTTCTTAAACCTGTAGGAAGAGATTGATGACCACTTATGATGGACTCCTGAAAAACAGTGTATAGAAGAGTTTGACTTGAACTAGTCAATGTGAAAGAAGTGGCTTGTTTCTGAAAGAAATAGCCTTTCTTTTAGATTTTAAAGTTCAAGGGGAATAACTCTGTAAATCCAAAATTACTAAAAGACAGTCTGTCAACTTTCTCTCAATGAACTAATTCCTGTGTCAAAATAGTGATAAGAAGGCAGTTTTCTTATGATATTGACCTTGGCAAATTTCTATTTATCTATCCCCTTGAAGTGTTTTTTGGAAAACTTGTATTGGCTTTGAAGATTGCCAAATTGGGCCAATCCAAGCTTTGTTTCAAAGATTTACCCAACATAGGCATTAAAATAGCATCAGATTTGGAAATTTAGCTAGTCTGGAGGCAAAGGTACAATACCATAGACTAATATTGCACCTCTGCCTCCAGACTCTTTCCAAATTGGACTCTATCCCACTGCCTGTGTTGGGTAAGCCTCTAAGATGAAGCCTGGATTATCTCCCTTTGTAGCCCAATCAGACAGTCCTGCTGGCTTTCAAAATTCTCTATTGCATGTTTTGTGCTTGACATTAGTTTTTTTTGGTTATTTTTTTTATTGTTGATTGTTGCTGAGTCTGTTGTTGTAGTTGAACAGCTATGTTGATGGACTTTGACTTTTAATGATACTTCCAGAGATCATTTATTGTCGTACCTTTAAAGATGTTTATTTTCATTGTTTCAGGATGTAATTTGAAAATTTTCAACAATCAAGAGTTTGCTGCAATGCTGGGTCAGTCTGTTAATCAAGGTTTTGAGTCTGTCTATCAGTTGACCAGAATGTGCACTATACGAATGAGTTTTGTTAAGGGATGGGGTGCCGAATATAGGTAAGTGCTGCTGATTGCTGCTCTCTGACTTAATCTCGAATTATAGTGCAATATGTTTTTACTTTTTGTTCCTGGGTAATTAGTGTTACCAGCCAGATACGTATTGATGCTAAGTTTGAATTTGAAAATTCATTACTAATTGTATTGATCTGAAGAAGTGACTTGAAAGAGAAAAATAGAGGGTGTATGAACCTATATGAAGTTTAATGAAAGGAATAAGGAAGAATAAACCTGGTGAGAGTCGAGGACTCGTATCTCAACTTACATTTATCAGTGATACTGTCAGAATTTAATTTCTAATTTGTTTAATTATTAGTCCTCTATGACCAGCTTTAGTGTCTATTTACAGTGGTATGTCTCAGATCTGTGCTTAAATGTGCACGGGCAGCTGAACTGACAAGTTACTCCACTGGAAGGGTTGCAGATCTCACCAACCAGCTTGGGTATCTGCTTACTGATGTATCTTGGATGTGTTTCACTCGTCAATTTCAATGTTCCAGCTGTATTGTTGGGTTACTCCTATGGAGGGGGCGGCAGGCATCTACTTACTGCAGAATATGTCTGACCTGAGATTCAATCTGCAGAAGTTGAGAGACGTCCAGCTAGCTTAGACACAAATCAGAAGGAAACCTCAACAAAACCTACAACCTAGAGGCTTTGCTCCCATTTTTTCACCTTGATGGACTATGGCACGCAAACCCTTCGTTGAAAGGGTGGGGTCAGTTGTGTGCATGCTACACCCCGCCTTGAAATTTCATTACTGGCCTTTTCAGCTCACAACCCATAAAGACATAGACCCCCACCCCTGATCCTCATTCACGAAGCCAAGCTATTATGTCTAAAAAGTATAGAAAATGCTAATTAATCCCTTCAGAATTTGCTTATTTGACTAGGGCAGTAATATTATGAAATCTCCTCATTTCTAATTGAACAAAGGGCAAATTTCCACATTTTTAATTACATCAAGTAAGAAAAGCAACTACTCATGAATATCCACACCCCTGGTCACAACAGCAAAGTTTGAAGGGAATGATGGCCATTTTCTTTACTTTTTATATATAATCAATTGGAAAATAACACTTTTTTCCCAGGACCAAAAAGGAAATTTCTCCAAAAGCAATAAAAATTGATAAAACATAGTGTACTGTTTTTTATAGTTGAATTCCCTAATTTAGTTCTGAGAATTTCAACATATTCTTGAAAGAACATTTGATATTTTGTTTTCATATTGTATTTGATGTATCAATTTTAACACAATGCTCTTTGTTTCTCTGTTAAGTCATATATAGGTATAGTTTATAGATAACTGGGCACTTACCTTTTGGAAACTCTCTGGAACAGTGATTCTCAAAGTCTGCATCGTGACATCACAGTTGGCTTATATGAGTGCTGTGGGATATTCAAAAATTTTAATAATTCCATGCAATCATGATTTAGTACGCAGATGCACAATGATTGGAAGTGACATCTAACTTGCACATTGCAAATCAATCTGTTAATCTAGTATTGAACTTCTCAGTTTGAACACTAGGTGGCACTCAATCAATAGACAAGGTTTACATACTGGATTATTCTAGAACTAAGTCAAACATTCTCAGTACCTAATAGTTACATGTCAATAACTGCAGATTCTGTGTTTACTTTTGGGGAAATTAACTCTTGAATTCGTGTAAGAAAATTGAAATGCTTATATTGGTGGGGATAACTACTGTTATAAAGTACCTCCCTTTAAACTTCGGAGATATTTTAATTCAATTTTTCATTTCATCTTGCACAATGAATTTAACGAAATCTGTTTGCTTCGCCTAAGAACTTTTCTGTCAATCTGGAGAGGTATGAAGTGGTTTATAAATTCAAGAGTTGAATAACATGATTAGTTTTTCTGATTATTATTTGGATAACTTAACCATGAATGTAAATGCTATTGTTCAATATTTTCTGACTGATGGCACTGTGATTCAAAAAAGTTTTACAACTATTAATAATGATGATATTCTGGGATTAGGCCATAGAGATGGCTTCTTGTACCATGCTCATGATATATGTTGATGGTTTTGTATCTTGTTCGGCAAGCAGATGTTATTGCATAAAGATCTACATCAGGGTTGTAAATGATTCCTTTTTTGCTCCCACTGTTTGTCCAGTTGGTTTTTGATTGCATTAAGGTTCGGTGCCTACCACCACTTCTGGAATATTGTTCCACTTAATTGTAACTCTGCACATGAAAGAGAATCTTCTAATGTTTTTTTTTTTTACCACCCTTTTGTCTGCATTGAACTTGAGACCTCTAAATCTGTGATCTCAAAAGTGACTAGATTGAAAATGAAGGAAATTCCACTTTGCACCTTTGTTGTAAAAACTGTGTGATAGATTCTACATTTCGATGGTATTATCTCCATATCTACTACCAGACGATTACCTCATTTTGTCTTTTTCTTTTTTTTGTTTCAGGCGGCAAACAGTGACAAGTACCCCATGTTGGATAGAGATCCACCTGAATGGTCCATTGCAGTGGTTAGACCGAGTGCTCACTCAGATGGGGTCCCCAGGACTCCCCTGTTCTAGCATGTCCTAGACTGCTACTGCTGCAACTGCTGCTGGCCTGAAAGGACACTGCACAAAATGTGTGGCCGCATCCCTAGACAGTGCGAGTTTTTTAATTTAATTTTTTTTTACAAAAAAAAAACCTCCTCTTATTACTTCGAGTATCATTTTGGCAACAACACCAGCATCATCATCATCATCATTATCGTTTTCATCATTATTAGCAGCAGCGGCAGCAACAGCATTATTTCTGAATTACAGTTCATCTCATATCTACTACAGACACCACCACCTCTATTTCAAAACTTTCTCTCTCTCTCTCCACTAGAGCCACCACTACTTCAACTCACTCTCTCTCTCTATAGTACAGCACCAAATACAACAACAACAACAACTACTACTACTTAAATTCCTCCTGAAGCTACTGTGTTGTGTGTCGTCCGCACAATAGTAGGGGGGGGGGACTGGGTTTGTCTCTAACCAGCACGCTGGTGCTTGCTGCTGTTGCTGCTGCTGCTCTCACCCACCATCACCACCACCACCACCACCACCACCACTTCCTCCGTCGGTGCACTCCTCACTGAGTGCTATGGCTTGCTCTGACAGAACAATACCTCAGTCCCAAGTTGAACCATAGATGGCGTTCTTTTAACTCATTAGCAGGTGAAAAAAAAAAATCAAGGCATTTAGACTGAACTTTATTTGGCTGACCTTAAATTTTTTTTTTTTTTTTTTTTTTATATATAAAAAAAAAAGGGGGTCAGCAACAAATTTTCTTAGACAGCCTTCCAGAAATTTACTAGACAGCCTTCCAGAAATAACCTGAAAATCTGAAGTTGGGTTCTTGAATTCCTCACTCCCACTTTTTCATTTTTTTTTTTTTTGAAAATTGAATGTTTCCTTTATTTCCTTTTTTTTTTTTTTTTTTTTTTTTCTGTTATTCCTCTAATTTACATAAAAATGCCCGATTTCTTTGAATGTGAATTGGGTTGTTAACAGATTTTCCCATCTGTTACATTTGGTCCTGAAGGCTTCTTGGTCTGCTGCCATGTTAACTTTGTCAGCATGGGTGCCTAAAGAATGTGTGATTGATGAAGAACAAAAGAAATGTTGAAACGTGGCAATGAAAAAATGACAAAATAGGGGACGATCACTTCTCTAGACAACATTGCAGTCTACCTTCCTACCTTGACAATTTCTATTCATCTACAAGTCGTACCAACTATTACATATTATCTTTTAATTTCTACTTCTTATTCTAGCTGAGTGATACTTCTGCTGATGACGATTATTTATGAAGTCCGATTGGCCATCTTGAATTTTCCCATCGGATACCTTAACTCAAATTACGTATCTGGAGTCATCAGTTTTTAATATTTTATAAATTTGTTTTCCTTCAGGACAAGCCTTTTGGTTTTGATTTTTTTTTTTAAAGAGCAGAAAAATGTGATATTTTTAAATCCAATCTTATAGGAGAATATACAGGGTGTCCGTAAATTAATGCAACATTTAAAAGGGAAATAATACTTTGAAAGAAACTTTGAAGTTCTCTCCCTTACAGTCAACAGATAGTCTGATATGCTTAGCTGGAAGTACAGCTAAGTGTATCAGCCAATCAGCTGACTGAATTTTAAGGAATCGACTACAAAGTTTCTTTTAAAGAGTTATTTCCTTTTTAAATGTTGTTTTGTTTCTTTCAACGCACTCCGTGTAGCTTTTTAAGCTATATATATATATATATATATATATATATATATATATATATATATTATATAATTTTTTTTTCTTTTTCCCCTTTGTATACGAAATTGTCTTCCCAGTTTGTAGATTTTGGAAATTCATCACAGGAAAATTTCTGCACATTTTTTGTTTCCGGTTGTAGAATGTCATTTTATTACCCAAGTGTGCGTGAGGGGTGATGCAGGTGTCTTTGTGTGTTCAATGAGTAAAGTTCTTACGCTGGTTGGTTAGATGATTAGGGCATTATGCTCGCAGAAAATGCACTTGCCTTCCATGCCACCCTCTAAAAAAAACAAAAAAAACTGACGTTACTCGCAAAGATTTGATGCTCTTGAAGGAAACAATCACTATCAACATTAATATTTTTTATTACTTTAACCATGAATATTATTATTATTATTCCTACCACTTCGACTACTAGTGATGCGGTTGTTGTCGGGTCTTTTCTGATAAAGACGTTGGTTCTTTAAGCAGCCATGTTACTAAGCATGGTTGGCTGGAGTTTTGATCCTGAGAGCAGGCATCTGGATTTTGGGGCAAGCCTTTCAACCTCTCGCCCCCACGATGATCAGTTGTGTGTTCAGAAACTCCATGATATCCAAATGGTTTAAATATCATAATTATTAGTAAAACTCATGTTTTGGTAAATGCTTGCTTTTACAAAGACATTTTAAAATCCTAATTTCTTTGGAAGAAAATAGCAAAAACTGTACAAAACATAAAAAAATGATTCATTTGAATGAAAAGGAAAATGGGAAATAAGTTTTTATAAGCAATTCCCATTTCCCTATTTTTTTTCTCCCCTCCCTTGGTTCTTAGCAGTCCACCTTTTTTTCTTATTAACTCTCTGTATAAATCTGTTCGTTCATAAAACTTGCAATAAAAGCAAAATCTAAAATTTCCTCATTGAAAAATCAGCCCCACTTGCTTTTATTTTTCAAATGAAAAACTGTTTTAATTCACAATAAAAATAAAAAAATGTTGGGTCAGCCTATAATGATTGTTTCGTCATTATTGTCATTGTTTTCTACAGGGTGTTTGTAAATTAATGCAACATTCTAGACGGAAATAACTCTTTGAAAGAAACTTGAATTTACCTCTCTTTAACAATATGCTAATTGGCTTATACGCTTAGCTGAGAGTACAGCTAAACACATCAGCCAACTAAATTTTAGGAAGGCAACTCTAAAGTTTCTTTTACTGTGTTACAAATGTTACATTATTTACAGACACCCTGTATTTACAGCCAGAGTAGTTTGTCTTCATTTTCAAAATGATATCTTTAGTAATTTTTGGAATTATTTTGTTTCATACTATAATTGTCTGATGGAGAACTCCATGGAATGATCTTCTAAAACTGAAGAGATTTCTTTTCTCCTTCCCAATTTGAAATCAAGGGGAGTTACTCTTGATTGAAGATGCTTCCCTTGCACTTTTCCATAATTTTTTTTTCAATTTTTCTCAAATTCAACTTGCAAAATAGTTCTGTCTTTTAGAAATTCTATACATTGAAGGGTTCAACAACAGCTTCAATTGTTTCATGAATCTGAGAGAGTAAAATTTTGAAACAGGCAAATTTACATATAAGAAGTATCAAGTTTGCAAAGGTAAATTATAGTAGTTGTTGAAAACTACTATTTATAGGTAATTGTGTTTATTTGAGACTTGACTTGACCAGATTTTCTACTTGTCATCACACAATCAGGTTCTACTCCTCAGATCCTAATTGGCTAAGTATGTTTTTGTTCTTGAAGGAAAATATTTTTTCTTTACGGTGATCGATATTCAGTTGAACTATTTCTATTTGTTTTAACTTTTGACTTACTGGAACCGTTTCAAGCCTTGGGTAAGCCCCAAATGAGATGTTTGTGTGTGTGTGCACTCAAAATTTCGCCTTTGGTTTCCTCTAATTTAAGAGGTTTAAAATCATTTTAAGTGAAGTGTATGTTTCAATTATATTTCAGATTATTTGGAGAATTATTTCACCCCTGTTTTTGGACAGAAAAACAGTTGGCAACTTTGGTAGTACCATTAAACAGAAAGACGTTTAGTATTTGTTAGTAATTTCTTCAAATCTAGTGTTACCTTTTTAATGAGATGCATGAGGTTGGCTTTTTCCAAGAGGTGACTCAATTCTAGGCTCAATCTCAAAGAGACTAGGCTCAGCTGAGTTGGCTGCTGGTATGTTGCCATCTAACTCATCAACATTTTTTCATAGCACCCAAAAGCCTGGTGTCAAAACTTTGGCTATCAAATGGCTTCACCAATATCTCCGATCCCAGAATCAAAGTGTCAAATCAATAAAAATGTGTTATGAGTACAATATAAAACATCTTCGAACCACATATGTTGAATATCACTTGGCTTTCAAAATTTGCAAATACAAATTTTATCAAGTCTCTTTTTTTGTGCTTGCTGTGGTTTCCCAACGGATATGAATATACAGTGCACCACAGAACTTTAAATTGAAGTGAAATAGTTCTAATCAATTCATTATCTGGTATGATACATTACAGTATTGAATTTTTGAGTCAAGCAGTCGATCCTGGTTTGTGGAGCCAAGAACAGAGAAGATGTCCAGTCATGATGAAAAGGAAGTTATCAGAGCATTGTAACGCTACTCTAATCAATGCGTGGCTCATCTGAAGGCAAAAACGGGGGTTCAAGTCCACGAAGAGACCCTCAGACAAATAATTGAGAGGTTGAGATTCTGGCATAGAAAAAGATAGAGTCCAGCCCTTAAAATGATCCACACACAATACATATCCCTTCATTAGATTTCGGATGAATAGTAACAGAGGATCTTCTCAGACAAGAAGGTCAACCTGGATGGCTCCCTGTAATACAGGCATCACCTACAATTACCAAAGTGAACCTTTTTCAAAGCGTGCTAGTGAAGTTAGTGGGCTCATCAATTGGCTTGCTGTAGGATATGGTAGGAAGATGACAATCCAGTTTGTTGGCAGGTGTCTAGATATATCTGGATACGTGGATCTGCTAAGAAAAGCAAATTTAATTGCTGAAGGTGTTCAGATTGGTGGCTTACAGTTTGTATTCCTGCATGATAATTCTCCGATTCATGCTGCAATAGTCGCCCAATGATTTCTCTGAGAGCAGCCTCAAGACAGGGTTCCAAAGTGGGACCTACCCATGCTCGCACCTCTCCAAAACAAAATCATCTACTGAGGAAAATTTTTAAAGAATGACCAGAACTTGTGCGTACATTTTGTGTAGCTGTGGTAGACATTATAAGCACATTATAAACATCCCAGCCTGTGAAGATATGAATTGAAGAGCACAAGAAACCTGTAACAAGTGGCAACACATACAAATCTGGCATAGAGGACCATCCTTGGCAGTTGATATCAACATGGTTGCCTTTCAAGACCGTGGACAAATCTTTCGTATCATTCAGCCTCTGTACTGACTATTGTATTGTACTTGTAAAATCTCTAGTCTAAATAATTAATTTCTAAACTTCTGCCAATTTTTTTTTTATTTGCCTTTTCCCAAGCAAATTGAAAAGTAAAGCATACAAATTGAGAAATATGCTAAGCAGATTGAAAATCCATGTCACAATTCAGTTGTTTTTTTTTCTTTTTTTCTAAGTTTCTCAGCAAAAATAAGAGACATTGGATGGATGTTTAATAGTCAAAACTAGGGAGTTAAAGAACCCACGACAAATTAATGTATTCATGTGAGAACAATATTTTTGGTTAATATAAAGCCTTTTTCCCCTTTGATTTGCTTTAGAGTGGGGGGAGGGAACTTATTTGTTTCACCCAGTGTTGTAGGCATCTTATTATTTGTGTTGGTATGCTCAACTGGACCCTAACTCTAGGCATATCCAAAACCCACTGCTCACACTTTGCCTACAGTACACATTTTAAGGTTCAGTTTCGATGGGTCTGCATTCACACTCTCAGAAAATAAGCCTGTCAAAAATATTTTTACTCTGTTTCTTGTTAGTTTTCAGACATTTTAGATGAAAAAAAAATATTAGAAATAGATCTATGAAATCAAACTCTCGGAAAATCAGCAAATCACAATTTTCCTGCAGCACTCATTTCAAGGTTGAATTTTACGAAAACAAGTTTGGCGCCTTCCACGGGGGTCAGTGTTAAGGTTCTCAGACAAAAAAGGCGTACCTCATGTTATGTTTTGATTTTTCTTTCTTTTTTTTGGCTGTAATTTACAGTTTCAAAGTCACAGCAGTTCAGTAGCTGAGTTTGTAAAGCCTCAGAAAGGCTCAAATTGAGAAAGTTTTCATCATCCTCGGTGCTGATGTCTACTATATAAGGCACACAAAAAAATCCCTTTAAATTTCATGTTTTCAATTTGTTAGACATTAGAACCCACTGGAAATTTAGTAGGTTTGAGAAAGGACATATTTCAAGTTTTTTAAAGGGGCATCGTATTTACATTGTAGTTATAATGCTAAACTTCAACCTTGATTTCCATTTGTTATAATTGGCTTTGGATGTGAATTTCTCTTTCTCTCAGTGCTTTTGCCAGTTAGTCTGAGGTTGTAGGTCTGCTTGGGTATGGGTGCTGGCTCAACTAGTGAGGTATTACAGAGGAAAACCAAAAGCAAGTTCAAAATCAGTTGATCGCTATTTACCTACTTTTTATTAAAAATAAACTGTCAATTTTTTTTTTTTTTTTTTGTTTTTTTTGTTTATTTATTTTTTGTGTTTGCACTCACATAATAAAAACCATATTTAGCGTTGAGGAATGCGGTAAAAACAATTGGGGGACCAAGTTCAGACTTTTTGGAGAAAATTGTTCCTTTTTTTTTTCTACTTTTCTTTCAGTTTCCTGTGCCTTCAATTTATCAAACCTATTTTTTTGGAAATCTGTTGGTTTTGAGAAAAGAATTTGCTCTGTAGCTATGTTAATGAACTGCACCCTTATTTTCCTTTGTTCATAGGTGACCATGGATGTGTATTTCTATCAATGCCCATATCAGTTTGACAGAATCTTTTTTGAGGATCTAACCCAAAACTGACGATAAAAATGTCTTTCTCAGAGCAAAAACAATTACCCTAATCTGACAGTTATCAAAATCTCAACATAACAATAAAATATGGGCACAATTTAAATCCTATGGTCCTCTTTGACATGCAAACTACTGATGCCAAAAGTGATCCAATCAATTCTCAGTTTTCAGAAAAATTAATATTCCAAGTTTCAAAAAGGGCACAGCATGACTTGTCATTTGCTTGTCAGTGTTGTCATATTTAGAGAGTTTTTTCCCCGGGCAACGCCGGGTATTTCGGATAGTACCACGTAAGACTTGACACTATTTGAGTTTTTGTGGCAAGGGAGGTAATTAGGCTTGTCATCAATGGAGTATTGTCCCTTGCAAATTCTTCTAGAAATTTATCCTGAGCTGGCCAAAATTTTGGTTGTTTCTGTCATTTGATGGCATTAGGAGCGTTTAGTTGGAATTAACTTCATTCAAAAATATTTGAATAAGTACTGCTTTTTAAAATAAATTGTGATAAGTGATAATTTACAACATCATGGTATGCAAGAGAAATGAACCACCTCTCACTGCACTGAAGACTGGTCTTTATCCTAAGGTTATGTTGTATATATGATGGGATTGGGTGTTCTGTAGTATGAGTTTCTTCTGGAGAATCAAACAATTGATTCAAACTACTACTGCTCCCAATTAGAACAATTGATGGCAACAATTGATCAAAAGAACTCTGTATTAGTTAAGTGAAAAGGCATGATATTCCATCAGGATAATGCTAGACTGCATATTTCTTTGATGACTAGGCAAAAATTATTACAGTTGATTAGGAAGTTTTCACTCTGCCATATTCACTAGATATTACATCTTTTGGATTACCATTTATTTCAATCTTTACAGAATTCTCTTGATTAAAAAATAAAAAGTTAATCCCCTGGAAGACTGCTAAAGACACCTAGTGCTGTTCTTTGCTGAGAAAGATGTTTTAAAGGTCTAATTTCTGGGTCAGGGAACACTTTTATTACTACAAGTAGTGTGGCAAGCACCACTTATCTATCAAGTCAAATTCATATTTGGACTTATTATGTCTGTTTTTATCATTATTCAAATACTATTTAAGACAATACACAAAAGCTACCAATTACATTACATCAGTCAAATTGACCAAGTTGGCTTTCCTATTTTTATAAGGAAGAAAATTATCTGTTGATTAATTCTTATCACATATAAAAACATTCATTTATGTTTGTTTCTGGAAGGTTTCTTAAATAACTTTATTATAAAATCGAATGTTAGTGGCAAAACAAAAATAAGTTTTGTTGTCATATTTTTGTTTTGTTATTTGCTTCTGACATTGTTCTTACTTTTAAATTAAAAATCAACATGATTACACGTATTTATTTACAAAAAAATGAATTTGCTGATATTTCTTTACTTATCAAATACAAATTATGTATATAGTGTAAAATACACGGAAACGATAAAAAAAAACATGGCTATAAAATTGCAGTTTTCTTTTTTTTCGCTACAAGAAATGTTATGAGGAAGTTCTTTCAAAAACTTATGAAAAAACAAACAAACAAGATTGAATGTAATTATATGCCATAAAATTCAATCTACAGATAATCTTTCTTCAGATAAGAGTAGGATGGCTGAGTTGACCATATTGGAGGGCCAACTTGGTGATGGACCGACCTGACTCAAAGTCATTGTTACAATATTTACATAGTTTTTTTTTTCCAAGTATATCTTCAGTCCTACAAGGGTAAACAAATAATTTTACCTCATATTTTTCTCCAGTCTTTCTTGTTAGTGATACCAAGATGTAGTTTTATACGATTGGGACATTGTTTTTGGCAAGGTGTCGAAGTCTGCAGAAATGCCTAAAAAAGTTTTAATACACAGAAACTAAATAAAAATGACAACAAAATTTTTCCTTGTTTCGATACAAAAATTCTGTTTTGTAATGAATTAATTTTGAAAATCTTGGAAAGGTAGACACATAATTACACCTATTTGATTTAGATAATTTGAAACCTTTGAAAAATAGACAAACATTAATACATGGATTTAATTTCAATTGCGATAAGTTGATACATATAAACAAACAAATATAATAATGGAAGTATTTAGGAAACAAACAATCTATTTTTTATTGCAAACCAAAAAGTGAAATCTATTGATATTTCTTTCTTTTTTTAAAAAACTTTTAAAATGAAAATTATGTTGGAAACATTTCATACTTGGAAACAAAGAAGACAAAAATATGACACCTTTTTATGGAATTTTTATAAAATGACTTGGTTATAAATAAATGAATTTTGATTTTATTTTCATTCCATTTTTAAAACTTGAGTGGAAAGAAACGTTAAAACAAAAATAGTACCTGATAAAGGAGAAAAACCTGTTGCCCTGGATTAGACCTGGTTAATTTTATTTCCAATTTAGTTGAAGACCTGGCAATTTAAGGAGAACAAATAAGTTTTATGAAAGTGAACATGCATTTTTTCTTAATATCTTGTTCTGAGGCATTATTGTATTTCATTTTTAGAGTCTAAATTATAAATAACTACTCAGTAACACTGAACAAAACACTAGATTTGATTGATTTAAAATTAATTCTATTATTGAACTTCGCTCAGAAAGTATCCGTATCAGAAGGGGAATCCCTTTTTTTCTTATATGTTTATAGTGAGTATTTACTTGAGAGCGATTGCAAAAGAACTGACAACATAGTCCACAAAGGTTTATTCAGTTTTCAAGTGAATCTGGCTGGTTAGCTATGTACATACGTGTCGTGCAAACTGGCAGCACCAAACATTCACTCTTTATCATACATAAAAAAAACATTTTTTAATCCCCCACCCTAATTTTTTTGGGGGGTGGTGGTGTTTATTTACAAGGTAGGTTTATTCTAAAATGGCCCCTTAGTTTGCGTCCAACAGCATTCTCACTTGTTTTTTGTTTTTTTTGAAAATTCTGACCTTTTAGTAATCCAACGAAAAGTGAGAGAAGTAACTTATCAACTGATCACTCCTTTTTCTTATTTTGTTTTAATTGATCACCCCTACCCCTTGAGAAGGATGCTGCCAAAAGACGTTGGTTACGTGACGATTTCTATTCTGACTGACTTACTTGACCCGTTTTCTTTTCTCCTTGAATTAAAAACTTAGAACTCAGCAAAAATACTTTTGTTTCAAACAAGTTCGTGGAAGATTTTGCCAGTACGATAACTTGGTACGACCGCAGACATTTCATGAAATATGTCAAGACGTATTGCAATAATTTAAATATATTTTAAATTCTTATTTTGTCTTTTATCGAGAAGAAAATGGCGTCAAGTTAAACCACATGAAACCTTTTATGAAATTTTAGTGAGTAAATGGAGCACATATCTCTTCTTCACTTAAAGTCTAAGCTACACCAAAAGGAGTCATAGGCCTCTAAATAGGCAGGAATCAAACATGTTCAGCAACGTAAAGGGACACCAATGGATTCAGAAAAACTTTGGTAGACATCAAACAGCAGAGTTTTCCCTGAATACCTGATTATACGGTGGATATCTGGTATGATGCCCTTGTCGGAAACAAGATCTTTCATCAAATATGGGGCATATCTTTTATCAATAGGAAGGAAATTTTACGTTGAGTGAGGTTCACAAATAACTGTATGCCTAAGTGCAAGTTATTTCCAGCTATGTGTATTCAACTGTCATAAACCCTTATTTTAAAATGAAACACCTTTGTGGCTGATAGCTATAACAAAGGGGAGGTAATTAGTGATAGATCCAAACCAAAATTTGGTCCGAATAAATCAGTGCGTAATAAATAAAGATTTTTGTTCATCCGACAGTCAAACTTCGTTACCACCTCTCTCTTGACCGTTTTCATTGATGTCTTAGTTCTTTGAATCATCATGGATTAAATTTCATCCAACTTTCAAAGTATTCTGTGGGGTAGGTCGTTCTTAATATCAACTTTTCATCTCCGTCTATCTAGGAGCACAGAGATTAGCATTCTGATATTCTGTCCGACTATTTTGTTTCGTACCCAGGTTGATCAACAGATGGCGGAGTAGTTCAAAGTAAAAAAAAAGGATTCAACCAATGCCTTTCATCATTTCATCTGTGTCGTTTTGAATAGCATGGAAGATTTTGGAACAAATTATCTGCCCTCATCAGAATATTCATGTATTTACCATTCGGAAGAAAATCCCAGTTTTTCTTTCTACTAGTTTAATCTGAATCAGATAAGTTGCTCTGACTTGCATTACCTCATAATTAGGAAAGTAGGATGATATTATATTTTCATTACTTGTAGTATTTCAAACAATTAATTTTAACCACTATTTCCCTTCAACTCAACTTCATCAAAGCTCAATTCTAACTACATTTTTCTTTTTTTTTTTTTACATTTATGGGAGATTATTGATTAAAGAAGCAGTTAAAATCAAATTTCTGTCATCTGCATTTAATGGGTTAATGTTTCATTTCGGCAGCGATTTTTGATTTGCAATAAAGATTAAAAAAATAAACCTCAGGAAACATCACAGTGGACAAGTCTCTGTGTCAAGGGAGATAAGTAGGCTCGTCATCAATGGAGTATTGTCCCATGTTAATTATTAAGGAAATCTGTTTTTCTATTGAGGTGGCCAGGATTTTTGTTGTTTCGGTCGTTAGATGGCGTTTGGAGCGTTTATTTTGAACCAGCTTCACTCAAAAATATTTGAATAAGTACTGCTCCCAATTAGATCAATTGAATCTAACAACGGATAAAACAAACTAAAATTAATACAACTTGTATTCCTATGCAAGAAAACTGAAAATCTCACTGGTAATGTGATTTTTGGCACTGAACTTTATTGACCAATGCTTCAGAGTTAGGAGAGTAGGAAGATATTGCTGTTCGTAAACAAGATGCTCATTGGTAAGACGAGATTTGTATTTTGATTTTCTATGAGATTCCTTGTCGAAAACAGTGATTCACAGAGGTTGGTGGATCCCAAAAAGCGATTTTATTTTGTATACTGCACTTTTTAGTAATGGAAAATTTTCTCTAACAACCGAACTCCAAAGGTTCCTGTCTGTTACAAATAATTTTAACACAATGTCAATCTGCAGCTCCAAAATCTCTCTAATCCCAGATCTTCTGTATTGACTTGAATCAGTCTTCCAAAGTCGGTCGCTATATCTGTTATGTTCATGTGTCAGGTAAAAATATTTTATGAACATGTGATCTTTGGGTCAATGATAGTAAAATAATCAAATCTTTTTCAACTACTTCTGAAGCAATTGAAATGAATAACAATCATTGGCCGTGGCCCGATCTGTGGTGATTACAGATTACTTGTGAAGAGACATATCCATTGACTTTGCATATGTTTTGAATGAATCGTTGCTTTCTTCACCTGTTGTACATCTCATCATGGCCAATATTTCCAGTAACCTTTTTTTTTTTTTTTGTCAATGACACCGAGAAACATACCAATAGACTGCAATATGTTAAATCGACAAACTTTGCAGCATAAGTATCAGGATGATATTTAAATATGTTTGGCTTTTGGTGGGGTGGGGGCTTTCTTCTTCCTAGTATTTTTAGGCTTCACAGTCAGTTTTAATCCAGCAATATTGCCATCTGGGGTACAGGAGAAATAGGATTGGAAGTCGTGCATCCCAACAGCTAAAACATGTAATAGTTACATTCAAAAATCAAAAGCATCAATGGTAGTATTAGGGATTTTTCTTTTTAAATTATAGTAGCTAGTCTGTGGTGGACACAGACAAAAGAGCCATGACACCATCAGGCACAGGGCTATAGACCTCTGATCTGATAAAATAAAAGCAGCTAAAATTAAACAAAAAAATCTTCCAGGAGAATTGCATTTTACCAAAGAATGAACTTAACAGAAATCTTTTATTTTTTTCCATGTGTAATTGAAATATGAGACCCAGTAAAAAAAATCAACCTTTTTTCCAGACTGTGCAATTATGATACTATTTAGCTAAAAGACATATTCTATTATTTCTGAAGAGAAAAAAATTAATAACTAAAGAAAATGGTTGGTATAAATCACATAATTAAAATGACACCAATGAGTAATGTTAATTGTAATGACAGCCCCCACTCAGTCTCAACAAAATACTGTCAAATCTAATGAAAGACATTTCAGAAAATGTTCAGTATAAATCATCTAATTAAAATAACAAGTCATGATTCAGTAATTAAGTGGAATTTCAATAAGTAACATCGGTCAATCAGTAAAATTAATTGATGTGAAGGCACTCGCTCAATTACAGCAAAATAGAGTCAAATCTAATGAAAAACATTCCAGAAAATGCTTAGTATGAATCATTTGATTAAAAAACAAATGTCATGATTTAGATATCAATGGCCAAACATCAAGTAACATTAGTCAGTAAGAAGTAACAAGAGCACAACTTGAAATTCTGTTTAAAAACATATTTGAATGAACTCAAGATCTTTTCTCTTTCATATAAAAATGAAAATAGGATTTAAGACAATGGATAAATATCATCTTACCCAGAGGGGAATTCAAAAGTCTCCGAGTGACCACTTCTACATCAAACACAGCAAAATGAAAATTGGGATTTCCATGAAGATGAATGCCATCATCTCAATCCATTGAATTCAGTGTAAGTATAAGAATGGGGATGGATAAGTTTGATCAAGATTTGCACCAGGATCAATTTGATCCTTTCCATCTGTAAAATTAAGTGTTGGCATAACACTGGTGGTGAAGAAGCTTGCTCAACAAATCCACAAGTATTGATGTGATCATTTCTATCTGTAAAATTCAGTGTTGTCATAAAACTGGTGATGCAGAGGCTTGATTGAGATTTAGTTCAACTATGCCATGATTGATATGTGTTGACAGAAAAATTCCAACTCTGTAATTGAAGATCTATGAAAAATACGATAGACTCATAAAAAACTACGAGGTTTTACAATTGGTTCACTGGATTTTGAAAAATATTGTGTACTATTTCATTTTGATATACTGAAAATGAATATGCTCACACCAGATATTTGTACTATCAAACAAAGTGTATATTCTGTAATGTTTTCAGGAACGTTGCCCGTGACAGATTATACGACCATAGATAACAAAAAATGGAAGAGTTATGATGTTTTCCATTCAAGGTGTCAGCAGAATTACCATGCAAAAAGTAGAGAATTTTTGTTATCTTCATCAAAAGGAGAAAGCTACATTTTCTACGTTTAAAGGAATGACTTACATCAATGATATGAAAACTGAAGACGAACAAACGATCTAATCAAGTTATTCTGCTTTTAGACTCCATATATTTTGAATACATAACATTAGTATTTGATCAAAAAATATTTCCTTATTAATACCCTGAGCATTAAATTATGTTCAACTTAATATTTCTCGATTATTAAAACACCGTCTTCTTTAGAAACAATGTTTAAGAGGTAACCACAGAGGATAAAAACATTAATCCATGAATTAAGATTTTGATAAAAAAAACAAAACATCTTTCAAAATATAATTTCTGATCAAATATTTTTCCACAACCTCAAAGTCAGAGTATAGTTGTCAATCATGAAGGAATGTTCTTAAGATTCAAAGCCCCAAAGCCAAAAAACTGGATCATAGCACACACATATCTGTGCACATACATAGAAGTTTATATATATATATATATATATATATATATATATATATATATATATATATATATAAGTTATATATAAGTTTATAAGGCTATATAAGTTTATATATATATATATATATATATATATATATATATATATATATATATATATATATAAAAACTATATAATGCAATCAACATTGTAGCTAAAAATCAGTTATATAGGTATGTATGTATGTATGTATGTATGTATGTATGTATGTATGTATGTATGTATGTTGTTGTTGTTGTTGTTGTTGTTTTTTGTTTTTTTTTTATTTATTTATTTATTCATTTATTTATTCATTCATTTATAAAAAAAAAAGATGAAAAAAAGCCTGAACGCTGCCGAACACAAACTAAGGGATAAATCTATGAAATTGAACCCCTCCACACAATATGAAGTATATGTTGAAATATTCAGCCCTCTAGCTCCATTGGTGTGGCCTGTACACATAACAGATATATAAGTAGATGACCAGCTCGGTAGAACCACTTATGAAACTGGAGAAAACTCTGTTTACCGGTAAACATTTTTGGTTGGTGGTCGACAGTTTATTTCTAAAAATTAACGAAATCAACTTTTTCCTTCCAAGAAAGTATTTCTCAGTTATCTCCCTTTGACCAATCTTTCCATGCGCCTAATTTGAGATGTGTCTACATATCTCTATTCGACGATTTTCAGTCAGTCGGTCGGCTCCAGTTACGTTAAACAACAGTAAGAGGGAGGGGAAGAATGTGTGACGTAATTCAGAGGACATCTTCTCTAATCGTTATATGACATATTAAGCCTTTGTTTTATCGAAAATTGTTTTGTTAAGTATCGTTTGTTATCAATTGCTAAAACTGTCTTAAAAATGGCTAAACTTTTCCACTGCCAACTACCATCGAACTATATAGCTCAAATGTTATATATACTAATTTAAAACCTATATATCAAATAAAATAACCACGTACAAAGACTCCAGAATAAATTATAGATTTTTTAAAAATGTGCACTTACTTTATTTTTAAACTTGATGTTTTTTTTCTAATAGCTCGGATAAACCACCCTCGCCCTCCTCGTCCTCCCGCCACTACTACCACAACTAGTAATACTACTACTCCTTCGTTCAGAATCATTTTGAAATTCGAAATCACAGATATTGACATAAAGATGGTGGACGTATCGTTGAACTAATGGTTCTTGTTATTACAAACTTCATCTAACGACAAAGAAAAAATTCATTTTTATGAAAATTACAGAAAGTAAAAGTGCGAATTGGCCAAACGGTTAAAGGCACGGAGAATGTAACTAGTGAGCTGAGTTCAAACTCCAGCTGGGACAGCGTTTACTTTGCAATAACACCCTTGGGAGAGGCATGGCTATGTCTCTGATCCCTGCAAGGCTGTATTTTCTAGCCATGGTTGACAACCAGTCTAGGAAACCGAAAGCTCTGATTTCATACGAGCCTGATAAAGGTTGGCTTCCGTCAGGCAATATTGCCCTTGACGCACTCATGATGAAATCGTCTGTGGTACCCCAACGACTCGGTGTTAGGCTGCGAGATTAATGAATGAAAAAAGATTAAAAGAAATCAGACCCTTTTTATTTTCCCGACAAAAAGCTTAACACTCTTACAAGGTCTCTTTCGAGGCTTTTCTGATACCTTAGGACTTATTTTGCTGACAGAGGCAAAAGATGAATCGAGATGAAGCACAGATGATCACAGATACAGCTCAAAGCTATGGTAGCTTGGGCTCTTTTGTAAAGGTGAAGCGGCATGAAGCGAGCTTCCTTAAAAGTTGAGGATTACCTGTACATATAATATCTGTGCGAATTATATTCCTACCAAATAATCCAACTTATACACATGTATATTTATGCATATAAATGAACATACAATATACTTATATATATATATATATATATATATATATATATATATATAGAGAGAGAGAGAGAGAGAGAGAGAGAGAGAGAGAGATAGATCTCAGCTCTGAAATGGAGCACTCTGGTAGATGGGGAATTATGTGCCAGTAAATACATCACTTAATTCCTACAGACCGTCCACTTCTGCATGACGCAAGCTTACATCATCTGCCTCTGAGTCTGAAGCAAAGGTTTTGACCCTAGCAGTACTGGAAGGGATACTGGATAGTCTATTTCCACACTGTAGAGTTGTAATACAACATAACAGCTGTCCGTGGATGACACAGTTATTAATCATATATATATACACACACACACACACACACACACACACACACACACACACACATATATATATATATATATATATATATATATATATATATATATATATTATCAGGGATGCACAGGAGAGTAAATTACATTTTATAAAGTTTTTATAAAATATAGTGTCCGTTTTAGTCATTTATTTGTGCGCACCCTTATGTCAAGTTTAACAATGTAGTTAGATTGTAATATTTGAATAGAATTGAATTGAGATAACTTGATCTTCTCGTGAACTACATGTTAAATCGCCCATCATGTTCATTATTGAGTCAAACTAAAAACTTGCCTTGATTTTTTTCCATAATAACAATTCCTGATGGAATATCATTCATTTTCTCTTTATTAATTCAATCTTTTTTTACGTCAACTGTGACATTCAATTGGTGTTATTAGGAGCAGTACTTATTCGAATATTTATCAGTGAAGTTAGTTCAGAATAAACGCTCCAAACGCCATCCAACGACAGAAACAACGAAAATTCGGACCACCTGAATAGAAAAATAAATTTCCTAAATATTCAGCATGGGACAATAATCCACTGATGACCAGCCTACTTATCTCCCTTGACACAGAGACTCGCCCCCAGTGAAGTTTCCTGAGGTTTATTTTTTAATCTTTATTGCAAATTATAATTGCTGCCGATATAAATCATTAATCCATTAAATGCAGATGATGGGAATTTAATTTTGACTGTTTTAATCAATTATCTCCCATAAATGTAAAAAAGAATAAAGTAGTTAAAACTGAGTTGTGATGAAGTTGAGTTGAAGGGAAATAGTAGTTAAAATTAATTGTTTGAAATACTTCAAGTGATGGAAATAAAATATAAGATAATCTGCAAAAGTAATGCAAGTAAGAGCAACTTATCTGACATGGATTAAACTGGCAGGGAAAAAAACTGGGAAATTTTTCTGAATGGTAAATACATGAATATCTTGTATACTTAGATTAATATATACTGCAATTCCTCAACGGTAGTACATCAAAACCTTCACTAATCAAAGCAGCGCTATTCGGAGTATTCGATACAATACGAAGCAGGATAACTTTTAAATTCCTTTTAGCAAGTTGGGGAGTCTTGAAAAAACATTTGGGTGCCATTCTGCAGTTTTAGTTCTGGGTTTCTCTAGAGTAAAGAGCGTTACTTGCTAGCGCCCAACTCCTCACTAAATGATACAAAACTCCACTGATCAAACTTCATGCATATGAGTTAGAGAGATCATATGATTAAAAGGTGCCTACCTACCATTGAGGAGAGAAAGTGTAGGGTGGCATAATAGTTATTGACACAGAAAATGGAATCAGCGTTTCAGCCAAGACCGTTCGTATTCACTTCGCACAAATGCCTTTGGGGAAGGCATGAATCCACTTCCCTTCAGCTACGGGCAAATAATTGGGTAGTTGAAGCCCTTTATCCCTGTAAGGCAGCCCAATCTAAAAGGTGGTTACCCCGAGAGAAGATGAGCTACATATTGGGCATGAAGCTAACAGCTTCATCCATGAAAAACTACTTACGACTGAAACCGTGGTACGATCCTCCTAAACAATCAACAGGGATAAACAACAACAATGGAAGGCGGTTAATCTTTTGTGGGTGCTCCTCTATTAGGGCCTTGTGCCTTATAATGAAACAGTAACGCTTTCATAGTTTGCGATATTCTCATGCATGAAATGAGGACAAGCAATTAATTCAATGTTTGTTAAAGACATCTTAAATCGTTAATTCAAAGTGGGTGAATATTAACTAGAATTGCAAAATCCATCTGCAAAGTAGCCAGCCATTTTGAATATCTCCAGAACTGGTGGCGTGGCCTTGATGTAACTTTGCAATCAGTCAGTGGATGACCTTACCACGCATGCATGAACAGACGCTCTTCCATTTGGCTGTGAGACGCCAGTGACTGAGCTCGTGTACTATGTAACTGATGCATTCACAGTGACTGAGTGAGTCATTCCTCACGTCTCTTCACATCACAAGCAAGGTTTATTTTAGCAAATATCGCATAACCCAAGTCTGTCATTTTATTAGCATCACTTGGTTACAGTATAATGATAATAAAAAAAGATTCTCTATAAGAAGAATTAAGCGCCAATCGATGATTTTGTTGCATGAGAAACCTGTTACTGGGGTTAGAGTAGTAATGATTAATAAGCTTGTAATGTTGGCCAATACAATTGTAATGATTCCGATCCTCACTGGGCGCACCACATCTGTTGCCTTATTTCAAACTAAACTGTACATACTCAGTAAATACTGAAGCAGAATATACTTGATATTTACTAAGTTTAGCATAGTACGACACAGAGCCGCACTAGCGTGACACCCGGTGAGAATCAAATTCATTACAGTAGTAATGGTCAGCTTCACAAGCTAGTCAATCATAACTACACAGGTCGTGAAACTAGGGATTTCATGAAATTACTGAAATGTTTCAGGGATTTCATAAAACCCCTAAGGATTCCATAAAATTAATTGTTTCTCAATATTACCGTAACATATACACCTGACGAGGACCGAAGAAAAATTCGTCCGAAACATCGTGTTGACAAGATATAAGGCGGGAAGAAGAGATTCAGTTGTCTGAACTAAAGTCGGAATCTTAATGACTTTTCTCAAAGAGGGAGTCTTCAACAATCTGAAGATATTTTTGTTGTCCGCTACCATCCATCCATCCAGCCAGCCACCGCTGAACACGGGGAAGACAAAATGTCAATTACAGAAATTCTGAACGTGGGTTGCACGCTCCACTAGGGGTCAATTTGGATATATTGAAGTGTGATTTGAAATTAGTGTGTGAAAAGCGAAAAGTGAGTCGTGCTAAGACTTCCTAATTATAAAATTCTATTAAATCCAAATTTCCTATTGCTATGATTAGAAATGTCACTATTGATTGCATAGAAACTAATGTTGAACCCATTAACTTACGTATGAAAGCAGTGAGGTAATTGCATCGTTCTAACAAAATTTCTCACAATAAAGAGAATACAAAAAAATTATAGAAACTGCCCAAAATTTCATATAGAGGCCCTTTTTTCTTTTGTTTCAAAGATTCAAAAATTTCGACACCATGGCCTACACCAACCGAATGCTACTCAATTTTCATTTTAGATACAGAAAACCTCTTCATGTCTACACTTCACCCTTATTTACGATTCAGAATTTTATATCTCATTTTCATTTTCATTTGTTACTCTTCAATTACTGTTTTCAATTTTTCTTCGAGGCACATCTCTCGTTCAGACTTATACATACTTAGCCTTTTTCAATAAACTCCAGTTAATTACTGGGGTCTCTTTTTTCCTTTAAACTCCCAATAGTGGATTGAGAGTGCAGTTATTTTAAAACGTCCCTGAGGTCCTATGTAGAGCCTCCCCATATGCTTATGATTTATAATCATGCTTATAATTAATCAAAAGTCATTAGTTGTTTTTTTTACCACGTTGATTATCGCTGGTCTAAATGCGGACACTGCTTTCCAATGCAAAGATGATCTGAAAAGGTCAGACGTTGATCCTGGTGGTGAAATCCAGTATCGTTATCAGCTTCGGATGTTTTATGTTCTGGCTGGCGTTCTTCAAGTACCGAACACTTGAAAAGTTGATTGATGGATTTTTTCGCGCGAGAAATTAAGGATATGGTTGTCTCGGAAAATGTTACTACACGAGATCGGCAGCCCAATAGAATTACAGAATCATCTCGACGTATTTTTTGTTCCAGGATTTAAGAAGTCAGTTGTGGTTTCAACTCTGAAGAAAGTTTGACATTTCCCTGTCCTGCTGGGGTTGGGGCAGTGAGGACATGGGATTAAGATGTTTGCCTGTCCTCCTCCTCCTCCCCGTAGAATCAAATAGCCATGATAAATAGTCATGGTCAAAGTCTCTGTTTCTGTCTGTCTTAACCGGAAATGCTGCTGCTACTATGTTTCGTGCCACGACCAAAGAAATAAACGTCTCGAGACCGATGGAATTTGATTCTGCATTTGACGAGCATGTCTGTTGCAACACCCAATGTGCATGGACCGATACCAGCACACTAGTTCACCTACTGCATCTCTACTGATGTCATGCCATAAATTCACTCACTACCCTAAAGGAACCAAGATCCCCAGACCCTTAAATCTCTAGCTACGCCCCTGAATGGAGGTAAACTATTTTACATGTCTGAAAGCTTTGGTCCTACGTTTTTTCATTCCTTGAATATTTTACCCGGAGTAGACGGGTATTCAGCTAGATTATCTATATTATATAGTACAAAAGTATATGCGCGTTTGTGTGTGTTTGAACTACGTATCATAGAACAGAAACAAATACATACCCAAACTCAGTAAGTTTCAAATTACTCATATCTTCAGGTCAATTTTTGCAAAAAGAATCTATCTATTTATATGGGGTCATAAGTAAACAAGTACGTCGAAGTATATTTTCCTTTGCGTTTTTTCATCTAGGATTATCTCAAAAACTATTAGATTTATGTACATAAAATGAAACTATTTGTATATTGTGAAACATCATCATCCGGGGAAAGATTTTTAATTTATTTCAACCTACGCAATGCTTTTTTTTTTTTTTTTAATTTGCTTTTTGAGCAGCGATTTTTAGTTAGATAGTCATGGTAATTCATTACCCAAGTGATTAAAACTTCTGAAAATAGAATTGGCTGACCAAGTTCAGACTCTGACGGAGAAAATGCTTTTCTTTTCAATTTTATAAGTTTTAAGCTATTTGACCTTTCAACCTCACGGAAATTCATCAGTTTTCATATATTTCAGGTTATACAGGGGCTTCTATTAACAATGTATTCATAATGCTAAACTCGACCTTCAATTCAGGCATAAGCAAAATCAACACGTCACAATTTGCCTTTAGTACACATTTTAAGGTTGAATTTTACAAAAGCAAGTACGTCGATTCCGCGCTCTCAGAAAACAGGTCTGTCGAAATATATTTTTTCCTCCGTATTTTTCATCTAGGATTTTCTCAAAAACTATCAAGATTAGATCCATGATATCAAATCATATGTACATCTTGAATCAGCATAATCTAGGGAGGGTTTTTCACTATTCATTTGGAATTACTCACATGCTTTTTTAGGATTTTATTTTTGGGCAGTAATTCGTCGTTCCAGGATAGCCGAGTGGTTAGAGCCTCGAAAAATTGGAATGTCTGGCCAAGATCAAACTCTGGCAGTATTTTCTTGCAATTTTTTTGCTTTTAAATTGTCCTTCAAAACTTTCGGAAATTTGTCAAATTTGATAACATATTTTTTTCAGGTTTTAGAGGGGTTTCCATTCATAATGGACTAATAATTCTAAGCTGGACTCTCACTTCACATTCGTCATTTGAAACAGCGAATGTGATTTCTTTTTCTCTCAGGGCTGATTTAATTATTGCTGAGTTTATATTATATAGAATACTAAATTTCATTTCTATGTCATGTGCTCTCAGTTCATTAGATCTTCAATCCCTCTGGTAATTTATCAGTTTTTAGGCAGGGAATATTTATAGGTTTTATAAGAGGAGGTTCACAAAGTAGCGATAATGCTAAACTGCAGCCTTAATTTCCATTCGCCACTTGACCATGGATGTGAATTTCTGTTTCTGTCAATGCTTATGTCAGTTTGTCCAAGTTTACGCACTGGTTTTCGTGGGTCTGCTTTATAATCTGAGCTGGCCCGGACAGGTCTGCCTTGGAATTGGTTCCGGCCTGCGCAGGTCTGACTTGGAATGGGTGCTGGCCTGCACGGGTCTGCCTTAGGATAGGTGCTGGCCTGCGCGGGTCTGCTTAGGGATAGGTGCTGGCCTACGTGGATTTGCCTTGGAATGGATGCTGGCTGAACCGGTGAGGTATCACAGAGGAAAAACCAAGTTATATCCGAAATTAGCAGGAATAGTTTACCTTCAATACAGCTTTTAAGTTTGAATTTTGCTAAAGTCAAATTTCTATTGGATCTGCGCTCACACTCACGTAGAAATTTTTTTATTGCTAAAGAAATCAGGGTACCTCAGCTAGTGTACACACACACACACACACACACACACATGCATATATATATATATATATATATATATATATATATATATATATATATATATATATATATATATATATTTATATTAGTATAAAAATATATCTTTCCATTGAAATGAAATAAGTCCGAGTATATTTGTAAAATGAATTTTTAATCACAGGAGGGAAATGTTAATTTAAATATCGGATTTGTTTAACATAACGGGACAGATGAGCATTATCGTTTCATAATGTTCAAATCTTAAAAAAATATTGCGTTGTTCTTATTATATCGAATTATATATTGAAACGATTCTTATTCTGAATAACATTAAAACACACTGTATTATAAACTATTCAATGTTTTCTATATATTTTATTACGTATAGGAGTGAACAGACATTACGAAATATAAACAGTTAAAAGTTTTTCTTCGGGTGAGTACTAAATGTCATCTGCAGCAGCCTTTTAGAGTCCGACGTTGGAATAGACCTTCCCCAGGATTTCCCCCACCTCTGTATTACGTCACACCGTCTAATATTTTGCCAGACACAGTTTAAGATATGACCTCAGGGATCCACGTTGTAATTCATGATGTTCATCTGTTGTCAAACATTCTTGCAATTGCCATTTGAGTTTTCAGATGGATTCAATGATATTCCAAACTCCTGTTCTTTTCTCTAATACACTGCATTATTTTGTGATCTCTTAATGTGATGTCGAGTATGATTCTCCCATATGCACGTTCTGAGTTAAAAGGTCAATCTTTTGGTTAAGTTCCATGTTTCAGCTCCATAGATGACTATCGGGGGAGGCATTAGTTGTAGACTTCCCCCCCCCTTTTTAACTAATGGGATTTCCTTGTTCGTAAAGGTCGAGCTCGCTCTCGAGAAAGCAGCAGAATATATATGCCCCTTGTTGTAGCATTTGTCGAGTTTAAGAAGGCTTTCGACTCAGTGGAAATCCCAAAGATCATCGTAGACCCTATATATGTCAGAGACTTGCAACATACATAACGACACAGCAGTTAATTTATTAGGCTTCATAGAGACTCTGAGCACTTCCAGCTCGAAAATGGAATAAGACAAGGTGATACTAGCTCACGCAAACTCTTCACAGCCTACCTCGAGATGATCTTCCGAAACTTAGACAGGGAATACAAAGGAATCAGAATAGATGGTGCATGCCCAAGTAACATTAGATTTGCTGACGACATCGTCCTTTTTGCAAAAACCCCCCAAAAAACCCTTCACGATCTCCCAGTAATGCTGGAGGAACTGAAGAGAGGTGAGAAAATTGGACTTCATATGAACTCCAGTAAAACGAATGTCATGAAAAATAAACATGTTGAGGACAAAGACACAGAAATCCAAATCACAAACGCAGACCTGAAAAAAGTTAACCATTATATCTACCTTAAATAACGAATCTCCAAGAAACCCTCTAAAGAAAAAAAATCACTCTAGAATGGCAAGCTTTCGTTAGAACAAGTTCAACCTTAAAGAACAAGAAAATCCCATTAATTCTAAGTATTCAAAATAATAAATGAGGATTTATCTTTCAAATTAAGAAATAACTGTTACGGTAATTATAAGATATCATTGTTTCTGGCCTAATTAACACGTGAATAATTTCCTAAAACACTCGAATCCAATTGGATAATACAAAAATCCACCGAGGAGTAGATATGAGCTATATTTGTTAGAACACATTTCGTTTCTCTCTCCTTTATTTCATTTGCCAGCTTTTACAATTGCGAATATGAATGTTATTAAGAAATGGATATCTGATCCTACAGAATGATGATAAATTGCGTTATACTATATGAAAATTCGTATTTGAAATGATCAGATGTAGACCTTGAATAAGCAAAATATGAGAATTTGGACTTGATAGGGTTATTCGAGCCTAGGCATTACCGACGGCTGTTTAACTCAATGGTTAGAGCAACGCTGCGTTGGTGCAACTACTCTATCGGTCTCAGGTTCGATTCCTGAAGCAGTTTCATTTTCTTTGTTTGTTTATTCTATTTACGTTGTCTAGGCCAAATGATACATTCACTGTATCATAACGGGGGATAATTTCAAATGAGTATCAATATGATATTACACGATTTATAAATATATATATATATATATATATATATATATATATATATATATATATATATATATATATATATATATATATACCGTATTTCTGACTGCAGCACCAGATTACAATTCTTTATCTTAGATTACACTTCGTTGTAACAATGTTCCTAATTGTCATATCATTCAAAGGCAGTTAGGGTTTGAATCGCAGAATCCCATTATTTGATAGCCAGACTTTATATAAATGGTAGCATTTGGGAGCGTAAGTTTATATTTATGAATGAAAATTAATTTTATAGAAAATTATTGGCGGCACAGAATACCTAATTTACTCAAGGAGCGCGTACCTCTACTGCCATACACTAACAACAACAAACAAAAAAAAAACTGAATGAAAATCAGTTCATATACAGCTATGATTCAGGTGAGGTAACAGTGAGTTTTGATTTTCCATATATCAGACTATTGTTTCAAAATGAAAAAATATCTCTCAATCGAAAACACTCTGGATCCACCAAAAAATTTAATAAATTCTTCTTTAGCCCATGGCCGAATATTACTGAGAATGTCATTGAAATTTGTGGCGTTGACAAACACGAGTGAATACATATAGATGTATTTAAAAAAATGAAAAAAATATCTTTCAATCGAAAAAAAAATGCCTGGATCCGCCGAATATTTGATTAATTCTTTTTAGCCTATGGTCCACTTTTCAACAATGGAATTGATTTGGAACTTTTGGAGATACTGTATGGAAGTATATATGTTAATACGTTTAACTCTTTGTTGGCAAAGGTAACAACGTGTTTACCAGAAGAGAATCATCAATCATCTTGTCGCAAGTCAAGCTGGGATATTGCCAGCAGACAGACTTTCTTTGTTAAATCTCCCATGGCATTGACAACGACGCATTCCCTGCTCAAGATCACACTTCTAGAAAAAGGACGCCATTTGCAATGTGGGAAGGCGGATATTTCTAAAGCAAAATGGTCGTCACATTCTTTACTCGGAAAATTGAAACAGAAAGAATGAAAACAGATCATAATGGCCAAGTGGTGGAATGCCCCCCCCCCCAGTTTGGTGAGCCGTGGCCCAATTCACTACCGAGGTATACCAAATATTTTTGAAATAGTACTCAAGAATAAGGACCAGGATTGAGGAACCCCTGTCCAAGGTAAGAGGATTGCAGCTAAATCACGTTGGATACCCTGGTTCTCGTGAGAGTCTGGTCAGTTCTTAGAGAGGGAATATCAGGTGCCGTAAGCAGTGCCAAGCTAACAACAGCCCATGTGTACCTGACCCTGCGACACCCTCACAGAAGGTGTAAGTGGAGAATATATATATATATATATATATATATATATATATATATATATATATAAATATATATATATATATATATATATATATACTATAGGGTAGCCGCTTTAACATAGCGTTGCTCATACTATTACCAAATTATTGCTTCAACACCAAATTCTCATTTAAATTATTTGCTGTTTATATGTGCTCTATTTGTTTCTTTCAATGTGGACAATCATATAATTAAGAAATGGATATAACCCGACAGTTATAATCAAAAATTGCTTTATTTTATTTTGAAACTCTATTTGAAATGATCTCTCGTTGGGTTAAATGATACTTTCACCGTGTGATAAAGATAGAAGATTCAGAAGTATATGTATGATAGAAGAAAGGTAGTTGAAGAGAAGAGAAGCGGGAAAGAGGTGGGGACTCTTGTGATTGTTCATTATTTCAAAGGAACAGATGTCAAACAAGTGATACCAAGAGAAACCTTCAAGCTAAATGACCGAATAATATTAAATGAACACTTGCAGTCGTCCATTTTTTTTTCTTTTCTGTCTTCATTATAGCAGTGACACGCTCTTCTTTCTAGAGGAAGAAAAATCAAAACTGTGTTTTCTTTGGAAATTTTTTTATTTAACGCCTTTCATATAGGCTTGTCAAAGAATCTACAAAGCCAGAAAAAAATGAATTCAATAGATTCATCAATTCTATCAACTGAAAAAAATCTTCCGTGTTTCGGTACAAAAAAAATCTATTGAACAAATGTTTGGCAGCGTGTACTGCATACGCCGTATTTTCAAATTTCTGGTGGCGTAGATTCCAATATATAAATAGTGATTTCTGTTCGTGCATCAAGTGAGCTGCTTCGGTGTATATATGTATAGTCTCAGAAACTGCAGATTTTTATTCAAACCAGTACTGGCCCTTGTATTCCTGATGCTCAGGGCAAGCTGAACTGCAGAGCGTATTAAAGTATATCATTATCTTCTTCATTCACTCATGTTTTGCAGTGTAAAAATAGATATATAAGAATAAAAAGTTCATTATAATGATTGTGTAAAAGAAAACTGTTCAAAACAACTACAACAGAAAGTTTTTAACCATCAGATATTCCTGAAAAACCTGACTTCATGTCCTGGAATTTTCGTATCTTGACCGTTTTTCTATATAATTCATTCATTTTCCCATTGTCCCAATTGTATTTGAAATATCCTACTGTCCCAGACACACGATAGACAGCCCTAGCGCTGGGCACTCTGGTTGATCACCCGAGTTGCCGGTACCTGCTTCAAACTGAATAATTAGGATATCCGTGCTGTGCGTTGATCTTTGCTTTGACGGGTCTAAACTACAGTAGCATTAGACTGGATTCTAAAATAGCTAGATTTGGCTAGATTTTCTCAATTTCTCGTTACGTTTTATTGAACTATCAAAAACAAGTCAAATCGAAATAAAACTGTACTCTTCGTTACAATGTAGAATTTATTTGATTAACGTTTTTCTTACTATCTCGATTAGACATTACAAATCTCAGTGAAACGTGTCTGTTGCTTTCATGTTTTGTGCTAACAGTAAAAAAAAAAAAAGAGAAGAAATGCTCTGATCTCTTTGTCTTTCCCACCTTTATTTGCTGAACTGTCTGGAGTCGTCGGCCGAGTTTGCTTTGAGCTTGCCTCATCCGTGATTCAAATTTTACTCTAGACAAAAAGTTAAACTCTGTGATTACAATTAGTTTTTTTGTAGGTTTTTAATAGTAGTTAGATACTAATCACTTGAATGATTTAATTAGCCTAACCAATCTATTACTAATTAATGCCTTATTGATTAATTATGTCTGTTTTCACATTTTTACGCTATTTTTATGTTTCTTTATTATCCTTGCTTTACTTTTGGGTATACAACTATAACATATTGATATCTTTTCAGATGTTTTTTTAGAGCTCAGATAAGGGTAAACATTAATCAATAGCTTTCTATTAAAATGAATGGTTTGCTTTGAAGTTTTCTCACGTATTAATCGTGCATTTAGTTCATCCAAAACAGGTATGGTTAGTGACTAGATAGAAACCATCATCTTTTGGCAGAAAGTATGATCAAGGAATAAGATACTTCTTACATCTGATTTTAGGGAGTGATCTGAATTTTTGAAAGAAAAAAAAAGTGGGCATAAACCAGTGACCAATTTAACACAAACTTCAATTGCCGATTGAACCCCACCACTAAAAATCTATGTAGGGGGGATAATTCGGGGAAATATGCTTTTCATAAGGTGTGTAGTGGATTACTAATGTAAAATTTCATAGGCCGTAGCACAGCTTCCGCACTTTCAAAACCTCGAAAGGAAGGGGGGGTTCGAAGTCACCAAAAGCTAAATATTAAAAAAAAGTTTTCACATCTGGTCTATTTAGTTGAGTACTAATGTAAATTTTTAGTCTTATATTAGTGCCACCAGAAAAAGTTCCAGACTACCAGGCGCAGAATAGTGAGCAGTTTAGCATGAAATTTAATTATAGATTGAACCCTACTATAGACCTAAATAAATGGCCATTTAAAAGATTTTGTAAAATGAAGGGATATCATCATCATCATCATCATCATCATCATCATCATCAGTAGCCTTTTATCGTCCGTCGTTTGACATAGACCTTTCCCAGGATTTGCCAGTTCTCTATATCAGGGGTCGCAGAGCCAATAACTTGTCTAGTTCGTCTCTTCATCTTATATTCTACCGGCCACAGTTTTGCATGTGATCTTTGGGAATCGTCGTTGTGAGTCGTGATGCCCATCGGTTGTCTGATATGACTAGCCCATCGCCATTTGAGTTTTCTATTGGATTTTATGATATCTCTTACTCCTGTTCTTCCCCTAATATACTGTGCTTTTTTGTGATCTCTCCATGCTATGTTGAGTATGATTCTTTCATGTTCACGTTGCATGATTCTTTCATATTCAATTTGAGGGTCAGTCTCTTGGTTAGGTTCCATATTTTAGCTCCAGGTGACTAAAGGGGGATGCATTGAATACTGATGCGAATTTATAGTCTTATAGGTTTGATTGGTACCGCCTATTAACATTCCAGATACATACATAGACTTGATAGAAATGTTTAACATTATGCATGGAACCTGTGTCTCTTGCACCATCCTACCGAATTTCTTATCTTTTATAATTTTTCATTCAGCCTAAATCTTCATTTTCGAAACCAAATAGTTTTGTTCAGTAGCGGATGTGCTCTTTTTGGTCTTGGGGAAATAGCACATGGACATCCTACCACTTGAGCCAAACAAGCAACTCCTCAACTTTTTAACCGTTTCTGCCTCGATCGTTTGTTAGTTGGGGAGATTGTGTTCTGCATTTAGAGACTGAATCATTGGGTGAAATATTTGACTTGAACGTATCTGTGGAAAGATGATCCAGAGGCAGAATATGCAATAACAAATGGGTTGATCAGTAATTTCCCGGTAAGACATTTTGGTCAGTCCAAATTGATTAACGAGAAACAAGAGACAAGAAGGACGCAAAGAGAACGGAAACGATGGTTGCAGTTGCACAGACTTACAAAGAGATGAATACCACAGAGAATACAAGCAGTATATATATATATATATATATATATATATATATATATATATATATATATATATATATATATAATCTGATAGGTTAATTATAAATACGTTATTTTTCATTTTGTTATTACACGGTGAATGTGTCAGTTAGCCCAGACTGTATAAATAGTAAAACAATTACAGAAACAGGCTGATGCAGGAAACGAACTTAGGTCCAACAGGAAGCCGTATCGATCTTTTTTTTAAATTGTTTATTCTATTTACGCTGTCTAGGTCAACTGACACATTCACTGTGTAATTACAGGATGTTCGTTCAAATAGAGTCTCGAATAAAGATAACTCATAATTATTTTGTTGGATTATATATCCATTTCTTTATAATTGTCTGTGTCGAGAAACAACAGAGAAGATATGGATAGTGAATGAAAAAGACAAGACTTGGGCATAAAGTAGTTATTTGGGCCTCTGACTTACCAGTTGGCTGTTCAGCTTCGTGTTGAACGCAGATTGAGTTCCTGCAGCAGCCCATCTCTTCAGTTGTTTATTCTATTTACGCAGTCCAGTCCAAGTGACACATTTAATGTGTAATTACGGGATGTCTGTTTAAATAGGATTTCAAATTAAAAAAAAAAAAGAAGATTTTCTAAAAAATATTATGAAGCATATAGATATTTGCGTTATTAAAAGAAAAAAACAACGTTGTAACGGGGAATGACTTCAAAGTCTTCTTGGGCTGATGTGGTGCAAGGGAAGTACTTTTTAAATGCCTCCATAGATCTGTCCCAGCTCTTCATCTAGGAACATTGGCACGAGTTACCTGTCCCTGATTTCAAACATGAACAAAATCATAAATGGCGGCTAATACAAGTGACCATGTCCGACAAGGATGTCTTTTGCCTCTAAGGCATCAACTCCTCCAATGGCATCAACTCCTGACAACCACAGATTTTTGACACCAATTACAGTCAACGACTCCAGAAATAAAAAAAAAAAAATCAGCAACATCAGATAATAGACAATAGAGTACGAATGTTTCCACACGATCGTTGATCCGAGCTCTCCCCAGTCTTGATAGTCAAAAATATACCCACTCATCAACCGAAAACGACTGTAGGGTACAACGGTCTATATATATATATATATATATATATATATATATATATATATATATATATATATATATATTCGCCTGATGAGGCCCAAAGAGGGCAAAAACATGAGCTAGTTTGTGTATCGAATCCACAATCTACTATTTATATATATATATGTATATGTATGTGTGTGTGTGTGTCTGTCTGTCTGTCTGTCATTATATAAAGTGGAAAATATTCAATAGGACCAATAGTCATGATAAAATCTGATGGAGTATATTTTGGTTCTCAAAACAATTATCTTCCAAATATTTTTTTCAGCTCGAGACTCAAATTCAGTCCGGAATTCTGCTGTGTAAGCGACTCAAGTTGTGGTGGGTCTTATGTGAGTTGTCCCCCTTTAATTAAAATAGATAAAGTGCAGATGTTTGTGTATAAAAATGAGCTGCTCAGTTAATTGGACCTAGTGGTTTTGGGGTCCCAAATCTACACACACACACACACACACACACACACACACACACACACACACATATATATATATATATATATATATATATATATATATATATATATATATATATATATATATAAATTCAATCCAGTTTCCGAACTTTCGTGCTTCCACAACATAGCAAATAAAAGAAAACGATTATTTACATTACGCACACATGAAAAGTAGCTGTAACGGAAGAAATATTCTTATATACAATAAAGAATGAATTATGATATCACTTATTTGACAGGGTTTCTGGATACACTACATAAGTGTTTCTCCCATCTGGTGCCAATATGAAAAGGTTGATAGGAGTCCAACCCTAGAACAACCAACGCAGAGCTGTCCATAGGAAAAGCATAAAGAAGTCAGGCAGAGGCCAGTGATTTTGAGATATGGTCCTTGTACCTTGTTATAATTTCCAGAATTGAACTCTGGTGACCTCTAGAATCCTCCAGCATCAACCTCACATTGCCAATAACTTTTGACGTATTAAGACGTACACCTATATAAAGATTTTACACCCTAGGTGCAATATTGTGGCCAAAAACTTGGAAAAATGGCTCTAAATGACCAGAAATTACATGTGATGGAATCGAATGGCTCTGATTTCAAAATCACATTTCTAGATAATTTGGACGTGGAAGAATCTACCTCTATGCCAATTTCTATGCCAGTTTCATAGAAGCAAAATTGTGACTAACAACCTGGAAAATTGGCTAGAGATGACCAAAAATGACCTCAGATAACCTCAAATGATTTCTGAGCTCAATATCGCATTGCCCATGGCCTTCATCAGTAAAAGAATTTCCCCAATGCCAAATCTAAGTTACATGGATGCAAAATTATTGCCCAATACTTGGAAAATCGAGTAGAAATGATCAGAAATTACCTGTGATGACCCTGAATGACCTAAGCCTGTAACTTTCAATTTCAGCATCCTTTGTGCAAAATTATGACCCACAGCCCTGAAAATTAGCTAGAAATGGCTAGAGATGACCTCAGGGGTGCTTTAGGATATTGAGCAGGGATGGGGGTCCATTCTTTTTCACTCCATCTGTCAATTTAGACAATGGATATCATTTTTTTTACTTTAGATATTGATGATTATTTTGGTTTTCATCTATTACATTTCTTTAAATGAATATCTATTTTAACAAAAATGCTTTTTTTTAGCAGGATGTGTGTGTGTGTGTGTGTGTGTGTGTGTGTGTGTGTGTGTGTTTGTTTTGGTTGAGGTTGTGGTTGTGGTGGTGGGGAGGCTCAGGAATCCCTGGATCTGTGCGTGGAACATTTATAGAAATATAGATCAGCCTTATCGATACGAAAGCATATAGTTCTGATAACAGCCATTTGCAATTCTCTAAAGAGAGAACGCCGGTACATAGAACGCAGAACTTCTACCGCCACAATTAACATCTACTTAAAACTGCAGATCTCAGCACCCAATAGTCCAATATCAATTAGTAAAAAAAGGTTGAGTAAGATACGTTTGACGAACACAACATTTTATAAATGAACTTTCATTAAAAGAGATCAACAAGTGTATTATATTCAGTGAATATTCTTTAGTTAGATCTGGTAGCAACTCTATACGTCCATGCATGTGTATATGAAGTTGTTTTGTTATTTACACGTTTAATAACTTATTTTCTAGAGAAGATAGAAATATCCAATAAAATACAAATGGAAGTGAATGAAAGCTCAGTTATTGGAATGTTACCTTCCATCATATATTCCCTCATGAATGCAAAGATTAATGTGTTTCGAAGTTGACCAAACTCATTCTGCTGGTTTTTTTTTTGGTTTTTTTTTCTTTTTCATGTGTTATATAATTGATTACTTCTGTCTGTCTTGGGAAGAAGATATTTTAGACTGCGATACTTTGTTGTGCAGACTTCTATTTCAAGATGTTCCCAATTTGAATTTTGTCTGCTATTTTGTATTCCTATTATAATTTAAGAGCTGCCAGTCTGTCTGTGACTTAACCAACTGAAAGAGAGGAAGTGGGTAACGCCAACATACGAACACAAAATTCGCTTCGCTGCTGTGTGTTTTACAATTACTACTACCGCTACTATTCCTGATGTGTCAATTTCGTATTTTTAACTAAAATGAATACAAGTATTTCACTTGATACTTTGCATTAACGTTTTTAATTACTGTATAAACATACTAATAGAGAACTCAGCTGTAGATATAACGTTAGCATAGCAACGAGCATTCACTAGTCTAGTCTTATATAGAGGTTAATTGTTCAAAATCTCAATTGAACAAAGACGTTAGAGACACACTCTGAACATCTGTTTGCGCCTATCTGTGCGTTTATCTTGATTTTGGGTACGTGTACGTGACTGGGCCGAATTCTCAACATTCAGACTAACATGTAATTAATCAATGATGAGAGAGAAAGAAAACAATAATGGCATAATCTTTTAGTAATAACAAGTTACCTTAAGTGGCCGAGGAAAATGTTATCCCTAAGAAATGTGTTTTCCCCCAGAAAACGATTCCATGCTCTAGATATTTCAGTGGAGCTGGTTTTGAAGCATATTTCCAAAGAGTTTCGTGAATCTAGAAGCAAAAGACGTATTTTGGTGGTCAGCCAAGAAAATGACGTTCATAATTTTGAAATGCAGAAGACTAAAAAGGCCGTCATTTAATACATAGTTTACGTAGGGACAATGGCTTACTTTCGCGAGGGAAGTGTGATTTTCTACTTGACAGGCTCTGCTGCTGCTGAAAATCAGCAGCTAAAATGTACTAAGAAATTATGAGAAGTATGGAATTCTGTTAGTGGTAGAAGGCCCAACTTGAAATTGCTGTCTGCTTAAATAAAAGACATTGACATGAAGGAAATCATTGATGACTAATTAGGCAAGTATAGAGGTAGACAGGTAGGCCAATTGGCAGAGGCAAAAGGTATGGAGGGAAATACTTTTATACTTTATGTCTCTCTTTATGGCACAGTTCTTTGTTGTTTTATGTACATTTTGAATAAAATTGCTCGCCGTTACCTTTTTATAAATTCTTCTAATTCTTTTATCTTTTCTGTTACTTATAAGTAATTCATGTGCACCAAATGTACCCATACATAAATCATATGTATTCAACACTGATTATAAAAATACTTAATGAACAGTTCAAGATGACGTCTACATTTCCCTTCTGGCCTGGGCTTATAACCATATTGGCACGGGCTTTTGACTATTAGACTTAATTGCTCCCACGTCGTGCGATACATGAGACTGTCAAGGCGCCCCACCCTGTACGATTGTCACCTGGTCCGGTGATGTCCTTACAACCTCTGGAGGTCCCTCCCCACTGTCTGTCGCCAGCTCATCGGGCCGTTCTCTTCAGCTTATTGGCGTCAATTCGATGATTTGATTCGCAGCTCCTGTTATGGGTAGCCTCGGGACACACCCTAATCAGCGGATGCGCTTCCCGTAAATGGTGGTTGATAGGGTAGCATAGGCCTTGCATTTGATATTCATGATTTTGCGTATTCGTTTAGTGTCGAATGCGTCTAATTTCTTCCCCTGGATGGTTTTGAGTCGCCAGATTTCACAGCCGTAGAGCATTGTTGTTACCACGTTCAAATTATGAAACCCCGGTCTCGTTTTCTTTGGAAATGTCCTGCTGTTCCATTCTTTGCCTCGGAGACTGAATGCTGCTGTTGTCTCTCCAATTCGGCATTTTAGTTCGTGTTCGAGGTTATTAGATATGTTAATGGAACTATCAAGCATGCAACAGATGAACACAAAATGTCTGCTTAAATAAAAATGGTTAATTAACAACCATTGACCAGCTCAAAAAAACAAACAACAAAAAAAAAACAACTAAAGATAAGACTACGTAACGGAAGCGCCCTCTATAAATGACTGTAGTGCCTCCGCCGCCACGTCAACCGCCATTTAATCTACGTAATAAATAAAAGCTAATGGAGCGTCCCTGTTAGTTACCATGGTGTCGGCACCGAGACGTTTACTATAAAAGTGTAATTAAAGCTATCGTTCAAGTAAGGATGTCTGCTAACGTTTTCGGTGTGAATTCGTAGCAGTAAGATTGTGAAACTAGTGATTTCGTGAAATCCCTTAGGGATTTCGTGAAATCACTGAACATTTCAGTAATTTCATAAAATCCCCAGTTCCATAATCAATGCAGTAACAAGCTTGCAAGACTGACTACTACTGTAATGAGATTGATCATTACTGGGTGCCCAACCTTGTGTCGATATTAGCTGTATATACTCTGTAAATACTGAAGCAGAATATACTTGATATTTATCAAGTTTAGCTGTGTTTGATACAAGGCCACAGTAATTGAGCACCCAGTGAAGATCGAACTCAATACTGGAGTAATGGTCTATATTGCAAGCCTGTTAACCATTCCACAAAATACCTAGGGATTTCACGAAACCACAAATTTCACAATCGAACTGAAACATCAACAACGAGACGTTCATCATAAAACTGTAATTAAAGCTGATGCACAAGTCAGGATGTCAGCTAATACTTTCGTTCAAAAGCAGGATTGCTAAATTAGCCATTTCCGGCTAGTAATGGCTGATTTTCCTCCCGGATTTTGCCGATAATAAATCAGCGACTGACAATTTTAGCTTCAAATAACAAACCCAACTTGGCAAGACTATGAAGTCGACTGTGTTTTATTTCTCTTCTCGCAAAATCACTTTCAATTTTCAGCCTTTTCGCTCTCTCTCTGTCGGCTATTAATTGCAATGTTGCCAAATATAGTTTATCATTGATTGCTAAAACTGTCTTGAAAAAAAAAAAAGACCCAAGACTGGCTAAAATCGTCCAAATATATTTATATACTTCATATATTTTGAAGTATACTTGGCAGCTGAAATACAGGTACATCTTAGTGTAGTTAATTCGTTCATAAATTTTTTTCTGTTGTTTAAAATTGCACTGATCAAGGTTTTATCATGATTTAATGTGATTTTTCCAGCTTATATTTAGTCGCACTAATTCATACAGCAGTACCTTGACCCTACTACTTCAAATACCTCACTAATCAAAATCGCCCTATCCTGCTGCTGTATGGTACGCCCCCAGAAAAAAAAAACTAATAATTAAAGTTGAACGTTTACTTTTATTAAACGTGTCAGAATTAATCAGCTATCGTAGCTTTTATCAGCCAAATTGGGGGAAAAAATCAGCTAGATTCTAGCTAAATTGATAACTCAGACTGATTGTTTCATTTCAACTTGAATTTTTTTTCCCTTTTTCTCTCTTCACTATCGTAGTGTGACCGACTGGTGTAAATTAATGTTGCTGTGACATTTGTAGACATGTTTAATCAATAATTGGTAAACGGTGAGACATTTGTAATATGATAGTTCCATATCAATCCAGTCAGGACTGGAACCAAATTAGCAAGGAATGTAAACACGGAGTTTGAAGTGAACTCAAAGAAGTGCCAAGAGGTGGGACTCAAGCTGTAGATACGTCAGTATCAATACAATACTTGTCATAATTATTTGAACAAAGAGACATTTATCTTCTAATCGCTCAGATCTCGTGTGTGTGTGTGTGTGTGTGTGTGTGTGTGTGTGTGTGTGTGTGTATGTTTCTCTCTGAGTGTGTATAGGTTATCAGTAAAGAAGATTGAATCAGAGTACTGAGTTCGAATTCCAGGTGAAACTTCTTATTGGCAATAATGCACCAGGAAACGCCATTGTCTTTGCCCTCTGTTTCATCAACAGGTATTAAGATCAAAATCTTGTCACTGACATGCCACGGTGGTTGACAGAGGAATTCAGTATGAAAAAAAGCAAAAAAGCAAAGCATAAGTCTTATTTTTGCAGTGATCTTAAACGAATCAACGTTTCGTAGATGAACATATTTTAAAACAACGAATTCCCGCTATTCTATTAATAAACACGAAATTCAAACCTTAATTTCATGTTTCCTTTCCAACGAAGAACTTCATAATTGTCATCGACGAAAAGTATGCGGCAGTTTATATGAATAGATACACCTATAATGGAAGAAAAAATTAGAGTAAATTAAGAAAGCTGTTTCCATAGCCCAGTATGATTATTGTCTAATCTGCCCCTCCCGACCCAAGTTTGCATACCCCTGATGTTTCATTTGTCCTTTACCCCCAAAAGTTTGTCTACCTCGAATGTAGCGAAACTTTATATCATCATCAGTCTTTTAACGTCCGTCGTTGAACATAGACCTTCCCCAGGATCTGCCACATTTCTCTATCATGGGCGTCGCGGAACCAGTATTTTCTGAATTCGTCTAGTTCATAAAGAAACCCAATAGAAAATGGACTTGGAAACTTGGTATAGCGGTCCGTATTCTTTCACTGGATGACGATCATCGCCCAAAAAAATTAAAAAAAATAAAAAAAAAAAAAATAAAAAAAATACAGACCACCAGTCCTCAGCGTGGCCCTGTCAATCCTTGTCTGGGCGGAGAACTAAGTTTTGACCGTCTTAGCTTCCCACCCATCATCCCAGCCGTGCGCAGCGAAGAGTTTGGGTTTTGTTCCGTTGTGACTCTCAGTGTGCGGTTGCGAGGATTGTTCAATTTGTGTCGCATATTGACCGTGAGTGGGATGTTGGAGGTGCATGATAGGTACGGTGGATCCTGGTGTATAGACTGATCGGTGCTTTAGGGCGTCTCGTCGCCCAGCAGCATTTTCTCACGCCCGTACAAATCTTACATCTCATTGGGTTCTCCTCATCTGCACTACAAAGCATCTCCGCTGCTCGCCTGACTTGGTGAGGGGCTTGTTATTCAGCTTGCACGCAACATAGGTAGAGTTCGGTGAGAGGGATCCGGAACGAATCTTAATACATAATAATGATAATAGCCAAACACCTCGTCATGTAATTGGTGATGCGTATGAACAAGTTTCGAGCGCGGGGTTAGGTAAAATAGGTCCTGCAGGCCAACTCCGACCCGCACCCTCGTTCAATCCGGTTCGCCGACTTTATTGAATACGTGACATTGAAATTTTTTTGTTTGTTTTCCACATCTATGATTAGCTAACAATAAAATTAAGTATCGAAAAATACAGCAAAAGACCCATTTTTGAAGTAGCCTCTAACAAATAAATGTTTCGTAGCTAAACATGTTTTATTCAAAGCTTTTCCGCTATTTCATTGATATCCACCAATTTTGAAGTACAATTAAGCAATATTTATCCCAACACACCCCACCCCCAAAAAAGAATTCTATAGTTCTCATTGATTAATAGTGCGCAGTTGTTTACGTAGACATACATTCCTATGATGAAAAAAATCATTAAATTACCTTTTTCAAAAACCCAACAAACGAGCTGTTTCCATATCCAAATATGATAATTGCTGTATATTTTTATTAAGACCTGCAAGACATGAAATATTTCTCAATCGGTCCACCTCTTGCAAATGTTTGCGAATCCCTGTCATATAATATTCGTGTATGATGGATTCTTATCTTTTGTCGATTTTCTTTCGGTGACGAATCTTTATTTCCAGAACCAAATAACATTCTTTAGAACCAAATTTACTCAATTTGGATCTGTATTATACGAATTGTTCAGCTCGGATAGTGTAATGGTTACGACGTCTGCCTCACACACACAAGGTCCTGAGTTTCGATTCCTGGTACGAGCGAAGAGTATGGACAAACTCTTCATTAGGATAAATTTCCTTGTGAACTCAGCAGCTGATTGAGTATACTCTAAGCTGGATGATCAGGGTGGAGTTATACCTTTAACTGACTTTCATCTTGCCAAGAAAAAACCTTATAGGTATAATAATAAAGTCCTGGTCTCAACCTGGCTTGAGGCTTGTAAGGATCACTATGCTGACGTCATACTCCATTAGGGGGTTGACGCTTTACCTATACCAAATGGCCACCCTGTTTGTAATTTAATCGGCCAGAAAAGTGACAGCCTTACAAAATGAGCCACGTTCATCACTAAATCTGCCTTTGATTAAACATGGAGAAAGATAAATATAGAAAACTGCTTGAAATTCAACTAAGTCATAATCTGAATCATCTAACTACAATTAAAGAATTGAGTGTGTTTGCATGTACCGTGATTACTCGACAACTGGCCATTGTACGAAATTGGCATTTGCACTACATATTAGTCAGCACATCAGGCAGTGCAGTTTGAAGGATTCCTTCTTTGTTTCTATGAATCATATTTCTTCATAGTTTCCATTAATCATCTCCCTTAGCTCCAGCTCTATAGAATTACCTATATTGAGATATAAAATATCATAATTGGCAACATGAAATGAAATAATTCGAAGCTGTAGTTTCGTAAGATAAACCGAAAATTATTTGGTATGACTCATTACCCGACGAACCTGCAGTTCCAGGCTATATGACCAGGAGACAAACTCTCTCGAATAGCTTTCTGTACATTTTTTTAATCCAGTGGAAGTGTGAATAACATGTCCATTGTTATATTCTCCAACCGGACGACGTAAATAATAACAGCAGGCTGCCTCACACAACATAAAGTACCGTCCTTCCAAACATGCACTTTTGGAATGGACACTACCCTGGTTATTATTGATTTTGATTACTATTTTTCTTCATCTTAATTTTTGGCTGATATTCATCACAACTTCATTCAGTTGGTAAACATGGCAGAAATAGAGCTCCCGGTGAAATTCGAACTCACGTCCCCTGGTGTTTAAGCAGCTGTTCTTTATCTCTTCAGCTACGAGAACTATACGGCTCTGTGAAAGATCAAATCTAACTCATAAAACCTATTGTTTATTCCTCAATTCTCTGGGGCTATGTTTATTTTCGTTTCTGTGCGCGAGATGGTTTTCGTCTGATAAAATAAAAATGCTAAAATAATCTGAAAATGAACCGGGGAAAAAATTATCAAAAAGATCAAAGACGTTTTTTTCAATTTTTTATGTATTTTTAATATTTTTTGTAAAAATCAGAGGAGCTTTTTTATTGAGTTTGTGTATCTTTTTTTTTTTTAATTTTTTAAAAATCATTTTTCTCTGCTTCGTTATGTTTTTAATGAGAAAATATGTAAATTCTTTTTATTTATTCCAGATTTAACATGCAGTTCATGAAAATTGTTGTTACATTGAAAGGATATGTCAAGTGTGACTCAAGGCTTTGAAGCAGAATCAAAATAAACAGAATAGGAGACAAGTGAGATTTCACTTTGAAGAAGGAAAAAAAAATTAATAAGAATAAACTGTGTTGAAAACCTGCGACGTTCTCTCATGGCATCGCGAGGTTCTCCTATGACATCACGATGTTGTATTAGGACGTCATGAAAAATTTGTGAGAAATATAGATAGTGTGAATCTTCCTCTACTACCCCCCTCTCTATGGATACTTTCAACCATTTCTTTGGGTGGGGGGTCTGAAAGAAATTGAATTTGGCTCTCACAGACCTTGCAACGTCCGTCACAGGTAAAAAAAAAAAAACGGCTGTCAACTATATAATCAATTCTATTGCTTTCTTCATTGTATGTGGTTCAGTCAGACTATTTTCTCCGTTTTTGTTGAATCTGGTATAGCTGACCATGTGCGGAGGGCACGACCAGCCCAAAGATTCCTGGTGCCCTTAACTTCAGGCATCCTCTAAAGTATATAAATTATTTCATTTATTAATGTTTTACGGTGATAGAAAAATAAATATATAGAAATAAAGTTATGGGCATTTCTCTCTTGTTTTTTTGTTTTTGTTTTTTTTTAGTTTCGTCTCAACAGCAAGTATATAACTGTCAGATATTCTTTAAAATCTGATTTCACATCAAGGAAGTTTCCTATCTGTCCTCTTTTTATTCTGTTCAATTTATTCATTTTCCCATTCAGCGTGTGCAAGGCTCAACAGGAAGTCACCCCGCAAAGTGACCGAAGGACAACAATCCTCAAAATACAGAGGTGCAGAGGTCAGGAGGAGATAATCCTCGAAATACAGAGACGTGAAACTCTGACGTAACGTACAATAGATGAGATATACATACTGAAAAGTTCAACCAGTTCCGACATTACAGAACAGACACCCCAAGAGAGTTCACGATCGGAACGTTGTGAGAAAAAAAAAAAGCATTGAAAGCAAGAAAAATAGTCCAACTAAACAGCATACAATGATTAAAACACCTCGTTTACCAAATTCAGACAAGAACACTCTTGCTTCTTGCAGAAAAAAAAAAAACAAAACTCATTGAAACAAATATCCGTTCTTCTTTTGGTTCCCAGCCACGACGTTTGGTAACTGAAAATTTTCTCATGATTTTTGCATTTCTTCAATCAATTCTTTTTCTTTTAATTTCTGGAAAAATAGACAAATAAAATATTTTAAATGCTACAAGGGGATCAAGTGTGGAATTCAGTTTCTAAAATAGATTCAAGCCGAAAGCACAAACTTTCAGATTACACTGTAACCAAAATCTTATTTAATTTGATCAAAGCGAAGATGGCAAGTAGAATTCGGACCCCAATATTATGTAATGCTTCGAACATTGGTGTCCGAGCTCTACATTTCATCTTTGTATCGATTAAATTAAGTTAAATCTCGATTACGGTGTAAAATGAATTGACTTGAATAAATTTTGAGATCCAGATTCTACGTTTGATCTCTTTGAGTTTTAAAGGATTCATCAGAGATAGAGCACCGCCATTTTTTCTTTCTTTCTTGGAAATGTTTTTCTTTATTTTTGTCTCTTAGGATTGGATCAACGCTGATATGAAATCTTCAGCCTTTTTCAAGGAATGTTTTGATTGGCTAAGACCTTCTGATAATCAATCATAAGAATGACATTTAAAAGTCAATAATTATCGATTTTGATGAAAAGTATGAAGAAAATGAAAGACGACTGAAACTGATCATATTAAACATGGTGGTGGAAAAGTCACTTTCCGTTTTAAAGCTTGCATAACTCTTTCAATAAGAAGGTAAATAAATTTTCCAATTTGTTATATTAATTTTGGACCTAGAAAATAACTTTGAACTATTAGTGAAATATAGCTCTCCGTGAATGCCTTCCTTTTTTATAATCGCAGATCATTTTCACACGGATAAGAGATTACCTGGCCAATACGTTATCCAGATTTGACCGCTCATAATTTTTTCTTTCGGGGTTATCTTGAAGAAGCACTTCTGGAATTAAAGAATAATATTCGACATGAAATGGAAGATTCAAATCAAAGACTGTCATGGAACATTGCCAAATAATGCATTGACTCTGCGAAGCTGAGAATGGGAAGCATTTGCAGGATATTATATTTCGCAGTTCATAGTAATTTCCAAGATCTAAAATAGATATATCTGAAGGGAAATATTCTTCGCAATCTTTTTTTCTCAAAATGTTATTCAAATCTCATTAGAGAGAGTGATTTTTGCCCAACATTATATAATCAATCGTTTACTGTTATTCTCGCTACCATAAGAAATGACATCACTAAAAAGAAAACTGATTAATGATAATAACTACATTATTAATGAATGACCAGCAATCATTAATTATACTAGTCCATCACCGTCGCTTCTCTGACGGTTATCAGGCTCGGATGATGACTGCTACTGATACTATAAACTAGGAGAGGAGAAGGGGGAATAAAGTGAGGTAGGTAGTTTAATACGAGCTGAGGAAGGGAAAGAGAAGAGAAAGGTTGTTTAATAAGCGGTCAGGAAAGAGGAGAGAAAAGAAAATTAGGTGGTTTAAAAGAGAGAAGGGCAGATCGATGCTACCGATACTATAAGCGTGACAGACACAGTTCTTATAATGCACATGATTATTTATTAGCTATATCAATTTAGACTCATTCCTGAAAGTGATAATATTTTTTTTTAAATTGTAGGGATTATTTCCACTATTATTATAAGCAATAAAAACAATAATGATAACAGACATCTTGTAATAATTATATTATAATTATTATTGTTTTCATTTTAGATACTTACAAAGCTTTGCATAAGGCCAAATGGGCGGAGGTGGAGATAGGAAGATTATGTTGTTCCAGTCTTCCAAGTTGGGATTGTCTGCTTACTTAAAAATAACGTTTGAAAGATTTCAATATTTATCAAAGAATCATGCAGATATTCTAACAATATTTGAACCGTTAAAATCTATATTGGGTTGTTATGCCAAAAGATCCAATTGAAATGCAGCTTATTCAAACTGTCGGAAACTGATGATTATATGATGGTTATGCAATCAACTGTGCTGCTGAATACGGCCAAGGTTCTATGGAAAATATTGGCGCTTTTAAGAGCCTTGGTGGTCACATGATCACTCTCTAGGAAATTTGACGAATAGAAATGTATATTCACAATTATGATGTTGGGTTCAGATATTGGATCAAATATTATTTACAGCAATAATCATGACAAATAGGTTTATAGGAATCATAGACATCAGCTGGTGGTGGTGGGGCAAACGGGGCATTGTCACCCCCCATATGGAAAAGTAGCAGTGGACGCTCATGGTAAGAATCACAATAACTTGGAAAGTTATTATCTAAAGTAGCGATTTACAGCTTAAACAAATATCATTTGAAAGAACGATATCATTCTGAAAATAATAGTCTGTTTCAACAACATAAAGAGTAGCTTATAGAAAGATAGGTTGACCGAGCTCCCCATAAAATGTCTCAAATAACAAATCTACAACTACTAATTCAGCAATTAATACTACAGCAGTACTAATACCACTCGGATTTTACCAAGTTTTATCGTACAAGACTACTTTCTGGGATCCTGAGACTTACAGTCCTAATTATGTCACAGTGATCTGGATTTGAACGTTAGATCTGCCCAGTTAAGGAGCGCTCCACCATTGAGCTATCTCCTTGGGATAGTAGTTATAGCCGAAACAGTTGGATGATATGTTGAACCATTAGTTAGAATAAAAGATCCGTATTTTTGTTTCTTATTAGAAAACTAAAGAATCAATGGAGTCATTAGAATAGCACTTGTTGTCAGATTTGATCCTTATTTTAGTTAGAGCTGGAGATGCCGGTTAGCATCAGCTCTGAGAATGGCACACCGAGTTCAAACCCTGGCTGGGACAGTTTATGTTCATTTCTCACAAATGCGCACGTCCCTCCTTCAGAGGATATGTGGAGTCCAAGACGGAACGGTCGGAGAGCACTACTCATACTCTAACCACCATAAATGTCATGGCTGTCAGTGCGAATGATTTACTCAGACGATGACAAAAACAACTTCCAGGGATGTAACTCTATCCCCATCCCATGGATGTTCTGGTCAAAAGTCTTTATGTGCGTCGTTTTCATTATAACACTTCTGTCGATAAAGTCTTTGACCTTCCTGTATTGTGCGAAGCTCTGAGATTAAGTATATTCATTATTCCATACAAGGGGTACCCAAATGGTACCAGAATCATTTTTAAAAAGTTCTATTAAATGGATAAAAAATTGTGAATAATTTAGAAATCATTTCCCCGAATCGTGGTGCAGATTTGAAAGATTTTTGATCTTTCATGAGCAGATGAAGCACAAAGTTTTCTGAAACACGTTTCATTTTCCAATTTTCTGTGAACATTCGCTGGCGTGATTTTCCAAGACAAATCAATCAACCCAGATATCTCATCAATGGTTTGACAACGATCATCTTCGATTGCACTTTATTCATATTTGCAGGTTGCTGAAGATCGGCCAGATCGTGATTCGTATTCAAGTGATATTTCCCCACATTTGGAATTCGAATATCATTCGTTCGCTTGTGTTTCACATGAAACTTCTTCCTTATAAATCTCTCGAAGCATTACAACAGTTTCAGAAAAAGTTTTCCCCTAAAAGGAAACTAAAATTCATGTATATTTTCTGTTTTTCTGTTTTTTTTAAAATTATTAGCTATCATGAAAATAGACACCAGAAAAAGCCACTGAGAACAAATCAGTCAATCCAGGACCACGTTACTCAGAATATTGTCAACTCGCGACACATAGCAGGACCATATGCACTACACCCTGTTCATACACCACATTCGGATTTCAGCTTTATTTTAGTACCTTCTTGAATATTTTTCAGACAAATGTCATCATTTTTTTAACACGATATTTCGTTTGATATATTCTCTGACTCCTCAGGTTGTATGTTGTACCCAGGAGTTTGTGGAAGTCAGTTCAAGCTTCTAATCAGCCCCTGGAGACTCCCAGATGCAACATACACCTGAAGAAGATCAGAGAGAATACCGTTAGAAACAAAGATGACGTCGATTGTCTGGAAAATACATGGAATAGTGTTTAAGTTCATCTGAGAGCTTGGGACAAAAGAGGAAGACAGAAGAATGCATCGACTGAAATGAGTTACGTTCAACAAATGCATAGAATAATAGAAATATTATTTCAGAAATTCAGGTAACAGCTTTATCCCACTTGTTTTTTTTAATCTCATCATCCCAACCGTTTGATTCTTCATTCAGGTGTAGCTGCATGAATCATGAAGAAGGTTCATACCATCCTTATTGAATGCAAAATTAAAGCCCGATCGGTTGGAGTTGAATCGTTTTGAAGAATAGTCACCAGAACCATGACATTTATTATTGTAAATATCAAGTCGCAGATTGTAAATCACAAAGCTCTCTATCCCGACTCGTCCTCAAATCACCCCACTTGCGAATACACAAAAACTGAATGAAACCAAGACAATAACATTGCCAAGGCTCAGAATATCCCGTTGCACATGCCACACCCAATTAAAACCCGTGTGTCCATTGCAGTAGAACGTACAGTTTTTGAAATAATCCTTCTTTAATCTAAAAAAAGGATATTCATCTAAGACAGGGGTCTCCCGATTGGTCGATATCAAGCCTTGGGGATCGATAGAAATATCAAAAGAATCGACAAAGGTCAGAAAGGGCTCGCTAAACGCTGAGGAGGAGGTCGATTTAACTCCTGGGATCCAAAGCTGACATTCGAATAATAAAATATACATGCTTACTGCTAGACATTTCAGATTTATATAATTATAATAATCTATTTCATGTTCAATTTACTGAAATATAGTTAGCAGAGATGATTTCGTTTCGTTTCAGTGAAGGTTTGATTTCATTTCGTCCGCAAATTTTCGGAAAAATCCAAACAAATAAAAAATCAGAAGACAAAACGAACCGAAACTGAACGAAACCACGTCTGAAACTGTACGTCTACTAAATTAATATGATATGCTTTGGTTTATATACATGCTTGGGTCGATTTGGGATCAAGGATTCCATGAAAAGGTCGATGGTCTAAACAGTTTTGGGTGCCCTTGTTCGATCAGTCAGTCTGTCAGTCCGCTGGAGTAGTAGACAATTTGCAGGGGCAGGGTCCTGGGCAGCCTTGACTGTCCCACACGTTGATCAGATGCCCTTGGAAGAGGCATTGATCAATTTCCCCTTAGATATGGGTAAAATAGCGTAAGATCTCACGAATCATGTGACAACAATAGCAGTAATGACGAATGTTCTTTTCTTAGTTCATTCATTTAAAGTCATTTATTTTTAGATCTACAAAAGATAATTTGTATTATTGAAAACAAAATAGAGTAACTATTGACGATGCAGGGTCATTAGAAAATATATTTAAATTTAGATGTATAAATCAGATTACCGTATTTTTCGGCTGGTAAGCCGCATCTTTTTTCCTGAAAAATATTTGATAATAAGACCAAAATGTGATTATAATCTTTGATAAGAATATGGCACCGTAGAGCTGGCAACTTGGACTTGCTAATACGGTAAACTATTTAATCTGCAAATATTTTCTGAAAAATAGTTGGCTAATTATAAGGGTGCGTTTTATTATTTGTACCGGGAAATACGGTATTTTATGAACATTTCGAAACGTTTTGGCATTTTTCTTAATATCTAACATAAAATAATTTGAGGGTAAGAAAAAAAAAACAACTGTGGTGAAGTGAGTAAAAGTTGAATTAGGAAATGTAAATTAGAAAGACGCTGAGCAAAATGGTCAAGTTACAAAACAAACAATATTTTATGCAACTTCAATTGAAGTTGCAAAAGTAATCAAAACGAAGAACAAATTTGTCAGTGAGAAAAAAAAAATTCTTGAAGATTTTTTCGTGAACAGATCTCATGATCTGATAAGAGTTTTTTTCTGATGCCTCATTCACAATCCAGAACGAGGCTTTTCATGTCTTAGTCGCAATGTGTCGACTGTGAAAAAAATTAACACTTAAAAATCAGCATATTCGATTAAATCTTTCTCCATTCTGGGATTTGTGTTAATATACACTGATTTATTTACTCAATTGTCCTCTTCTTGGTTGTTACAGACCGGCCTTTTTCGGGTGTCAGTCGTAGTTTGGAATTTCGAACCAACCTTTTTGTTCAAAATGGCGGTAGATTGTTTTTATCCCACTGTCCATTTCAGAGGATATCTTCTATCAGTTAAATCTTCCCAGTTGGAGCGTGCTTGCAATGCAGCTTTTCTGTCTTCTCTACCGAACGATTTTTCTTCACTATCCTATCCATGTATTGAACTTACGATCGCCAGGCAAGTTACTAAATACACTGATTGAATATGGGGTTCGGTTCAAAATTCCCTGAGGGTTACCGACTATGACAGACATCTGGGGAATACTGGAGAACGCAACGACCGGAGTGTTGTGACAATAACAACCAAGATAAGGGCTCTAGTCTGAGTAAATAAGTGTATGATAATGATAACACCGTGCAATGCAATTTTTGTTCCTGGGTAGTGAGTGTTATTTTCTAACTGCTTATATGTAACAAGTACAGAAAATGGTTATTCCTTTCAAACTTTTCTTTTCTGACCAGGACCATGGTGTTCATATATAGTTGCTTTCCTTATCTTACATGATTAAAATGTTCGAATTTGCCCGTTGTCCAACTGGAAATAATTAAATTTCAATTTTATAGCAAAGTTTGAAGAGAATGATTGACATTTCCTATGCTTTTGAGACATAATCAATCAGAAAATAAGACTTATTACCCAGGAACACAAAAAAGGTAAAAGGCAATCTCTGTTTTGACAGGGCCCGAAGACGGTAGCCATTTTCTGGCGTTAAAAATGGCTAAAATTGACTTTGATTCCATTTCCAGACAAGTGGATGTCGTTTACTCTTGTTATTATGTTAATATCTGATCAATGCGTTGTATAATTATACTTTTTGGAGCCTTTGTATGAAATTTTAGAGCGTATATATTTGTTGTATTATTTTGGTTTTTGGAGGCTTTATACGAGTTTTTGGAGCGTGCACATATATTGTATAAGTATACATTTTGGAGCTTTTGTATGAGTTTTTTTGGGGAGCAAATACATATTAGGGAATGGAATATAGCCAATTCTAGCAATTTCAAAGGCCAATCATTGACATATCTAGACACCTTTAGTCATTTAAGATAGCTACCGTCTTCTGGTTGCGTCAAACCAAAGACTGCCGAGTAAAAATATGTAGCGCAGGGTAATTCTTCATCTCGGAGATTCAGACTGAAATTCTTGTGATCAATGAATGCCGATTGGAGATGATGGCAAAAAGTGTGTCGTGTGGAGGATGCTGGTCCAATAAAGAGATAAAAGCACGCTGACCAAGACTAGCGTAGCGGAAGGCAACAACTTCGAAGCTAAGGCGTCCATCGTAAGGCACCGTTTGTACGTAAATCCTTTGACGTATACACATTTGTGGCTTGAATCACAGCAGTCGACTGAGCTCATACAGTCCCTCCAAATTGGCGAACAGCAATTGTAGGTTCGTTCGCAGCATTCCAGTCCTTCTAAGCAATGGTAGTTGAATACGCATGGCTGGTGGAGCATGCTCGGTGTGCAGCGGTGATTAGTGCCTTCATGCTTTTGTAGGCAGCGGTCACTGCAGCATTCGGAATCGGAATTGCAGCCGTCGTTGGAAAACTTACAGTGGAAGCCTGTTGCGAAGAAATAAAACGAAACAAACGTTAGAATCAACGAAAAAAAAACAAACTTTCACTGAAAAGACTGACCAAATCAATAAACTTTAAAAAGACTAGCAGAGTACCCGTAATGAATGATTGGATTTTTTCTGTTATGCATGAATCATACAAGTATACATTTGAGTAAAAAAGTGTCTATGTATTCATTAAGGTGCAATTAACTTACAAATTCTGGGTTGTTGTTTTTTTCCATTTACATTCGTAACTGTTTGAATCTGTTACTTATATATTTATATTTTCATTATATTCCATCGCTTGAATATTGCGTTGAACTTGCTTGAAACAGCGGGGGTTAAAGTTGACATTTTCTTTGAATTATCATTACACTTTGAGAATACAGCCGTCGGCTCGAAGTTAAAATCTATCACATTTTCTAGCAATGGAAATCTGTCGCGAAAGAACGTCAGAATCAACCGAGAGATTCGTCAGTGATCAGAAGCGCAGACAAAATCAATAGATACAGGGTGTCCCAAAGGTAATGCCTGATTTGAAGCTGATCTATATATAGCTTGGCAATCCTTTTAAACATAGTATGTCATACAATGCTATTTCAGTCACTTATTACATCGATCTGTAAAATATCAAAGTACGTGAGAACTGAAATATTTATTCCAATTTGAGATCACTAATGATTGAATAGTGGATTGCTGTAAATCGGGCGTTAGTTTTGAGACACCTTACATCAAACATGCATTTTCGGCCCTAGTTATGAGCATACAGAGAGAACATTTTAGGAACCTACTGTAGTGTGATTAACAACAAACTTCTCTTGCTGACAGGTTCATTAATGCCCCGAGTCATGGTAATCCACATTACTGCCCTTACCCCAGACTGCGCCAAGCCTTGTAAGGGAAAGTATCTTTGGTGCAATGGCTAGCGAGCTAATTTCGCAGATAATTACAATTGTCGAGAGCTACCAGTTACTTCTGGTGAAAAAAACTTAACGAATGATGATGATGATGATAATAATAATAATAATAATAATAATAATAATAATAATAATAATAATAATAATAATAATAATAATAATAAAGAGAGAAACAGAATCGCTCATCATGGCAGCCCAAAACAAAAGCATAAGGACAAACTACATAAAAGCAAAAATCGACAGAACACAGACAAACAGCAAATGCCGCATGTGCGGTGAAAGAGATGAGACAGTAAACCACATAACTAGTGAATGTAGTCAACTCGTCCAGAAGGAGTATAAGCATAGACACGATAGAGTAGCAACGATGATACACTGGGAACTAAGCAAACAAATGGGATTCAACCATGTGGAAAAGTGGTATCAGCACAAGCCAGAGGCAGTTTTGGAGAATGACAACCACAAACTACTGTGGGACTTTGACATCCAAACTGACCACCTCATCCAGGCAAGAAGGCCGGACTTAGTAATAGTAGACAAAAAAAGGAAGGCCTGCCAAATAGTAGACGTTGCTGTACCTGCAGACCATAGAGTAAAAAAGAAGGAGGGTGAAAAAAGGGAAAAATACCAGGACCTAGCAAGGGAGTTAAGGAAAATGTGGAACATGAGAACCAGGGTAGTACCGGTCATAGTGGGCGCACTAGGAACCGTCCCCAAAACACTGAGGGAGAGACTGGAGGAGATCGGGATTAGGGGGAGGATAGAGACCGTACAGACCACAGCACTACTGGGAACTGCACGGATACTGAGGAAGGTGCTAGAGATATAAGTACTGCAACGAATTGTAGCTCTGTCATGATATGCGAAAGAGAGAGGAGACGTTAGCTGAAGACCTGAGAGGACTTATTGTCACTCAGCCTTCAGCGATAACCACTGGGCAACCGGTGTGAAACTGTAAATCGTAGAATTACTGCGACCTATGAGTACTGGGGGAGGAGGGCTGGAGAATTGAGGAGACTTGCTGTCACTCAAACTCCAGCGGTTACCACCGGGCAACTGGTGTGAGATTCCAAATAATAATAATAATAATAATAATGATAATAATAATAATAATAATAATAATAATAATAATAATAACAATAATAATAATAATAATAATAAATTACTCTGGGACTTTGACATCTAAACCAACCACCTCATCCAGGCAAGAAAACCGGACTTGGTAATCATTGACAAGAAGAGGAAAACCTGCCAAATAATAGACGTGGCTGTGCCTGCAGACCATAGAGTAAAGAGGAAAGAGAGTGAAAAACTGGAAAAATACCAAGATCTGGCAAGAGAACTGAAGATGTGGAACATGAAAGTCAGGGTGGTGCCAGTAATAGTCGGAGCACTAGGAACTGTCCCAAAGACACTGAGGGCGAGACTGGAGGAGCTCAGCATAAAAGGAAGGATTGAGACTGTACAGACCACAGCACTGCTAAGAACTGCACGGATACCGAGGAAAGTGCTAAAAATATAAGGACTGCAACACTAAATGTTAGCAGTGGCCTAACATAGGAAGGAAAATGAAAGCAGAAATGTGAACCACAGCACTGGTGTGATAGGCGAGGGAGAGATAAGATATTGGCTAAATACCGGAGGAGACTTATTGTCATCCAGCCTTCAGCAATGACCACCGGCCAACCGGTGTGAAGCTGTAAACCACAGTATTACTGTGGTCTATGAAAATGAGGAGAGGAGGGCCGGAGACTTGAGGAGACTTGCTGTCACTCAACATCCAGCCGTAACCACCAGACTACTGGTGTGAGATTGCAAAATAATAATAATAATAATAAGATTAGGGCATTGACTGCACAAGACCGATACAAGTACCTAGGTGTCCTTGAATGTGACACGATAAAATGGGAAGAGATGAAGGAGAAAATTAAGAGAGAATACCTCAGAAGGATAAGGAAAATATTAGAAACCAAATTAAATAGCAGAAATCTAATAAAAGGAATGAACACCTGGGCTGTGTCAGTAGTTAGGTATACAGGACCATTCCTAGGATGGACAAAGGAAGAGCTCCAATCAATGGATAGGCGAACAAGGAAACTTATGACGATGCATAAAGCATTACACCCTAGGGATGATACAGATAGGCTATACGTTAAGAGAAAAGAAGGTGGTAGGGGGCTCATCAGCATAGAAGATTGTGTCCAGAGAGCTAAAGTAGTCCTAGATAAATATGTGCAAACAAATAGTGAAGAAATCATAAAGAGCGCGAGGGATAGTGCAACAAACAATAAAGTAGAAAACAATGGAACAGTACAGCAAACTAGAAAAGAAAAATGGGAAGGGAAAAAATTGTACGGCGAGTTTAAAAGACAGATAAAAGATATAGCAGACGAGAAATCATGGACATGGTTACGAAAGGGAAACCTTAAGAGAGAAACAGAATCGCTCATCATGGCAGCCCAAAACAAAAGCATAAGGACAAACTACATAAAAGCAAAAATCGACAGAACACAGACAAACAGCAAATGCCGCATGTGCGGTGAAAGAGATGAGACAGTAAACCACATAACTAGTGAATGTAGCCAACTCGCCCAGAAGGAGTATAAGCATAGACACGATAGAGTAGCAACGATGATACACTGGGAATTAAGTAAACAAATGGGATTCAACCATGGGGAAAAGTGGTATCAGCACAAGCCAGAGGCAGTTTTGGAGAATGACAACCACAAACTACTGTGGGACTTTGACATCCAAACTGACCATCTCATCCAGGCAAGAAGGCCGGACTTAGTAATAGTAGACAAAAAAAGGAAGGCCTGCCAAATAGTAGACGTTGCTGTACCTGCAGACCATAGAGTAAAAAAGAAGGAGGGTGAAAAAAGGGAAAAATACCAGGACCTAGCAAGGGAGTTAAAGAAAATGTGGAACATGAAAACCAGGGTAGTACCGGTCATAGTGGGAGCACTAGGAACTGTCCCCAAAACGCTGAGGGAGAGACTGGAGGAGATCGGGATTAGGAGGAGGATAGAGACCGTACAGACCACAGCACTGCTGGGAACTGCACGGATACTGAGGAAGGTGCTAGAGATATAAGGACTGCAACGAATCGTAGCTCTGTCATGATAAGCGAAAGAGAGAGGAGACGTTAGCTGAAGACCTGAGGAGACTTATTGTCACTCAGCCTTCAGCGATAACCACTGGGCAACCGGTGTGAAACTGTAAATCGTAGAATTACTGCTACCTATGAGTACTAGGAGAGGAGGGCTGGAGACTTGAGGAGATTAGCTGTCACTCAAACTCCAGCGGTTACCACCAGGCAACTGGTGTGAGATTCCAAATAATAATAATAATAATCAGTCTTTCAACGTCCATCGTTGGACATAGACCTCCCCTAAGATTCGCCACACTTCTCTATCATGAGCGTTGCAGAGCCAGTATTTTCTGAATTTGTCAAGCTCGTCTCTCCATCTAATATTCTGGCGGCCTCGGTTGTGCATGTAATCTTGGGGGATCCATGTCGTGAGTCGCGATGTCCATTGGTTGTCCACCATTCTTGCAACATGGCCAGCCCACTGCCATTTGAGCTTTTTAATGGATTCTATGATGTCCCTGACTCTTGTCTTTTCCCAGATGTACTGTGCTGTCTTGTGGTCTCTCCATATGAGGCCCAGCATAATTCTTTCATATGCACGTTTCATGGTTCTCAATTTGCGCATCCGTCTCTTGGTTAGGTTCCATGTTCCAGCTCCATAAGTGACTATCGGGAGGATGCATTGGTTATCCACCCTTCTTTTTAAAAATAATAAAAGAAAAAATGATAACCACAACAAATAAAGAAGAGACAGATCTTTGGGACTCAAGCTGTGTTTTGTAAGTGTTCTGTTTACAACTACGATAAGACGAAAGTAGCCTGAGATCAGGTGTTCTTATAAACCAATGAAATTCTAATCCGTCTTCAGATTCCATTTTTCTTGGTTTCTGAGTCTCGAGTACAGATAGTTTCAGATTGCAGATGTCTCACAAATCTTGCTGTTTTTCTCTTCTACGAATCGAATCTCATAAAAGCCCCCGTGAGTATTTCCCAGACGTTGGCTACGACTTCAGCTGTTCCTGCTTGGGCCCAACACATTACATTACTACAACTTATTAGGTCCCGTTAGTAACATATAAAATAGAATTATTGGCGACAAGCACCCAGAGTGACTTCAGTCGTTTCACTCTGGGCTATTCTATCCATAGCTGAGGAAGAGGGGAGATAGATTCATGCCTTTCAAGGGCATTTGTACGAAGTGAACACAAACTGTTGGGAGTTTGAAATCAGCGCGCCGAGTCCATTCACTATGCCCTTAACGGCTTGGCCACTTCGCACTTCCTTTTTACTTTCTATATGCAACGATGAAAAAAAAAAAAGTTATCCATTTCATCTAAGTGTCCGTCAACACAATTAATAATTCTGAAGGCAAACAACGTAGGATTTTTTGTTGACATTTTCAAGCTGCGCTGTGGCACAAGATTCAATTGAGTATTTCATAAATGAACCGATAGTTTATTGGTTTAAGTCAGGAGACAAGAAATGCGCATACTAGGCAAAATTGGGAATGAAAAGAAATGTCAATGGAAGAGAGAAAAAGAGCGATTTTTGCAGGGCTTTACTAACGAAGATTGAAGTGATTATGTGTCTAATTTAATTTCTTATGACGTGCAAATTCGGAAACACACACACACACACACACACACATATATATATATATACATATACATATATATATATATATAGCTCGATTCAAAATTATATCATATCAGTAAGAAAAGACAGCAACATTATAATTAACTTTAATTTTTTTAATCAATTTATTTTGTAGTGGTCGTAAATTCAGTACTACTATCTAGGCAATTATCTGGTCGTCAGACTGGTGTCTTTTTTTATCTAATAAGATACACAGTGAAAAAAAAAGATTTCAGTAACATGAATTACACTGAATCCAATTATGAACTGCTCCCAAAATATATCATATTTTCGAAGTATTCGATTTATTGTGCCGTTGATTTTTGGATTAAAGGACGATTTTTCGACTCGTCCAGTTATTTATAATAAGTAGTAGCTTTTTTTTCTGGTAATCTCTTTAATCTCCCTCAGTAAATATTGGCCGACACTCGAAAGGCTTGACTTCCACCGAAAAAGAAATGATGTCAAATTTAGCATCCTCAGGAATGAGTCTGCGTAGTATAGCACACGTGAAGACTGGTCAATCTTGTGCCTCAGAAATTTTGAAAGGAATAAAGGACGAAGCAACATTTGTACCTTATTAGCACACTGGGCGTCCACGCTTGAGCGCTCTTAGACAAGCCCGAAACCTGCTAAATATTTATGAAAAAGATAAAGATACTTTTTTGTACATCTCGAAACGGAAATGGAATACACAATGCAGCCAGTCGATTATTAGACGAGGACAAAAAGAATCTGTACTGATCAGCGCTCGTAAGGTCAAGAAACATCTCCTTACTGAAATAAACATACGCAAGTCAGATGAGACTTTTATAAGAAATAAAAGTTGTGGACTGTAAAGGATCAGAGAAAAGTAATTTTCAGCAATGAATGAAACATCCTATATGCTCCTTACGGTGGAAACCATAAAATTGTTTGGGAAAAAAATATTCATTAAAACACACATTCAATATGCTCCCAGCGATGGAAACCATACATTTTTTTTGGGAAAAAAAATCTTCATTAAAACACGTGGTATAATTTTCTCTGTCAATTATGGAATGGGGTAGCATATCACCAAAAGGCAATAGTGACCTACATATCATGGAAGGTCGGATGATTTCAATGACTCACTGAGTTAACTGTTGCATTTCAAACACTTGTTACGAAACTCAAAGAGATTGAAGTAGCATTACTCACAAAAGGAGGGAGCAAAAAATATTGACTATTTTAAATTCTATTGTCAAAATGAGGGACATGTGCACCACTAATATGTTTTTACTGATTACATTACTTATCTGATATATCTCTGGAACAGTTCATAATTAAAATCTATGTAATACATGCTACTAAAACCCACTTTTTTCGCTAACCAAGTATTTTATTAATTAAAAAAAGGTTCAACCAGATAATGTACCTAGGTAGTGGTACTGAATTTGCGACCACATGTAATATATTGATTGAAAAAAATTAAGTTAATTATAATGTTGCTGTCTTTTATAATTGATATGATATTATTTTGGATTGAACTGTATCATAACCTAAGATCAGAGGGAGAAAATACCCGACATGTATTTCATGGTTGATCCATTTGCCAAGAGTGGTGGACTATATTAATTGATTAATATAATCCATATCTTTTGATAAATGGATCAGTCACAGAACACGTGTCAGGTGTTTTCACTCTCTGATATTAAGTAAATATTGCTCTGTATTTAAAAATCCTGGCCGGACAAATAGCGGAGAAAATGTATATATCAATGGAAAGAAGGGGACTATTACCAGAAGAACAGAAAGGTTGCAAGAAAGGAACCAAGGGGGGCAAATGACTTACTGTACATGGACCAGATGATCTTAAAAGAAATAAAAAAAAGGAAAAAAACATTTCAATGGGTGGATAGACATCAAAAAAGCGTACGACATGATTCCACATAGCTAGATACTCAAATGCCTCAGAATATCCTAGATCAGCGAACCAGTGGTGAAACTCATCGAAAACTCTATGAAAAACTGGAAAGTAGACTTGATAGCCACAGGATAAATTTTAGCAGAAGTAAGTACAAAAAGGGGAATCTTCCAGGGAGACTCACTGTCTCCATTATTATTTGTTCTAACTATGATACCACTCAAAAGAATCCTGAAGAACAGCAAAGGATACCATTTCTCCAAAACAAAAGGAAAAGTCAACCACCTTATGTACATGGACGATATAAAATTGTTTGCAAAAAACAGGAGAGAGCTCGAGACACTGTTCAACAAAGTAAAAGAATACAGTGATGACATTGGGATGAAATTTGGAATAGAAAAATGTGCAATTATGGTAATGCACAAAGGAAGGCTCACAATGGCAGAAGGAATCGAACTCCCGGACAATAGGAAGATTAGAGTACTGACTGCACAAGACCGATACAAATACCTGGGAGTTCTTGAATGTGAGACGATAAAACGAGAAGAAATGAAAGAGAAAATAAAGAAAGAATACCTTAGAAGGATAAGGAGAGTTTTAGAGACCAAATTAAAGAGCAGGAATCTGACAAAATGAATGAACACATGGGCAGTATCGGTAGTAAGATAGACAAAGGAAGAACTTCAATCAATGGACAGGCGAACAAGGAAACTTATGACAATGCATAAAGCCTTACACCCCAGAGATAACACGGATAGGCTATACGTAAAGAAAAAAAAAAGGTGGCAGGGTGCTCATCAGCACAGATGACTGCGTCCAGGGAGCTAAAGCAGATCTAGAAAAGTACGTTCAAACAAACAGTGAAGACATCATAAAAAGTGCCCAGAACAGCGCAACGAACAACAAAGTAGAAAACAATGGAACAGCACAGCAAACTAGGAAAGAAAAATGGGAAAAGAAAAGATTGTGCGGAGAATTTAAAAGACATATATAAGACGTGGTAGACAAGAGATCATGAACATGGCTACGAAAAGGAAACCTAAGAGAGAAACGGAATCGATCATCATGGCCGCTCAAAACAAAAGCATCAGAACAAACTATATCAAAACAAAAATCGACAGACCACAGACATACAGCAAGTGTCGCCTGTGCGGTGAAAGAGATGAGACCGTAAACCGCATAACTAGTGAATGTAATCAATTCGCCCAGAAGGAGTATAAACATAGACACGATAGAGTAGCAACGGTGATACATTGGGAATTGAGTAAACGAATGGGACTTAACCATACGGAAAAGTGGTACCAGCACAAACCAGAGACAGCCCTGGAGAATGGAAACCACAAATTACCCTAGGACTTTAACATCCAAACTGACCACTTCATCCAGGCAAGAAAACCGGACTTGGTAATCATTGACAAGAGGAAAATCTGCCAAATGATAGACGTGGCTGTGCCTGCAGATCATAGAGTAAGGGGGAAGGAGAGTGAAAAACTGGAAAAATACCAAGATCTAGCGAGAGAACTGAAGATGTAGAACATAAAAGTCAGGGTAGTATCAGTAATAATAGGCACACTAGGAACTGCCCCAAAGACGCAGAGGGCGAGACTAGAGGAGCTCGGGATAGAAGAAAGGATTGAAACTGTACAGACCACAGCACCGCGAGGAACCACACAGATATTGTGGAAAATGCTAGAAATATAGGGACTGTAACTCTGAACGTTAGCAGGGGCCAAACAGAGGAAGGAAAATGATATATATATATATATATATATATATATATATATATATATATATATATATATATATATATATATATATATATATATATATATAAATATATATATACATATATATATATATATATATATATATATACATATATATATATATATATCGTAGAAAGTACATTCGCTAAACAATCACGTTTATGTTTCTGCCCTGTTTAGGCCTTTTCAGGAGAATGATTATGAATGTTTTAGATTCCTGTTTGGGGAATTAAGGGAAATTCTTATGGGTGTTGCTATGGTGGGAGGAGTTTTCCTTTGTTTCATTGTTATTTTGCAGTATGTGCTTGTGGTTATAAGTTATATGTCAAGGGGTACGGACTGAGTGTAGAAGTTATCTATAAGTGGATGCTGAATCGTGTTCTAAGGGATGTTTTGATTTTAACCTTGATTTTTACATGAAATTTATTGACTTCGTTATTACCATGTTGGACTGTATTGTTCCTAACTTACTTAGACATGTTAGGGAGTAGATTATGTTGATTAGATGGTTCTTTGAGATGAGTATGTGGTTAAACTGTTTATATTACTTACAGAGTACTAATATATGGATTATTGGCTTATATTCGTTGATAAAGATTTTGAGCAGGGCCGGTATTTTAATGCTATTTCATTTTTCTGTTTAATAAATCTATCTTAGTCTTTTTTAAAATTTTCTAGCAAAACTGAGTATTTCGAATTTCTCATTTAGACAGATGTAACATGGATTTTGCATATTTTGGCATACATATGTTTGTTTTAAAATTTTCCATTTTACGGTAGGTTTGTAATTCATTTTGAACATTTTCCACAAATACATAGGTAATGATGTATCATTTTTATATTTTTAGTTCGTAAAGGATGATTTTGTGTTTGGCTAATCGAAGTTTAATGACGTTTTAGATATTCTGATATAACATTTCACTTTTAGGGGTTTTTGGGTTGATATCTCTGCTTGGTGTACTATATTTGATCAGAGACATTTGTTATGCAGAGGGCAACTATTTTTTTTGGTACAATTGCAGTCTTGTTTCTTAATGTTTTCCTTGTTTGCATTCTTTCTCATAACTTCATTGTTATCTTTTGTAATAAGTGTATTAACGAACCAATATTTACCAAAGTTAAAATGACTATATCAAAGCCTCAAACATAGTGGTTCCACTGAAGTTGAATGTATCGAGCACTCAACGAAATAAATCCATCACATGTCACACATTGCTTTATATTACATCATGTTATATTGCAATCTTGATTTGTAATATATATATATATATATATATATATATATATATATATATATATATATATATATATATATATATATATATATATATATATATATATATATATATTAGTCCATGACCCGTTACCATACATGTAGATCAACAAGTTTGGATAATGGCTGCTACTGATACTACAAGTGTAACAGATACATTATGATGGGAGAGGGGTAAAAAGGAGGTTGGGTCGTTTATTGAAAGATGGATTACTTATAGTATTAAATCATGACGTCTGACGATCCATTTTACCTGATTGTCAAAATCTGCTGATGGTCATTTATATTCTAGAGTATCTATTTAACTAAGATTGTGATAATTTAAAACATTGAATATCAAGTCTTATTTCTAATGAATGCAGCATTACTCTCATCTTGTGCTAATCGAAGCTAAATTTAGTAACTGCTTAGAATGAGCGCCAACCAAGTTAACGCCTATCTTCCTTCAAAAACTAAATGTTGTGTTCGTAATGAGGCTCCTTTGTGGTACATAACATATTTCGTAACTCAGTGCAGGGTCATTTTGGCACCGCATGATTTTCATCATGGGTGTGTCAAGGGCCAGATTGCTTGGCGGAGCCCATCCCTCTTCATGCTGAATTGACCATTAGAGAGTCCAGGTTGCCCTACTATTTACCCATAGCTCGACCACCATGGACTTCCATTAACCAATAAATGTCTATAGGCCTATATTTAGTCAACCTAAGAGATTGCCATAGAAAATATACTTATGAAGAAAAGCGGATAAAATTAGATATGAACGCTCTCAAGATGATAAGAACCATACTTATATTTTTTTTTTACGAATAAATTTGCATTAACATGCTAATAAACTTACATCTATTCCATATTTCTAATTTTACCAAAATCTGGCTTTGGGCATAAATGAGTTAACACACACACACACACACACACACACACACACGCACACACACACACACACACAACCTGCATAGAGACTCACTTTTTGGACGAATACTGAGAACAAATCAGAAAAAAAACGAATAAATTTTGGCTTCTCTCCTTTCATGTCCAAATTAATTAGTGTAGGAAGTTCATCTCATCATCAAATTAATTAGATTAGGTAGTCCATCCGTGTCTCTTATTCAAGAACACTCGAGGCTTCTGCTTAAGACATTTTAGTCTTGATTAAAAGTCTTCAATATGATTATTTGTTTTTATTCGTCTTTCTAAGCAGATTCAGTCATAATAAGGTTTCACAGGAAATCAGTCGAAAATGGTATCTTAAATTCTCTATATACAAAGTTCTTGTTTTCGAAATAACAATTGGATGAGCGAACATACATATGTACTTACATGACCATCTATACAGGGTGTCCCTTAAATCATTGGTCCCCAATCACCGAGCCACGGATCGGTACCCGGCTGCAAAGTATGTGCTAATGGGTCGCGAGGAAAATATGAATATTCTTATATTTTTTTGTGAAATAACAAGCAATTCATTTCGTTGGATCTTTATATTGAATTCTCTGAATAAACCATTTCAGAGGCGATATTGAGGGCATTAGCCGCTTATAAGTGACTTAAATGAATGGATTAGTGTATTGTTTTTTTTTCAAGTCAAAAGTAACTTTATACTTTAATATTAACCTAACTAGCATTTGCTCGATAGAAATCTTAACTAAAGTGGTACTGGAAAAACTGAAAATGTAAATGTAATCCAGCGACAACCAAAGTGTTGTGTATGCGTTATGGAGTCACACTTCTCTATGTGCGAGTGTGTGTGTGTGTGTGTGTGTGTGTGTGTGTGTGTGTGTGTGTATGTGTGTGGAAAGGCTTGCAATTAAATTGTATGAATTAAATCAGACAGATTTGAAGGCAATGAATAGATAAATTTGCGCGCATACTTGCGCATAAGTCGATCTCGTGTATAGCTTACGTCTTGATTTTTGGCTAAGAAATCGAAAAAAATGAACGATTTATATGCCTTGTGTGTCGGTCAGACGTACGAGTGGCCCATCGACCAATGACACAGAGAATAGAATCACCGAATTGAGTTTGAATTCCGACTGGGACAGTCTGACTGCACTTTGTATTGATGCCCTTGGAAAATGCATGAACTGACTTCTCCTCCGAGCTATAAGCAAATAGCAGGGAAAATGGAGTCATTTAGCCCCCTAAGGCAGTTAATCTTGTCTGTCTCGCGTATCCTGATGTAACTCATCGGTCTCTGTTTCGAACCCACAATTACTATCAGCAATAATCGTGGATCGTTGGGGATATCGAAATAAATTGTCTTATGTGTCACACGACTTGGGGCCAACTGAGTCGACCCCAGGTTTCGCCATAATCTAACAACACATTAAGCTAAAAAGCACTATAATTTATGCCATATGAAACTCATTTCAGATTCATGTACATCTAAATCTTCTAATATACCTACATATCTAATTCGGTGGTGTATACGTGTTTCTCTGGGGGTTTTTTTTAATGTCACGCTATAGAAACTGTTGAATTTGGCGTGCATACTTAATGAACAGAGAGGAAGGTTGTAAAGCGAGAAGTTTTTGAATTTTTGGAAAAAACATTTTTATTTTATCGATCGCTGGTCTTTTCAACCGATGATTTTTATTTTTATTTTATCTTCAAAATGTTTTGAACAGCAACCGAGGAATCACACCGTTATTTTGAAAAACGTCCCCAAATCGGATTTCGATAAAAATATTCAGTAGTTATTCATCGATGAATATGGTTCGGGTCTATTGTGAGAAAATGTAGTGGAAATATATTTTAGTCGATAAAATATTTCTCATTCAATTTTATGAAGACACTAAAAAAAAGTTAATTTATTTTCCTGCGCTGTTATATATGAAGTTATTTTTCCCCAGGCAACACTGGGAGCCCCGCTTGTTACTCATGGGTCTACCCCCATTTTATAGCCAAAAGGTTGGTTTAACTGTTTCAACTTGGAGCAACATCCGGTGAAAGCTGAAAAATATTTGCATGAAAAATGATCTTTCATAATTTCCCCTAGACACGTATGTTTTGCAACAAGCGCACAAAGAAATTAACATTCGCACAAAAGGTTAGTGATCTAAAATTATTTACAAATGAATGAATTGATTGAGTTTTGATTTAACCATTTCCAGAAATAATAATAATCATCTGTGAATTGACGGTTGTTATTCTAATTGATTCATTCCGATTTTGTATGACATAAAGATAAGAATTCCTTATTCATGTTTTATTTAATGGAACGACAAAGTATAGAATAAAATCTTAACTAATGCAATCATACGTGTACTATATCAAAACATGTCATTGTAGATTTATTAGCCTCGAGAGACAGACTGTGACAAAATTATCTTGAAACAAGTTTACGTTTCCACAAGCATCTAGTCACTAGAGAATAATTGCACAACTTGAGATTTTCACGAACACTATTAGAAATTGACGGGAGCATTGCGTTCAATCAATAACTGCCATAACAAACGATTGGAATAACGCCATGATGTATTTGGGAAGTAAGATTGTCATGAAACGAAATATTTTCACTTAATATTTTGAGCCTTGAAAATGTGTGATCGTCAATCCAATGCTCTAATCTTTCACTGATAGGTCAAAGACAATAAGGCCATGATTGTCATTTGAACCGAGTTTGTGTTGTCAAAATACGTCATATATATATATATATATATATATATATATATATATATATATATATATATATATATATATATATATATATATATATATATATATATATAATTGATGTGTTTAGTTTGGGTGATTAGCATGACCCCACGTCTTTTCTCTGAATAAAGCCGTGTATTATGGATGACAGTTCATTTATAACTGGAATCACAGTGCAGAGCATGTTTATATATGTTACAGGAAGATTGTAAAACTAGAGATTTTATGAATCCCTAGTGATTTTGTGAAATCCCTGAACATTGACATGTTTCAACAATTTGCATGACACCATGAACTAACACTAATAGGCTGAAGTCAAAGGGGCCGTGATTGTCATTGGAATCGAGCACATCATCAAAATACGTCATTTTTTTTTTTGCACCAGGGGTCAAAAAACTACGACCCGTGAGCTATATCTGCTCCTGCCTCATTTGATCCGACCTGCTTCCTTCCTTTGATATGTAACGAGGTATACAGCATCATAGTTCTCGTTGATTATTAACACATGGAAGTTCATGTAGGTATAAACTCATTTAATGAAAACATTAAAGTAATTAGAAAAAAAAAGCTGTTTCGATAGTTTTGCATGATCATTGGTTTATTTTCTTATTTACCTCTGCCTACAAAACATGAAAAAAAATTAAAATCTGGTCCGCCTCCAAAAGAGTTTGCCGATATCAGATTTACATAATCCATGTGTTTGGCTCGTGTGATTAGCTTGACCCCACGCCTCCTCTCTGGATAAAGCCGTGTATTATGGATGACAGTTCATTTATGACTGGTATCATAGCGAAACGAGAGCATTTATCTCTTTCATTTTTCGATTCCAATGGAAGCTTCTCTTTTGGACTAACATTATCGATTGAGAGACTTTGTTTCATGATGTGGAAGCGAAGGTGATTTATCGACCCATAACAACATAGTACACAGTTCCTTTTTCATTATACGGTCCGCCCAGTTATCTAACGCCGGGGAAAAATTATCTCCCAATGCAGATACAATTTCATACTCTTCGAGTGTGTCCTGGCCTGGGTCAATTCTACAGAGGATAAATGCTGTCAGAGAGTCGCTCTTTATTTATGGGAAGCTCAAATTTATCACTCTCACTTGTCTCGGTCTACTGCTGAAGAAGAACTTCATTCTAGTGGGTGTATGTAAGCTCTTTGAAACTCTCACTATCCACTTTGCGTTAGTTTAGAATTAACCCTTTAACTGCGTATTACGAAAATTTCAATTCCCGTTTTATTATGAATATTGGCGACTCAGTTCTGTCTTTAGGTCAGGTCTTTCATCCTGCAATGGATAAAATGTTATGGATTATGTTGCAATGGACAAATGCTTTTATCTGGCAATGAATATCTTTCAAGTTTGCCACCTCTCGCGGTTGATGGGTTAACATAGGTTCATTATTCAAAAGATTCAGAATTATCTTTTAAAATGCAATCAAAAATTGTTTCTGTAATAACCCTAAAGTATTGTTGAGTCAACTGAGTTTCTATAAATGGATCGTATTTATTCATAGTCTGTGCAGATCTAATATTATTAATATTAATTTGGACAATGGTACCTTGATATCCTCCAAAGCACTCCCTTTGGGATCCCACATACTTATCCCAGCGTCCATTTCACTTTTTACCACGGTCTGCAAATCCCACTTCCGATATCGCCACCAACTGTGTTTTCCTCGATCTTGTCAACTGTCAAAAATTTCCTCCCTTTCAACAGCAAAAGGCCTGAAGTTGCTGGGAACCAAATCTTTACAGTAGAGAAGGGGAACAGACTGACCAGGGTGACGTGATATTTTGCAAAAAAAAAAACTATAAGAAACGTGAAGAATGGACGGACTCTGTCGTTGTCACACAGTATACAAGCTCACTCAATAGTGTCCGATGGTCGACTGAGCAACTCAAAATGGCTAGAAACCTTCTGGAGAGACCTTGTATATAATAAGAATCTTTTATGCGAATACTGCTACGCGGAGATTAGAAGACTTGTTTTACTGACAAGTTTATCAGTCTGGTGAATTCTGATAGTCCACATTGGTGCCCTTGTGCCAGATTAAGCTGAGCGTATTATGGGGAATCCTCAGTGGCGCTATGGATAGCCAGATACTTTTGAAGATTATTTCTACTATCGTGAGTTAGATCCTTATTGTGTACGCCACAATGAGATGGGCTCAGTAAATACCTATAAAGGACAAATAATAGAGAACGTCAATCAAGATTGCGAAAACTTGAAGAAGACGGTCAAATGTTCAAGTCAGACCAGAGTGGGATTCAATTTGATGTAGCGCTTACTGCAACGACCACATCGGATATAAAAACACTAAGATCAAAATTGAGCACACAGAACTGGAGAAAGCAGATCACTACATCTACCTGGAATAACGAATCTCCATGAGACCCTCTAAAGAAGAAGAAATCAAAAGAAGAATCACACTAGGATGGCAAGCCTTTGGCAGAGCAAGCTCAACCTTCAAAAGTAAGAAGATCCCATTAATCCTAAAAAGAAGGATGTATAATCAATGTATCCTCCCAATAGTCACTTATGGAGCTGAAACATGAAACCTAACCAAGAGACAGGTCTGCAAGTTGAGAACTATGCAACGTGCACATGAAAGAATTATGCTGGGCCTCATATGAAGAGACCATAAGACAGCACAGTACATCTGGGAAAAGACAAGAGTCAGAGACATCATACAATCTCAAATGGCTGTGGGCTGACCATGTTGTAGGAATGACGGACAACCAATGGACATTGCGACTCACAACATGGATCCCCCGAGATCACATGCGCAACTGAGGCCGGCAGAATATTAGATGGAGGGACGAGCTAGCCAAATTCAGAAAGTACTGGCTCTGCGATGCCCATGATAGAGAAGTGTGGCGAATCCTGGGGAAGGTCTATGTCCAACGATGGACGTTGAAAGATTGATGATGATTACTATCTAACAGAGACCAGAGATGGAATTCCCTTCTTAAAAAAACAAAGGAATTGAAAACATATTCGGCCTACGTTACGGGCTTTGCTGATAACGAAGACAATTTTCGTTTGCAGCTGCAGTTCACTTGGTAATACCGCATAAAGAGTCCCTTTCTATACATACAGCAAGTGCAATTGAAGAAGGCCGTAGAACAGATCAGCTGAAACATTGCTAAACAACAAATATAACAAAACGAATGAGTTCAATAGCCCGAAAACATTTTGAACCTTCAAAGAACCTTCGATAAGAATACGCTTGTAGCAGTTGTATGACCATTATAGAGTCGCCAATGCGCCCCTGAATTTCATTCATTCTTGCCTTGCCGGGAAATGGTTTAGGGGTAAACTTGAAAAGGAGAGGAAAAATCAATTACTACTGATCTCTTAATCATTGATCGAACGTATTATAGCTTATATCCCATCACAAGGAAGTCGAGTTGATTGTGAGACGTGAGTTTCTTCCCCTTCCCTATCCTGTTTATTTTCTTTAGATCGAAGAATAAATTCGATCCCTACAGTACGATCGTCATCATCTGCAGTCACACCGACAAAATACCCTGGTGATGGAAAAATGGCGTAAAACAGAGGTCGAATTCGCGATAACCATAAGAAACCACTAACATGGTGTTATCAAACAACCCCATCAGTAACCTCAACACGAAGAGACAAAAGAAAGAAAAACGATATGATTCTAAAACTACACAGCTTGTCCACGGCATTGTATGGTACAACGTAGGTAACAAAGGTCATAAACAAAGGCCATTCCCAAATAAAAATAACACCCCGGAACATGTATGCAGTAGTAAACATAAAACTATGAGGAACGAGAGAAAGCTCGAGACAGAACATGGTGTTAAAAATATCTTATAACATAAAAAATCTTGTGACTTCGTTTGTTTGCTGGGTTTCAGTCGCGTTAAAGCGAGCACACAGACAAAGAATTGACTACTGCTGGTAAAGCAAGCCAGGGAATTGCTTCTGTTATCACTACTACAACTACTACTACTGATGATGATGATGATGATGATGTTGCGTTTCGGCTTCTTATCCAATTCTGTTGTGTTACAGTTTTAAAATTATTAGAAAACAGAAAATATGAAGAGTTGCGTTTTTGTTGTTGCAATAAATACTATCATACAAAAATATCTATTATATCTCAATCATTGCATGAATTATCTGTCATTTTTGACGGGTTTTATGTAAGTCATTAAATGATCACAAAAACCTATCTCAGACAGTAAACAAAGAGAAATTAGTCAACACAGTTGATTATACAAATTTCCTCTATAGAATTTAACAGTTTGCCGATGTTATTCCATGAATATCATATTTCGATGGTCGCAATTGAATATCTGTTGGTTTAGGCTAGAACGCTTGGGGAATAACGATAAACAATTGAGCCAGACGCTGGGATATTAGTTATGGTTGCCAACGTTTGGTTGACCAGATTCCATTTTGTTGGTTTGTGTTTACTTTAGTATCATTTGAAAATATTGCATCGATTAACTCCTTTAAATTTTGGCTGACAAATCATATTGCATTGTGAAAACTATCTTATGTTTCATGTCTGATGCAATGATTATTATTTTTTTTTTGAACGCTTTAACGGAGCTTAAGTAGTTGTCATAATGTACACGAAATAAGATTTATTGAATTTCGGAAGCTATTTTTCTTCATATTGTTGATGCAAGGCTTTTCAAATCCAAAGGGGTTACGTCCAACCTTTTTTGATCGTTTATTCCTGTATTAAAAACATCTTCCTGGTCACAAGAGACGAGCTAGACAAGTTCAGGCAGAACTAGCTCTGCGACGCCCATGGTAGAGAAGTGTGGCAAATCCTGGGGAAGGTCTATGTTCAACGACGGACGTTAAAAGACTGATGATGATGATGATGATGATGATCTGGCTGTATAACAAACAAAAAAATTAATTGATTTGCTAGTAAAATGAATGTGTTGTAATATTTAAGCGTATTTTCTCAATTGATGACACCTTTATAACTTATGCTACTGGCCCTGTACTGACTTATGTGGTCCTGGACGCTATGAAATCAAAATTACTAATGAAAGCACTCATTCTCAGTTGATTACCAACGTGTGGATGACTGGAGAGGACACCATTTTGATTTAGTTCTTGGGGACAAGGAAGGTTTTAATTACATCTAGAACCGGATTTCTAAAAGGCGCTGATCAAATTCCAAATGCTTTCTAATCACGTAGCGTTTTTCAATGGTTCAAAATCCCAAACAAGCCAACGACAAAATGAATTTATATTGCTAATCATTTCAAATAATCCTTATTAGCTACAGTCGGGTATATTTCATCGAGCATATTTGTAATTTACGAACAGAATACAAGGTAATAGTTACTGGACACAGCCAAGCTCAAATCCCATCCACTTCGCACTAATACCTTTGGGAAAGGCACAATTCCATCTCTCCCGTCCTGGCTATTAATAAAATCACCCTGCAGGGATCTCTAGCCTTAGTTGGAAACCAATCTAGGAGGCCAACTCTGAATTCACAACTAGGAATGGACCTTCCTTCCACCGCAGCTATGAATAAAAATAGAAAAAAACGTTGGGAGTGGGGCTTGCATTCCCACCGGTGGAAAATACACTTGCTAGAGATGGTCAGCGCACAAGTAGAAATACTTGTCAGATCCAAGACTCATAATGCGCAAATGAATATATTGTGTTAAAAACTAAAAAAAGAAAAACACTTCAAGATATTGTGACTTGTTGTATTCTGGGCAAAATACAATATTCTTTGTGAAAAATATCCTTTTTTTACTGTCAAGAATTGAACAATTGTAGCCACCAAAGATGGCGAAAGGTTCTATTTTTTTTATATGTGCATATGTTTGTTTGTTTATGAGTCTGTTCGTGTGATCAAGAATTCTTGGTCATACCGTTTATCTACACACTTGAAAATTACCATCAGAACTCTCCTAGACCCTTATGGGGGAAAAAGCTCATTAGACCTTTTTGGGGTCTTATTTTGACGGGTTTTATTAATAACATCTCCAGAATCTAGATATTTCTAGGTGTTTGTGTTTTCAAGTCTATTTTAGATGTTTTCCAGGGAAAAACGTCAGTGATGCCAAAAATAGAATCCATTCTGATCATATCTATTCTTCCATTGATTTTTTCCCTTACTTCGAAATTTGACGCAACGATTGTCCAATTATTGACTGTGGTGGCGATTATTCCATTATTGGCAGTGAGGGCAAGTATTTCAATACTGTTGAATGCTTGTCGTTTGATCTTATTTATTGTAAAAATGACAAATAGAGATGCTTCTTTTTCAAAGAATTATTGATGGATCTGTGAGCAGTAAGGTTAATTGTGATAATGGGTTTGGGGGATATAGAGAGTATAATGCATATTCTAACAAAGTAGATAGGCTTGTAGGCACGATCGTTTACCCCGATGTTTTTCAATCATTCCCCAGTTAAACAAGCTGCAAATAAAATTTAATTGGAAACGAGGAATATAAACAAGTGGAAGCACTCAGTGAGCGCATACCTCTGCAAACGCCATTGTCACAAAAAACTGGATCAAAATCAGTTCATACGTAGATACGATATATGTGAGGTAACAATAAAAAAATTCCCAGAAAAGTGTCATTAGAATCCATTGAGAACTCTTGAAGATATTGTGTGGACTGACAGACAGACAGACGCAAGTGAATAGATATACTTATCCCTACTTTGCTGTATTCGTTAGTTTTCTCGGCTACTATATTAATAAACGATTTAAGTTTCAATACAACTCTAGAGCGTTTGATTGGTTATATTTTTTCCATAGGATAATTGATGACGTAATGCTAGCATAAAGAGAGTTGGTTCCCGAAAAAGGTTTAATATATGGAGGAAAGAATCAAAGATGTCTGCCAATTTGTCGAATGCTAATACCCATGGGAATAGACAAACGGAAAAAAATATTTTGATTAAAAAACGGTAAAATGCGAAATAACTGACCTCGATATCAAAATTTAAAAATTGATATATGTATGGCTTTTTTTTATCTTCACAGACGCCCTTAGAAGCTTGAGGAATTATAGCAGTCGTGCCACAGCGCTTGGTATGTAGGGAGTTTTGTGCCCAAGTTCAACTTTCCTACTCAAGACTATATTGAAGGCTTTCAAGGGAAATAAATGCTAAGTATGTTTGGCTATAGGAGATGCCTCCTCGACTGGTTATGGCCCCTGGTATTTCGAGACGGTTATTCATTTTGATCCTGAACAGGTTTGACGTCGTTTAACAGTAATGATTGCACCGGGACAATTGTGTCCAACGTGACTTGACCGTAACTAAATTGGTCCCAGTGAAAATAATTCATGAATATACAGGTTCCTCCCACTATCCAAAGGTAGATTGTTCCTATAAAAGTAAGCTGAGATGGCGTGAAGCGAAGAAGTAATTAAAATCAATCTATATGGGGAAATCTTTTGAGCGTCCCCAAACCCCCAAAATGATTATGATGTTATGTCACGCTGAGAAGCTTGAGAGTGAAGTGGTGGGAGGCACAAGAGACAGGGTGTGTGTGAGAGAGAGATGGGGTAAGGGGAGAGTCTTTGCGCTACCTCTCTAACGAAACAAACGCTGAATGCTATCTTCGTATTTTGTCTTTCCGCCGAAAAAGAAAAAAAAAAATGGTGTAAAGCGAACTTCCGAAAAGTGATGACTGCCTTTATTTAAATCTTATTCTATTTGATGATTTTTTTAGAAAAGAAACCGTAAAATTTATCTCTGTGGGGGACTCCATTGTTTTGAATTGTGATGAGATGTTTTTTTTTTTTTATCAGCACACCTACTGTTACTTCAAAGTGGAAGAATCCATGGTTACAGACGGAGAAGCAATAATATCTCATTGTTAATTATATAAGTAGATCGGCAGTTCTCTATTCAGGTCAATTTCAAGTGTCGTTCTTTTTGGAGAATAGAAAGTAACTGCCTTACAGAGGCTGCAAGTTATTTTTACATTCTCTTCGTGTAAACATTAATTTCATTGATTTTCTCATCAACTAATGTCATTTGGTAATGAATTCGTTTTACACACAAAGGATTTGAACAAAAAACAAGACAGGTCTGGGTATTCGCTGAATAGAAACCGTCACGTGACAAATGTCTTTCGGCTGTTTACCGTGTTGAGGGTGATCAATTAATTTAAATTTTCAAATGGGGTGATCAATGATTAAGTGTCTTCTCTCCTTGCCTTTTGTTGGATTAAAACTCAAAATTTTCTAAGAAAAAAAACAACAATAAACAAGCGTGAATGCTGCCAGACTCAAATACATTGCTAATTGAATCCCCCATAAAAAATCTATTCATGAGGGAATTACTTACTTTATAGCCAGCCAGCCAGCCAAACCAACTTACAAATTTAAGAGACTTATATTGACAATTTTGGTGAGAGGTTCATAACAGCAGGTTTGTTAGAATTTGTATGAAAGAAAACAAGCTGCGTTTCCTTCCATATACATCAATAGCATCTTTATAGAGCTATCTCATATTGTCTTCTGCGTCAAATTACTGCTTATAATTAGTAGTGGATGTTTGGAGTGGCCAAATGGCATCGGCGGACCGAGTTCGAATTCCGACTCAGGTAGTTAGTGATCATTTAGCACCAATTCTCTTGCAAGAGAAATGGATCCGCTTCCTGGGTCCCAGACACGAGTAAAATAGCAAGGTAAATGGAGCCTTTCAGCCTTATGAGAGAAGGCTTCTCTGAAATTAAGCCTATTGCTTGGCGGCTGCCTTGACCGTCTCGACCCACCGAGCTGCTAAGGAAGGGAACCAAGCCTAAAGAACCAGTGTGGGTGGGAGGAATAAACCAACAACAATATAGAGTTGGAATTTTACAAGCTAATACGTAGCTGAGCACCAAAAATTAATGCGAAATAAAACTGCCCGAGTTTTTTGAAAAAAAACAAAAAAACAAACAAAAAACACAGGTCGATGATTCTTCTAAATAAATGAGACTCAGATCGTTGATTAAATGGCCGAAGTTTCTTGCTTCTGTTCGGATATAACGTGGAATGGTCGGAAAAGAGGAGAAAAGACGTAAGGCAAATAAAAAAGAAGAAAATGAATGAAAAGAAAGAGAAAGAAACTGTATGATGAATGAAGTAAATGTAATTGAAGAAAAAAGACAAAAAGCAATGAAAAAAAACCCCAAAGAAATTGAAGGCAAAAATGCTGATAGGTCATCTTATATTGTCACTCTTTCGATTAATTAAAATCTGTTGGAAAGGATAGCAATAATCGAATGGAGAAGATCAACTACTCCTCTTTGTCTTACCCTCTCTCTTTCTCTTTCTCTTTCTTTTTCTCTTGCTCTTACTCTCTTACTCTCTTCTTTCTACATCTCCCTCTCTTTCCTCCGGCCATTTTTGCTCCCAATGTCTAAGATTAAAACGAGAAAAATTACATTGCCCTAGGCACAATCAAATCGAAACACGCATCGGTCCTGATGAATTTTACAAGCAGTTCATCCATCTCCATCTCTCTCATATATATATATATATATATATATATATATATATATATATATATATGTGTGTGTGTGTGTGTGTGTGTGTGTAAATATATATATATGTATATTTGTGTGTGTGTGTATATATATATGTACACATACATATATATATATATATATATATATATATATATATTAGATTGTGGATTCGCTACACAAACTAGCTCATGTACCACATATATTGTGTGTGTGTGAATATATATATATATATATATATATATATATATATATATATATATATGTGTGTGTGTGTGTGTGTGTGTGTGTGTGTGTGTGTGTGTGTATTGTGGACACTTCCCGGCAGCAATGTAGAAAAAAAAAAGAAAAAACCCTGATTAATCCTGTGTGATGGAAGAGGGTGATTGAAGTTCCCAACGGGGTTGTTGTATTGACTTACAAACACTTGCAATGTCGACAACATCCTTGTTCCTTTTGTTCAAGTAGAATGTGAAGAATTGCAGACGAGCAAGTAGAGATGAAGGCGTCCAACGTTGAAACACGAGTGTTGAGGTCCAAAAAGAGCTAACCAAGCAACGATAACTGCAGGTAATTGGAAAAAGGCGGTATACATCGTCTTCCGTATAAAAATTAAGTGAGATTTGAATAGATAAACAGGACCATTCTTTAATGTTAAAGAGGGAATTCTCTTTTTATTCATGGTACTCTGAACGAGTTGGCCACAACGTGAATAAAAATGTTGGGGTCAATCATCCACCCACGATATAACGAAACGTTTTCTATCGGGGTCATCATCATCATCATCAGTCTTTTAACGTCCGTCGTTGGACATAGACCTTCCCTAGGATTCGCCATAATTCTCTATAATGGGCGTCGCAGGGCCAATATTTCTTGAATCTGTCTAGTTCGTCTCTCCGTCTTGTGTTCTATCGGCCTCAGTTTCTTATGTGATCTCTGGGGATCCATGTCTATCGGGGTATATGCCTGTATAATTATGTTATAGGGATTTGCTTTGATTTGTACAAATACTTGTGAAACATATTTACTTCACTTGTTCATGTCCTTTGCTTAGTGCTCGAATCTTACAAACTGTCCAAAGTGAATTCATTTTCAAAATCTTCTATCGAACACGAGATCTGTCCGGGAAGTATCCAGCCATATACAATATCTTGAGAAAAGATTGCATAGTCTTGATATGATTTGGCAACCAATCATAGCAGACCTTACTGTGAAAGCGTTAAGTAACATTCTCGCGAAAGGTAAATCAGTCAACAGTGAAACAACATTGAGTGAGCTTGTGTACTGATTGCCCGTTGCATTCACAATGACCGAGCCCGCCTATTCTCTATTTCTAGTGCAGGTATATTTTGCAAAAAATTACATTATGCAGGTCTGCCAGCCTCCATACCTTCCAGGTACGTCTCCCTGCGACTTCTGCTTTTTTTCTGCTGAAAAATTACGGAGAATGTAACGAGGCAGCTGATGGCGATACAGAAGGTGGACTTTGCAAACTTTTAAAGAGTTTAAGGATGCTCCAATGTGTGCAAAGTCCCAAGGAGAGTACTTTAAATGAAATGTGCCATTGCCTTTGTACCTTATATAAGGCAATGGCGCATTTTCGCGTTAATATAAAGTGGCCGGATAATTTTCAGATAGACCTCGATATTTCGTAGGTGGCGTAACGGTTATTGGCACGGACAACAGGAACAAGGAGTAGAGTTAGAATTCTGACTGAGTAGGTCCACTTTGAAATAATAACCTTCGACAAAAGCAAGAATCTACGTATCCCTGCAGACTGCACAAGTTGTCGTGACAAGTTTTATCCCTGATATGCCACAATTGTTAACGGAGAAGAGGGTTTTAGCCAAAAATCAATGGTCGACCTATACTAGAGATCGATGTATACATAAGTATATACGTATATTAGCATGCTATGGTCTTGTGACAGAATAAGGAGGGCTTTTTAAATATCTACAATGAATTGGTCATATTATGTGTGTGTGTGTGTATGTGTGTGTGTATACGTTAATGGATAGCTGTATTTGAGAGATTGTTTGTCCATTAGAAAATCTGTATACATATAGATTAGTGAGAGATATTTCACCGTTTGTCTGTCGATTTGTCTGTTACGCCATAAAACCACCTAAACATGGGCACAGCCCAGCCAAATATGGCTTGCAATAAGTATGTGAAGTCCCAGCTGTGTATACTCAATGGCTCTAGGGAAAGTCTTGAGCAACATATATTTCAAAGGTTTCAGAGAGGTGTTTATTTACGATGTATCTATAATGCTAAACTCGACCCTTGCTTTCTATTCCATATGCATTTTCTGTATACGTATATTCTTTTTTTTTAAATGTTTAAATACAATTCTTCAAGGGGTCAAACGAGAAGGGAGAGTGTTCCCCTCTTTTAGGTATCAATCTGAAGGGAAAATATTCGCCCTTTTAAGGCACGAAACGTGAGAGGGAACTTTTTCTAAAAGCTTGCGTCCTTTTTTTTACTCCTTCGATATCTGACATAGCGAAGACGGGCATTCCGGCTAGTATGCAATATTTAAAAGATCTGATCAAATGTGTAGAATTCATTTTACGACCATTATCGATTTTTCTTATAATAATTCTAGACCAAACACTACGGAAATAAGTCGGAAATAGAAAACTTGTGGGGATAATATTTAAGCAAGCCTCGATTTAAAAAATTTTTTTCGACAAATACCACTAAGAAACGGAGGCAACTTTTAAAAATCGCTTTCGTTTCCGGAGATTGGAACTTGTTTGGGGAAATATCCAGTCTCAGAGAGACAGAGACAGAGACAGAGAGACAGAAAGAGAGAGGGGAGAGAGAGGAGAATATATCAGATTTTACAAAGACTGAAGACTGAAATAAATGAGATAAATATCTATAATGTATGGTTAATATAGATTTTACAAGTATGCTAATGTAGAGGCGAAGATGTAAAAATCTTATAATAATAAAAGAAGTGCCCAGAGTGGCTGAAGCAGTTCATCTTCTGAGGAATTGCGTTTTACCCCAAGAAAACGGTCCAGTGCTTTAGATATTTTGCTGGGTAAGGTTTTCAACTACACTTCCAAAGAGTTTCGTGAATCAGGAAGCTTAAGTTAAATTTTTGGAGGCGGCAAAAAAAAAAGAAGAAGAGTAGAAAGGCCGTCATTCAATATCATTTTTACGGAGCGACAATGACCCACTATTAAGTGAAATGTGTCCATTCCACTCCTGCTGATAATGACCAGCTGACAAAATATACTATTTTTAAGAGCTAGGAGTTAAAAGAATGGAGGCCTGTTAGTGATATAAGGCACTACTTGTGCCTCTCTGCAGGACTAGCTGAAATCCACCTGTTAAGGACAATTCTCAGCTAGTGTAAACAATACTAAGAGAAATACCTTGACATGAAATTGATCGGATAGAATACGATTTTGTGAACAGAACAAGTAGAGACAACCAATGGTTCCCAACCTTTTCCAGGTCATTCACTACTTTTGTCAATGAGATTACAAGTTATCCCCTTGCATTTAAGTAACTTGCGACAAAGCATAATTCGAAATAAATATTTGTTTTGGATATAATTGGCCAGCTTTATAACTAGAATCAGTTTAATTTTATGATTGCGCTGCTACTGATGGGTATTTGTAACTCAAAGAAAGCAAGCGAAAATAATTTGACTTTGATGGACTTTTATTTTTACTAGATAGTCCTGGGCTACCTAAATTTCTTTTGGGGGCAATTCCTCCCAGATGGGAACCACTGGTTTATACAAATTAAAACAAATACTGCATTTAGAGCCGAATTCTCTTTGATTGGTATCACAACTAATTCTCCGTCCCTCAAGGTCTGGTTGAACCAATTATTGCGAATCATTAAATAAAGGAATTAGTGCCCTCACGCTATCTATCCACTCATCACATTATGACTTACTCAGCCCTTTTGAAAAATGTGAAATAGACTTAAGGATGACAAGAACCCGAAATGGCGTCACTCACTTCACCCAGTACTATTTTACTCATAGCTAGGAGAAAGAGACGGATTCATGCTTTTCCCCATTGGTATCAGTGCAAAGTGAACACGAAGTGTCTACAGACAGAGTTTGAACTCGTCTCGCCGAGTCTATTCTCTGCGCCGTTACCCGCTAGGGCGCCCTGCACATCCAGGTGGATTAATATACAAACTAAATTCTTCTTTAGCTGAATAGGCTTCAAGAGTGAATCAGGCCATGTACTAACCCCCCTCCCATTGATTGGGGAGGAACATATTGAAAAAAAAAAACTATCACAGCACACGTGTAAAATTTTTTTTTCTATGTATGTATTAATCATACAAATACATATTTTAGTATGAAATGTATTTATCGCAAACAAAAAAGTATACCCCGAACGAAATAATTTTAAAATAATACGGCAAAAAAATGGGGCAAAAAAATGGGTTTCATTTTTAGTGAGAAAAAACATGAGTTTCATTTATGAGAAATCAAGATTCCTATATTTGTTTTCCATCCTACTACGAACATACCAGTAATACTAACAGTGATGTAGACGTAAACTGCAAGGTAGCTATTTGCTCTAATGTATGCAAACACACTGACACAATCTTTGCGTTACACACGTATCTTCTCTCTGCTTTACTAGGACAGAAACCAACGGTTTAGCAACAGTTTTACACTGAATGTTAGTAATAAAAAAGGCGTGCCTGCGGCAGTTTGAGATCATTTCACATTGATGCCTTTTGGGAATGCTTAAATACATTCATTCTCTCTGTGGATGAAATGGTGTGACACATTGGGCTCACTAATCATGTTTGGCAACCAGTCTGTGAGATGGACAGTTCTGATTTCCGAACCAGTCTGCAAAAAGGATGGGCTCCGTCAGACAGTCTTGCCCTTGACACATCCAAGATGGAATCATCTGTGGTGCCTCAACGACCCTGCATTGGATATGGATATGGAAAAAAATCGTGGAGGATTTGAGTGAGTGCAGAAAATTGAAGAGTTTAGCAGCATCAGAAAGAACAATAACAGCAGCTGTACATTAAGAGATAATAACGAATAAATAAATAAATAAATAAAATGAAGCCAATTTGGTACGAACAGATGTGAAATTGACATCAGGTTTATCGAATTTTCTGCAATTCTATTGTAGGCAAATTTTTTTTAGGTCAAGTCTAGCTTTTGAAAGTAGAACGATATTTTAGTTATCAGATAACTGATATTGAGGACCTACTCTCGAAATAACTCGAGAAAATTCCATTGTCAGAGAAGTTGAGAGAGGTGTATATATTGTTCGTTCTTCTGTCTGCCTGTCTACATCTCCAAAAGTTCTCATTGGATTTCAATTGTTTACGAAAGAAGAGAGTAAATTTTGGGGTGAACATGAAAATCACATTTTGACTGAGGGACATCTCATTATGCTCCAGGAAAAGAAGTAAAAAAGCAAACGCTTATCAAAAATGCTAAATATAATTCTCAAGGGGAATAACTCAATATTTGCACATGTTGCAAGAATCAGACTCTTCCCTTGTTTTTTTTAAATATTTTTTTTTGTTTTGTTTTTGATATTCTATTTCCATTTAGTTTTTAATTTATGTACGGCGTTGGCAAAAAAGTATGCACTCTCCGGGTGTTTTCTAGTTTGATGAAATAGTTTTGTTCTTCCCTTTTCCCCTCTCTTCATTCTTTTTCATTTCAATGCAGAAAAAAAAAGATCTGATATTACCAGGTGAGAGATTTAAAACCAATATCAACAACAAGAACACAAGTCACTCAATATAAACCGTCAAGGAACCAACGTCTATTGACACAATGCTGTGTTAGGGGGTGGGGTCAACTGGGAAATTGGGAAAAGGGAGGATCAATGAAAAACCACTTTGTCCGCCATTTGTTGGGCTGTGATCACAGAAAATTCCGAATTTTCAAAAATCAAACGTGAATGCTGCTCGACACAAAGTAACGTACCGATTTAGCATGAACTTACGTTGCATATTGACCCCGCCCACACTAAAACCTATTTGAGGGTAATTTTTCAAAACTAAAAAAAAAAACAAAACAAAAAATGTTCACTCTAAACACAATAAGGAGTGGATGTTAGAATTTTCAACCCTATAGCCCCATTGGTGGGATGTGTTCGCACAACACATACATAGCCAGGTAGAATAACTTAGAAACCTAAAGAAAACCTATTTTGGCAGTTGTGGTGACAGTTTTGGTTGACGGTTATTATAAAGTAGATTCAACAAACGAACAATGTAAAGAGAGGGAGAACGCACTGGAGCCAAGGATTAAAATACGATCAACAAAAATTCTTAAAAGTAAAGGAAGAAGCTCTTCCGAATAACATAACATACGACTTTGACAAAGCAATAATTACTGGAAAGGTCATGCAGAGGTGTGTTCGAAAAAAAACCTTAGTAGTCAACAAAACCGAGGTGTAACCAACAGAGTTATTCCACCATGTTTACTGAGAGAACGGAGCATTTTGCTGAAAATATGATAGCTTATTAGATGTGTAGGCTCTTTAGAATCGATTGCCGTCACTGACTGACATACCGAAATTTAAGTTACTTCCCTTGCTCGATGTTGCAATATTTACATGTTTTTTCCCCATCTAGATGTATTCGGTTGTATCCAGATGTCAGAAATTACTATTTAGATATTTTTTTTTGTGAAATAAGTAATATTTTTATTTAATTTATAAGTAGTGAGTGATGTTTTGGATTAATCAAGTAGCAGTCTAATAAGATAGATGTTGGATAATGAAGTCATATATTTATTCTAATAATAACGTAATGAATTCCCCGAATTTTACATATATCTGGAGAATCTAGATGTTTCTATGTATTTTAAGATGTGTTTGGTTCAATTTTAGATGTAGTCTTGGAATCAGCTACACTGTAGATTTAGCAAAGATCTTCACTCAAAAAAAGGAACTAACACATCTACGATTTCAATTTCAGGTTTGTATCACTAGCTTTGCAATTAATGTTCAAATTTCCTATTTGCATTACCTGGATGGGTGTAGGAGAGGACCCTCTGCTTACAAATATTACACCCGAAAATACTCATTGATTGGCACAGCCGAAACGTTGTGGGACATCCGAAATAACAATCGTCGAAATAAACTCTTTGAAGGTTGATCACTGTCAACATAATAGACACTGATTTCTACCTGATGAGTTTCTTCTTTTTAATTACTTTTTTGTAGAACTGGAAAGCGTCCCATCCGAAACTCTCATAAATAAAATGTTCTTCCTCGGTGTGTATGTCAGTATCGTTGTGTAGAATGTCCTCGTATACTAGAGGACACAGACACATGAAAACTTGACCATCAGGGGCAAAACAGTCCGATATTGATATATGTCTATCAGAAGTTGTTTAAGGTTAAACTTGAAGATATAAACAGGATTACCATGGGATCCCTATTAAGTGAAAACTGGCTCCCAAAAGTTGAATATGGGAAAACTAGCACTATAGAATCTTATTGATACGCGGTGACATTGAAATTGCTGGACCAGGCACACTCCGGCGCACCCTTGGGGCGCCTATGGGGTCCCTACTAAGTGAAACTTAGCTCTCCAAGTTTGTATATGGGCAAAATTGGCTCCATGTACGTAGCTTTGGGAGAAAAATATTTCAGGCTCCCTTTGGTCCTGTAATCTTTACTCTACTTTCTGCATTTTTCTGCCCTGGCAACGCCGGGTAGCTCTGCTGGTATTCAAATGAAGATTTTCATATTTTGGCCAGTGTGATGAGAAAATGAGTGAGTTTGATAAAAGGAGTTGCGTTCCCCTATCCCATCACCAGTGCAAGTGGTCAATATCCGATGAAATTCAGATTTTCGAGACATGCATGCCCTCTGCATTTGAGAGATTGGCGCAAAACAACCTCCTACTTCTCTTTATTTGGCCTTGTGCTGGACTGAGCAAATCCAAATAAATATCATAAAACTGAAAATGTTCATGAAGATTATAGTAGTGGTGGCGTTGGTGGTGCTATGATGGTGAGATGGTGGTGGTGGTGATGTAGGGGATGAAGTGTGTGGTAGTGGATTGGATTATGACCCCCACCCCCGGTATAAAACAATGTTTGTCTTTTATCGATTCAGCTTTCAATGACTCTCACTACACGTGGCTCTCAGATAATCCTTTACGTTAGAAGAGCTCTTCAGATTTCCTTAAGTAGTTTACCATCGTCGACTTTCAAACTTCAATAATCGACCTTAATGATATTGTGCGTGTCTGCGGCATCCATGTATGTATTTATTTTGCATTTTCGATGAAACGCCGTTCGATAGAAAGTCGTGGAGCCTAAAAATCGAGTGACCCATCATTAAAATGACAGTAAAGGTCTTGCTTTCTCTCTTTCTCAACTGAAAATTCGAGCGGCTTTTTCTCTCCTCTTTCTTCCTCCACCTCTCTCTCTCTCTCTTCTGCATACGTAATCTTTTGTTATTTTCTTCTGTTTATAAACAGCTGAATTATGTAACGATTGCTTTTACCACGTGCGGAGATTTCCATTAAAATCCCTTTCTTTCTTTTCTTTTCCTTTCTTCCTTTTCTCTCTTTCTTTTTCTTTTTTCATCCTTCCTTTCTTCCTTTTCCCTTTTCATTCGGCTGCTTTCTTCCCTTTCCTCCTTTATTGAATTTGTTTCTTTCCGTTTAGCTCCCGCTTTCTTCTTAGCAATCACTTCTCTCACTTTCTTCCTCTCTTTCTTTTCTCTTCTTTTTTCCATCTTTCTCTCTTTCAATTTGTCCTTGTCCTATATATATATATATATATATATATATATATATATATATATATATATAAAGTAGGCACACATTTGCCACTCTGAATCTATCTATCTATCCAACTTATTGATGCCGCCACGAAGTAAGTGACATCAAGTGTCTACAGTCCTCTACTTACTACTAGTACTACAAGGTAGTTAGCAGAGAAGAGTAGATAAAGTCAGAATGAAGGTGATCACCAGTAGATTTGCTAGCTAAGACAATATAAGTGTTACTACATGATATAGCAAGCTCTCATTTTTTTTCTCCACGTGGAGTATAGGCCACCCTGCGATCTCAGTCGCAAGTAGGTTTTATAGAGTTGAAATTCAAACGCCTAAGCTGTACTGCTTCACAGTGCTAAAAGGTACCAATGTTTAAGGATTTATGCTTTTCTCAAGGATATTAGTCCGAAGTTAACGTAAGCAACCTCAGCCAAAACTCGAACCCACATTGGCTGTGCTGGTAACTGCAATGCCACTTCGCACCTCCAAGCTCCCACTGTGTGATTTGAATATTGGCTGAAGCCGCTTCTTTATCTGGAATTACTTCAATTTAGTCAGAAAATCGAAGAACTGATTGGTCAAAAAACGTTGCGATATGAAAGCCATTGAAAAACGAATCTATTCATCCACGAAAGCGTGAAATAAAAATGTTCCCGTTGAAATGATCAATATTTTCTATAGTCATCAGGGAATTCACCGTCATTCATTTTATGAACAGGCCAACATTATCAAGAGACGAAATTCTTTAAAATGTTTCATGAAAACAAATCAAGTTATTCAAGTATTTCTTCTGCATTGAAAGGATTTCTTTTACTTTATTGTCTGATTATTCCTGACATTTTTAAGAGACAAATATTCCTCTCTGTTTCCATTTATGTTCGTATGAACACACCTTTTTTACTATCATTCCCAGAAGAAGGACAGTAAAATGCAGTCTAGCGCTTAAATTCGGAAATGAGGCATAAAAAAAACTGACAAAAAGTCAATTTTGTGGTTTTCATGACGATGGTATACTTATTTATTAAAGTTACTTTGATCTATCATCAGTTTACTTAGGTATGTTTGGATGGTCCCAAATTTTATAAATATGTTCGAAGTGTCAAGTTTCAGACAAAACCGGAGTGTCATGAAGTCGTATACAAATATATTGAGAGTGTCCCAAATTTTATAAACATGTTCGAAGTTTCAAGTTTTAGACAAAACCAGAGTAGCCCAAAGTCATATATATATATATATATATATATATATATATATATATATATTGAGAGCGTCTCAAATTTTATGAACATGTTCGGGGTGTCCCAAAAGTTATAGACATTTCTTGAGTGTCCCCCAGATTATAGACGAATCTTTTGACTATAGATGATTAATCAACAAAAATACAGGATATAAATAAAGCGTAGGGTCTTTCAAACAAAATAATCAAAGCTTCCCCCTGGGATGGAGTGGGTGGTGTCCTAGGTAGATTTAGATTTTGCCCAGTTTTTTCCTTCTTTCTTTCAGCTACCACTTTTTCCGTGACGGACCGTCCAACGGAGCAACCACATTGCCAATCACACACACACACACACACACACACACACACACACACACACACATATATATATATATATATATATATATTCAGATTTTATCCTTTGTAGATATTTAATAACAGTGCTCAACATTTGACACAGCAAATAGGGCTATTGATTTATAAAAATAAGAATTACAAGGATATATAGCCGGTAAATGTTAATATTTCGTACCTACGGCACTCGTCAGCAACTGGCATCTCTATCTTCCGATAACGACGACGCATGACTAACACCTTGGAAGTGAGACATATTCTGACTTCTGTTGAGACATTTTTTATACATTACTTATAGGAACTTCTAAAATTGGAAGTCTTTTAGTAAATTTGATATCACGCCCGATTGTTGTAGACTAGGATCTAGCGAGTAGGTTTGTTAGGAGTGCCAATGGCATGAAGTCTGGCTTCATCGATTATATAAAGAATTTATCGGTTCATGACAGTGTAGGTTACTGTGTTTCACTCAGCTGAAATTTCCTATTCTAATACATCAAAATACTAATTTTAACTCAATCGCTGTACATAAAAGTATTGCGTACTTTACAAATAAGGAAATCACTATATATATATATATATATATATATACACGCACACACACACACACACACACACATACTTGAATCCTCACAACAAGTTTATTTCACGCTTCTCTTCGATTATCCAGAGAGGGTTGTAATGATGATTTTATAAGTATTTATTATACTAGCTTTATTTTATTTGAAATATTGAGTACTTTTATCACATTTTTATATCATTACTATTTGAACATATATATATATATATATATATATATATATATATATATATAGTTCGTATTTGAGCTTATATATTCTATGTATGTATAATTATGCGATGTATATGTAAGTGTATTGATTTTATGTGACATTGATTTCATTAGTTACACTGTTTGTGTTGAATACATAATTTATGTGTTTGCATTAAATATACATGTCATAAATGCGTTCTATCATTTTGAAACTATATAAAAGGATCTCTCATTATTACATGGTGAATGTATCATTTGGCGTATACAGCGTAAATAGAATAAACAATTAAAGAAAATGGCACTGTTGCAGGATGTCGGATTATAAATCAATTTCTCTATAATACAATTGTCTGCGTTAAGAAACAAATTGAGCAGATATAGACAGCGAATAAACAAAAATTTGGAGATAATGTAGTCATTCTGGCCTTGACATTACCAGCAGCTGTTTAGCTTAGTTGAAGATACCACCTATCTGTCACGGATTCGATTCCTGCAGCAGTCCCTTTCCTTCAATTGTTTAGTATATTTGCACAGTCTAGGCCAAATGGTATTGCCACCGTGTAATAACAGTGATATCATTATTTCTTTGAGATTATAAATCCATTTCTTAATAATAATAATAATAATAATAATAATAATAATAATAATAATAATAATAATAATAATAATAATCCAGGCAAGAAGACCGGACTTGGTTATAGTAGACAAAAAAAGGAAGGCCTGCCAAATAGTAGACGTTGCTGTACCTGCAGACCATAGAGTAAAAAAGAAGGAGAGTGAAAAAAGGGAAAAATACCAGGACCTAGCAAGAGAGTTAAGGAAGATGTGGAACATGAAAACCAGGGTAGTACCGGTCATAGTGGGCGCACTAGGAACTGTCCCAAAAACGCTGAGGGTGAGACTGGAGGAGATCGGGATTAGGGGAAGGATTGAGACCGTACAGACCACAGCACTACTGGGAACTGCACGGATACTGAGGAAGGTGCTAGAGATATAAGGACTGCACCGAATTGTAGCCGTGACATGATAGGTGAAAGAGAGAGGAGACGTTAGCTGAAGACCTGAGGAGACTTATTGTCACTCAGCCTTCAGCGATAACCACTGGACAACCAGCGTGAAACTGTAAATCGCAGAATTACTGCGACCTGTGAGTACTAGGAGAGGAGGGCTGGAGACTTGAGGAGACTTGCTGTCACTCAAACTCCAGCGGTTACCACCAGGCAACTGGTGTGAGGTTCCAAATAATAGTAATAATATCTTATATATATATATATGATATATAAATCAGCAGATTATTCCTGAATGCGTTATATCATTTGAAACTATTTGAGATGATCTCCTATTGTTGCGCGGAGAATGAGTCACCTGGCTTAGACAACGCATATTGAATAAACAATTGAAGATCAATTATATCTATTTTTTTTTGATAATATGATCGTCTGCGTTAGAAACAACAAGTGCAGACATTGAATGGGCAAAACGAGAAGAGTGGGACGGAGCTGTTATTTGGGCCTTTGTCTTTCCGTCGTTTTGTTTTACTCAATGGTTACTAGTGACGCTACGTCGAAGCGGCTTCCTCATCGGTCGCAGGTTTGATTCCTGCAGGAGACCCATTCTTCTTTATTTGTTTATTTTTATTTCAGCTGTCTCGCACAAGTAACCCATTCCCCGTGTAAGAACTGCGTTGCCTCTCCCCTTCTAACTTTTTTTTTTTACATCTAGGGGTTGCCGTGCTGGCGGAGAGGGATACACCTGTTGTTTCTTATTCAGTTTACCTCTGCGTTACAGTTTTCAAATATACTCCTCCCTTGTCTCCGTGACCCACAAACAACAACAACAAAAAAACAAAACACGATGATTGCAACGGCTTTTATATACTATGATAACCAAGAAGTACATCTTACAAGATAACAAATGACCGATGAAAAGCCCACGAAAACATTTGAACTTCGATCAAAATGACTATAAACCACTTATTGCTACATAAGAAGAATCACTTCACTCCAAGGCTACTATCAGCTTCTCCTTGATTGTGGTTGTGATGAATCATTTAGTTTCGTATTTCATCTCTCAGCCTCTCTCTCTCTCTGTCTATCTATTTATCTCTTGCTCTCTCTCTCCCGTCTGTGGTTGAAAGTTTCAGCCAACAGCGACATCTGGGTCCTTTCAAGGGGCTTCCTTGAAATGATGGTTTCTTGTTAGTTTCCCAAGAAAAATGGGGGACATTCCTGTGGGTGCCCGATGAATGAGCTTGAAACAGGGATCGGCTGTCCGTTGTTCATTCCCGTGATAGAAGAGATTTACGATCGGGAATCTCGTCTGCGCTTGTAGTTACCAAGGGGAGGAGGAAAAAAAAAAGAAGAAAAGAATATATATATATATATATAAAATCTCATCATATCAGTATCACTCTGCAATTTGGCCAGTGGTTTCGAGTATATATATATATATATATATATATATATATATATATATATATATATATATATATAATGCTTTTCCATAGGAATAGAACACTCTGGTGGATGGGGAATTTCTGCGTAAATAAATATATCGCTTAAATTCAGCCTTACTGACCGTCCAGAGGTAGAATATCGGCCTCTGGGTCTGAAGCGAAGGTTTCAATCCTGCACCGCGGTACTGGATGGGATAATGGAAAGTCTATAGCCACATTGAAGAGATGTAATACATCGAAACAGCTGTATGTGGATGATATATATATATATATATATATATATATATATCAATTGTGCCAGAGATTTTTGGCTATTTGATAGCGAGCTGGAGTTTCATTTCCTCTAGAATGGAGCCCCACTCCATTTTCATAGAACTGTCAAGGTTTAATGAAACAAATCTCAACAACACACTCTCACCGCCTCCGCACTTCCTCCCTCTCTCTTTCTTTCTCGCCTTTCCTCCCTTGGTCCCCTCACTCCAAGTACTCCCCCTTTCAGACTCTCTCTCTATATATATATGTATATATATACATATATATATATATATATATATATATATATATATATATATATATATACACGCACACACACACACACACACACACACACATATATATATATATATATATATATATATATATATATATATATATATATATATATATATATAATAGGCAATCTTATTCCAAATTGTCCATGTAACCGTCTGTGTTCTTTTCACATTATTATCTTTGGGGGAAAGGTATGAATTAACATCCCTGCACTCTGTCTGGGAGAATAGAGGAATCAAAATAGACGGCGAATATATGAACAGCGTCAGATTTGCAGACGACATTGTCCTTTTTGCTGAGAATCTGCACGACCTCCAACTAGTGCTAGAAGAAAGCAAAAAAGTTGGCCTAGACATGAATTTCAGTAAAACGAAAATCATCCGTAACAATCACATCGAATATCATGACATAACTGTCAAAATTGGAGAGACAAATCTGGGGAAAGTTGACCACTACATCTACCTAGGACAACGAATCTCTATAAAACCCACAAAAGAAGAAATCAAACGAAGAATCACCCTCGAATGGAAAGCCTTTGGCCGAGTAAGCTCAACCATAAAAAACAAGACGATCCCAATAATCCCTGAAAGAAGAGTACACAACCAATGCATCCTCCCGATAGTCACTTATGGAGTTGGAACATGGAACCTAACCAAGAGACTGACCTGTAAACTGAGAACCATGCAACGTGTGCTTGAGAGAATCATGCTCAACCTCACATGGAGAGATCATAAGACAGCATAGTATATCAGGAAGAAAACGGGAGACATCATAGAATCTATTACAAAATTTAAATGGCAATGGAAAGGTCATATTGTAAGAATAGTAGGTAACCGATGGACATCACGACTCACAACATGGATCCCTAGAGATCACATGCGAAACCGAGGCCGACAAGATGGAGAGATGAACTTGACAAGTTTAGTAATTACTGGCTCCGCGACGCCCATGATATAGAAATGTGGCGGATCCCGGGGAAGGTATATGTCCATCGACAGATGATAAAAGACTGATGATGATGACTCTGTAGCATTACTAGATATCTTGACAAAAAAAGTGTCGCCAGAGGCTTTGTACGATATTTGATTAAGAGAGTGATTGAATGAGTACTCCAGTAAACCACTCTCCTAAAGCTACCTTACCTTTACAGAAAAAAAGCTGTTGCACTCATTATCAACCTTGACAGAGGCCTCTCAACACCTCTGTGTGTGTATGTGTGTGTGAGGATTCTTTGTCTGCGAAAGTAAGCAGAATGGCATAATCCAGAATCGTCTGCCTTTCCCTTGAGACAATATTGGATTTTCCGATCTATTCGGAGGAAAGAGTTTCTCTCTTGTAAAAACCCATAAATTTCAAAAACAGAAAAAAGACAATCAAATATTTTGCAAGAGAAAACAGAGAAACGATTCTTTGTGGCTTCCAGGCAGGAAGAATCAATTCAACTTGTTTCTGCCATTCTTTATTTGTCCTTTTTTTGTTTGTCAAGATTGGAAGAAGAGAAAATGGAGGAAAAGCATGGATACTTGCTTTGTATTCGTTAAAAGTATTTGACTATTGAAAATAGAATCTAAAAACGAAGAAAAAAAGAATTAGGAACTCTCCAGCCGTTCTTGCTTGTGGTGTTATCTGCTCGTGTCAGTGTTGCTCAAACTTCATTGTATGACTGAAGGCATAGTTGGGTGGGAGGGGCTATTTTAAAACGCTCCCTAGGGTTCCAACAGATAGTGGGGTCTAAAGGGCTTCAAAAAATAATAGTTCGCTAACTGCATCCCTATTGACAAATCTCATTAAACGTTAGGGGGGGGGGCTTTTCAATGAGCCACAGGCTAAATGAAATGAATTAGACAAGAACATTTCAATAGTCAATGAACGGAACTATTTATACATGCATACTAATATTCTTTTTTATCACTATTTTCCTTTCATCTGAATTATAGATGTTCAAGCACAAAAAGCATTTTCTCTGTTCTCCTATTGCAGGAAATCCAATAAACCTGATATCAATTTCACATCTGTTCGTACCAAATAGGCTTCATTTTACTTATTTATTTATTCATTCATTCGTTATTATCTCTTGATATACAGCAGTACATAGGTACGACCGCCAAAGTTGAGCTACGTCGAGCTTGGTCAATACCTTGATGGGTGACTACCTGGGAATAAAAGGTGCCGTAGGCAGCTGAGAATCGTGCAGAGGGCTTCCCTTGACGATCCTGGTGATCCTCCTGAGGAGGAGGTTGATCTCCACACTATGCTTAATAACGTAAACCTAAGCTATCCCTTTCTTGCCATCTTTGACTGGCCCGGCTATGACCGACAAGAATCGAATGAGTAAATGTTACAGTTGGCCTCCAACATTGAAACGAGGAAAGCAGTACCAACGAGTCTTCCTGAAAAACGAAGAACTGATTGCCACTATTGTCCAACCAGTCCAGTTCAGTAACATCCAGCAAACACATTTAGGTTAATTACACTTTGGAGTTGAAAAATGTTGTTTTTTTTAAACTCTTGAAAACATCCATACCTCCTCCAACGAATTTGAACAAATGTTGTATTTGTTCGTCTGAGTCCACGTAATATCTGCAAAGGTTCTCAATATATTTCAATGGCACCGTTGGTGTCCAACATTGGAACGATGAAAGTAGTACCAACATGTTATCATGTGTGAATATGTGCAAACTTTTCCGTCGGATTTCACAGATTTCTTTCAGTCATGTTGTCATTGTTGATGTTGACGCAAAACAATCTTCTTTTTTCTTTTTCATTCGTCTGGTGTTGGGCATTTTTTTTTGTCTATTGTCGATGCCTCTGTTGGAAACGAGGAAGGCAGTATCAACATGTCTTCCTGATAACGACTAAAAGACGATTGCTGCTATTGTCGAACCAGTCAGATGCAGAAACACCCAGCAGACACAATATCACGTTGAAATGGCTGACAAAACACATCCAACACTCAGGTTGCGTCACAAACTAGCTAAAAAGAAAAATAGTTAATTGATGAAGACAATGAGCACTGGTTGTTCTCTTTGGTTGCTTAGTGACAGATAGCTGATGATACTCAACGATTTCTTTCATCAACAATATACAGCGTTCCTTGCGATCCGAAAGTAGTGCATCCCTTAAAAAAAATGTCATCAGAAATGGCGTAAAGCAAGATGGTAATCACCATTGATTTAGATGGGATTTTTCTTAAGAGTATTCACAGACCTCCAAAATAGTGATGATAGTATATTAGGCTGAGTCATCAGAGGTTAGGGTGATAGGAGGTAAGGATGTAGGGGAGAGAGAAAGATTGTGTGCGCTGTCTGTACAACGGCTTCCTGCAAAACTAACGCTGAATGCTATTTCCGTTTTTTGACTGTTTTCTAAAGGAAAAAGTGGCTTAAACTTTCGGAGACTGCAAGGAATCTTCATAGGATATTCAAAAAGCTTTCTTGTTATATTCATATTTTATTCATGAACATTGATTTTCTCAGCACTCTGTTTTCTTTTCGTAAAAAATGGTGAATGTACATAAACGTTGCTTAACAGAAAATAAACAGTCATTCTTTCTTCTACTCCCAGTCCCTCTCTATGAACGATGCTTAAGTACCCACTATAAGTGAGTTGAAGCGTTTCCAATCAGCAGCCATATATCTCCTCTTATGAACGATACAAAGCAATTTTTCATCAGCACTCGGTCGATTTGAGCTGAAAAGGTAGCACAAAATAATGAATCCGTTTTAGTATGAACTTACATTCTAAATCGAACACCACTAAAAACTTATTGTGTTGGTGATTTTCGAAAAATAGTTTGCTGAAAAACTTTCTCGGGTTCACGTTGGTACACAGAAATTTCCATGGAGTATGATTTTTGCAGTAGGCTGTAACATTCGGATAGGTGAACGGATAAACATTTGGAGAATTATAATGAGATTCTCTGCGTGCAAAGAGCTGTAACTGTTTAAGAAAAAACATTTGAACATGTTTTATCTTTTAATTGAAATAGGTATCGTCGAAGCTTCAAGTTCAAATTTTACCCAGTTTAAATTAACTCCATTTTGTTTTACTTCTTGCGGCAGAGATAAAAAAATATTCATCAGGGTAGAATTATCCTTCAACCATAGAATGTTAATGTTTTACGCCAAGTTAGTTCATGGAGATTATCATGGTCCCACTGAGCCTCCATAGAAACTAATTGGAAATCAGAAACTTTTCAGACCAGTAAGCTATTACTTCCACTTGATTCTATCATTTTAGAATCAATATTTTCTTATCAAAACTTATCATCTTTGAAAGGATTCAAATCAGAGTCTATTTTGCCCTGACATAAAACCTTGGAAATATTGATTAGAATAAACGTAGCTCAATTACACTTTGGAATTGAGAGCTGGCTTTTGTCCTGAAAACATTTTTTTTTTACCTTTGCAAACTGAGTTAAAAGAGGCATATGTATTCAGTCGTTTATATCTGCCTAGGGAAGAACTGATTGGATTTTGGGTTGGATCCAGGAATTAGTTTCGATTAAAGAATGTATTTTCGTTTTTCAATACATTTATGTATTCATTCATGTTTGTCCACATAATATCTGCAAACGTTCTCATGAATTCCAATGGAATTCTGTGGAAGTGTATGCCGTGGGCTAAGGTAAAACTGATTAAATTTGGAGGCGGATCCAGGAATTATTTGAAATTTCCTCGCCTGCACCGTAACTATGTATGAACAGATTATCAATCAGCTTCTAATGAAAATGGCGTTAGCAGGGTTATGTGCCCTCTGACTGCGTTTTAGTTACGATATGAGTTAATTTCCTTCCAGCTGCAATGGCAACTGCAGTGCGTCTAACAAAGGCTTCATCAAATGAACTCTGATTGGACCAGAATGTTGGAGAACTCAACGAGTACAACCATGATATGAAGTAACTATATTAACCTACATTGTTTTCGAAAAATGTATCTTTCTCTTCCTCCATCTCACCTTCTCTTTCTCTCTTTACCCCGTCTTTCTCTCTCTTTCTCTTTCTTTCTCTCTCTCTCTCTCTCTCTCTGTATATATATATATATATATATATATATATATATATATATATATATATATGTGTGTGTGTGTGTGTGTGTGTATGTGTATTGACATACTATATGTATAACATGAGCTATACAGTAGGAAAGGGAGGTGGTGTTTGATCAACACTGCTGGAGTGCCATGTTGATATAACTGTTTTTTTTTAATATCCCTGAAACAGCTAAATGGGAAACAACTAATCTGATGATCCCAACAAGAGAAAATTCATACATTGTTCCATAATAACAAAGTATATCTGAAATAGGGAAAAAAAACACCGAAGAAAATTACATAAATTGCAATGACAGATATGGGGAAATGAGTGACTAAATATATATATATATATATATATATATATATATATATATATATATATATATATATATGTGTGTGTGTGTGTGTGTGTGTGTGTGTGTGTGTGTGTGTGTGTGTCCTTGTATATTTGTTGGAAATACAGAGTGGCCCATATTTTAGTGTATTAGAAAAAGATACTTGAATGTAAATAACAATAATTCAATGGAACAGAGCGTATAATGATTAATGATTTTATTATATGGGGCATACTCTCTCTCTTTCTCTCTCTCTCCTCCCCCTCTCTTCCCCGGTCTCTCTCTTTCTCTCTCTCTCTCTCTATATATATATATATATGGATATATAATCCAATAAAATAATCATAAATGATAAATGCGTAACTTCTATTTGAAACTCAGTTTGAACCGTTATTACACGGTGAGTGTGTCTTTTAGAGATTCCTGTGTGAAATGTGAAATTCAGAACCAATTTAATTTCAAGTTGAATCTAAAAACCAGCGTGTGTATAAACCTTACTTCAAGGTGCAATCCGTGCTTCGAAGAAAAAACTACAAATTTCAAAATTTAGGGATTAAGATAAATTATCTAATTCGAAGTCGGGGATGAGGATCAAATAAACAATAATGAAATTTACTCTAGAAAACCTTGAAAAATAAGAAAATAAATATGTAATGAACACTCCAGTACAGCTTACAAAAGATAAAAAAATATTGAACGATGAAAAAATTAAAAAAAGGAAATTATACAAATTAAAAAAATTAGAAAATCAGTGATAGGAATTAGAAACAAAATAAGCCAAATAATTAATAAACTTCGCTCAAAAACGATAAAAAAAATTAATGCAGATAATTGAAGAAATAATAGCTTTTGAAATAAGTTGACAAATAAAACGAAGCACTCTCAAAGAAGTGGAAAAAAAGAACAATTGAAAGCTATGGAAACTAATTGTAATGTAACCTGAGTTGACAAACCATTATTTGATGCTCGCAATGTGAATAATTACTGCTCACTCCGACCGTCAAATTTCAAAACATTGTGGAAGTTATCTTTTGAGTATTTATACAATTGTAAGACTCAGTCACACTGTCTATCAATGTAGCTGAATATAGCCAGACGAAGACACAGTTTTCGTATTGGTACATGCCTCCCTCGATATTTCGCTGTTCGGTACAGCTTGGTTAACCCCCCCCCCCGATATAACACGTTTGTAAACAATTTAACGTAATCAATTCGATACAAATGAAACGATTTTGCATCGAGCTTAATGGTCGGCGAACAATTAAATGAGTAATACAACTGTTTCTCAATTGGGCGGGCGAACAGACGGACAGACAGTCGGGCCGAAGGACGGAAAGCGAGTGAAAATTCATACGACTCAAACTTCGTTGACAGACGTAGATTAAACCTTTGTTCGCCATCTAGCAAAATTGATATTGAAAGGAAAAAAGTTGTGCCAGCTTAATGAATCGGAATGTTTCAGCTGTGTTATATATATATATATATATATATATATATATATATATATATATATATATATGTGTGTGTGTGTGTGTGTGTGTGTGTGTGTGTGTGTGTGTCCGTGTGTATGACAGATAACTAGGTAGATTTGGTAATTCTATTGATTATCCTATCATGGCCTCTTAATCCGACGATAATTTTTTACTGCTGAAAATATACTATTTATTTTGCAGTCTGGATCAAACAGATTAGATCTGGGATAAACTATTCACTTTGATCTCCTAATTGTATTGTTGTTTTCACATATATAATAAAAACATAGCGCTTGCTTGGTGGCTGAGACAGGGGTTAGGGTTCAAGGTAAACACCCTGATTCTGTATTCTGTGCAAGGGAAAGGCAGGTCCTCTCCATGTGGAGGATTGATGCAATATTATCTTACTAAACCCACACCGATTGTCCTTGGGTCAGGCTTAACATCCTAATAAAAAGAATTACGACACAACTAGCCTAACCTCAACCTTTAATTACCAAGCATCTGTGTCAGATAAACTAGGATTGAAAGAATTTTCTAGGTCACTGAAACCTGCTGATCAAAATTTGCTGGGGTCATCATCATCAGTCTTTTATCGCCAGTCGTTGGGTATGGACCCCCCACCTGATTCGCCAGACCTCTCTATCATGGGCGTTGCAGAGCCAATACTTTTTTAACCTGTCTACTTCGTATCGCCACCTTATATTCCACCGGTTGCAGTCTCACCTGTAATCGATCTAAGTCATGATGTCCAGCAATTGTTTGCCATTCTCACAACATGACCAGCCCATTGCCACTTGAGTTTTCGAATGAATTCTATGATTTCTCAGAGTCCTGTTTTTCCTTTCTATTTCGTGCTTGCGGTCTATCCATGTGATGTTGAACATGATTCTTTCACATGCCTTTTCTGTTGCTCACAGTTTTTAAGCCAGTCGCTTCATGTTTCAGCTCCATAGGTGACTATCGGGAGGATGCATTGGTTATATACTCTTCTTTTTAGGACTAATGGGATTTTCTTGTTTTTGAAGGCTGAGCTTGCTCTGCCGGAAGCTTGCAATTCTAGAGTGTTTCTTCGGTTGATTTCTTCTTCTTTTGAAAATTTCATGGAGATTCGTTGTTCTAGTTAGATGTAGTCGTATACTTCCTCCATCCAGTTCTTTGAGGCTTTGATTTTGATCGTTGTGTATTTGTTATCCACCTGTGTATCGTTCATGACCATCGTTTTACTGAAGTTCATGTGGAGGCCAACTTTTTTGCTTTCTTCATTTAGTTCGTCTAGCATTAACCCCCGTCAAATATTTGGTTGAAGCCAGCAGTATGCCTTTTCCATTGATAATTGACATTACTTGAAGCTCGCGATATATATATATATATATATATATATATATATATATATATATATATATATATATATATATATATATATATATATATATATGTATATATATATATATATATATATATATATATATTATTATTATTATTATTATTTTTATCATTATTATTATTGAGAAATGGATAAATAATCCGACAGAAATAATTATAATTATATTATTTTAAAACTCTGTTTGAATTGATCTCAAAGAACTCAACTAATAACACCACACAGACCCTCGAATACCATGAAGATAGATAGATTTTCAAATTAAAAAACAATTTACCCTAATGGTCCCAATAACGATCTGAACTGTCCCGAGGACATTATATCACCCTCCTCAGAATACCCTTATTGATATGTTACATTTGTATATATGCACACTTTATACATGCATTCTCCCTGCTATAACTATCCACTGAAATATGAAACTTAAAAACTATAATAATCACTGTTAATACTTGATTTGTAAAAAATCAATGGCGTATCCTAGACGCTCGAATTCAAAAACAAATTAATTCGAACAATTCACAAATGTGAAGCCTATTGACGCTGATGAAAATTCTCTTTGCAAATACTACCACTACAGCCTCTCAAAATATTGAATCTAACGGCATGCCATAGGATCTAACAGCATACCATATTCCTCCGACCCCGGCAACAGCCTCTCTTGTGAAAACAGAATTATAGAAAGGATGGGCCCACCAACCAAATAGATAGCTGTGGAATATAGCCTCTTGGACAAATGAAACACCAGAGTGTGTGCGTGTTTGCACGAGTGTTATTAAGATATGGGTTCATGATCCGACAGAATGATTAACAATTTACTCCCAATAGAGCAGCTCTTTCGCATGCCAAACCGTAACTTTCTCAATGATGCTAAATTTACTCTTATCGAAAGGATAGTAAAGATTACACCACACAAAGCCACAAAAATCCTCTAGAATCATGAAAAATATGTGAATATTACTTCAAAAAACTATTTCCTCTTATGAACTAAAAATCAAATTGAACAACTTGACTCTTAACTCCAACCCACGAAGCTATCACCATCACCAGAGAATAACTAAACTGCTCGCACACCCTAAAACACACCCATAAGCCAGAAGATTACCGTATGAACCAGAAAACAAAAATATATCCCCTCAAAACCTAAAAAAATGGAAAATTATAATCACTTTAAAAAGACTAAAATCAATAAACAAATGAACGTAAATACAAATAAATTTTCTTTAAATGGAATATTGAAACCAAGTCAAACTTACTGTGTCTCTAATGATATAATCACTGGTCCATTTCCTAATGAAAAAAACTATTCACTATATTATCTCAAATGGTTCTTTAAAACTAAGATTCCTAATCAATTCTCCTTCCTGGTTTTAATCCCCTTATTCTATTACACATTTTCCCTCCCCACCTAGAATCTCCCCATAGCAACCAGTCTCTCGGAGACCTGACCCCTATATAACCCCTACTCACAAAAGCCAGTAACCAATTCTCAAGACAGCGATTATCACCAATTCAGTTCGCTGACCCTCAGCGGCAGGGTGGACTTGAAAATGAAATGTTTCATTTTACAGCTTTTACATGACCATCTGCTTATCCACCAACGCTGAAGATGTCAGACGTGGAGATGGAGCGCTCTTTCGCTTTGAAACATGTAATGTAAATAAACAACTCCATTTGTACAATACACCCCGGCTTCGTCTCAATTTTCTTTTTCAAAGAAATGAAGAATAGAATTGACATCCTTGACTATGTTCATTGTCGTTTCTTGGGGAGAAACCAGATAGTGTATTCCAATACACACACATATATACATGTGTGTGTGTGTGTGTGTGTGTGTGTGTGTGTGTGTGTGTGTGTGTGTGTGTGTGTGTGAATGTGTGTGTGTACGCACGTGTGTGTAAAGAAAATAGGTATATGTGGTCCGATAGAATGATTAATAATAGAGTTATATTGTATAGAAACTCATCTCAGATGATCTCACGTCATTACGCGGTTGTTGTATCACTCGCAAACGTAAATAGAATTAACAATACAGGAAATGGAATTGCTGCAGGAATCGAACTGATGTGGTGAAAGCAACAGATAGATCAAGAATAAGCGATATGAGAATTAGGCGTGAAAGCGGTTATTCAGGCCTTGGTATTACCGGCAGCTGTTTAGCTCGATGGTAAGAGCATTGCTACCTTGAAACAACTACCCTTTCAGAAGCAGGTTCGAATCCTGCAGCAGCCCCAGTTTCTTTAATTATTTACTCTATTTACAAGGGTGAGTGATAGATTGACCGTGTAAGGACAGGTGATCATCTCAAATAAGCTTATATAATAGAACGCAATTTATAATCGTGTGAGTGTGCTAGCGAGAAAATTAAAAATCAAAAAAACAATTGAATTGACAATAGGAAAGTCATGCTTTACAGACTCATTTGGGTTTTTGCAGGAATTTATGGGAAACAAAAAGAATTGCCTAATGTCGATGATTTTCAGTCAGACAATTCCAGATAACAATAAAACGAAGAGTGAGAGGGAAGAGAGAAAATGGGTAGGAGTTAGAGGCTGGAAATAGAGAGAGGAGGTGGAGAGAAAGTGTAGATAAGAATCAAGAAGAAAAGAGAGGGGGAAGGATAGGGATTTTAAAAAGAAGAGAGGGAAAGAAGTAAGGGGGTGGAGATGAAGAAAGGGAGAGAAACGGGGAGTGAACGAGAGAGAGAGAGAAAGTGGGAAGGGATTAAATAGAAAAAGGTTAAGAAAGGAAGGAACGGAAAGATTGAGAGGGGAAGGGAGAGAGTTGGGAGGAGAGTTGGAAGGAGAGAAAAGCGTTGATAGAGAAGAATAGAAAAAGGGAAGAAAGGTAAACAGAGAAAAAGAGGAAAAGAGAAAGAGAGAGAAAGGGGGTGAAGGCTAGAGAAAAAGGATGATGAGAGTTAAGGAATAAGTGCATGTGTGTGTGTGTGTGTGTGTGTGTGAGAGAGAGAGAGACGGAGGATGGAGCTTCGTTTATAAAGAGCTGATTGAGCCAATTGTTCCAAAGGGATGAAGATGAGCATCTTCGGTCATCGAGAGACTACAATCATTTATTGAGCTGCGTGATCTATTGAAATATCGCAGGTGACTGACCATTACTCTGAGAGGCAAACAGTGAGAGAGAGAGAGAGAGAGAGAAGAAGAAAGAGAGAGAGAGATGGGCAAGAGAGGGTAGAGCTTCGTTTATAAAGAGCTGATTGAGCCAATTGTTCCAGTGAGACGATGATGTGCACTTTTGGTCACCGAAGGTCAACAATAATTTATTCAACTGAGGGAACTATTAAAATATCGCAGATGACTGACCATTATTCTGAGAGAAAGAGAGAGAGAGAGAGAGAGAGAGAGAGAGAGAGAGAGAGAGAGAGATTCTGCAGAGACTTTGTTTTTGTTTATTATTTGCAAGCAAATCTGGAGAATCGACAACCACATTTTTCAACACTGAATATCAAAAAATCGTAGAATCTGGAAATTTAAAAAAAAAGTATCATGTATCACTATTCTCCACTCATTGTGTGTGTGTGCGTGAGAGAGAGAGAGAGAGAGAGAAAGAGAGAGAGAGAGAGAGAGAGATAGTATGGTGGGTCACGACAGTTTTTTGGTCATGTGACAGACTTCATTACCTGGCTAAGAGTTTTGTTCCAAGCTAACAGAATATCTCATTCGTTCGTGGCTGATCATCTCAAGAGTGCACCCTTCGCAACACTCACTATTCTATCCCCCCGTTCCTTCTCACAGCATAATGGTCATCTGAAGCTGAAGTTGGACACTGAAAGATGGGAATATTCTTTCTTCCATTTCATCTTCTTTTCACGGTCGACTCATGGATAAGTCGATAGTCAGAAAACAGAATGTGAATTGATAGCATACAAATAGTGACTCCTTTTGTCTTTATCTATTTTGGATTGGATAGTATGAACTCTACGAACTTGAATAATATAAATTCTATGAACTTGAATGTTATGAATTCTATGAATTCATCATGATCATCATCATCATTATTATTATTATTATTATTATTATTATTATTATTATTATTATTATTGTTATTATTGTTATTATCATCATCTAACTAGATGTACCGTTGGATTATCATAAGTCTTTCAGTCAATTCTTCAACCGTAACGGCACTATTTTTATCGAGTTAGGACCAAAGTAGATTATGATTAAACTCAACAGTATGACTTGTTCCTAGCGTATCTCTTTATCTGAAGCCTTTTCAAATCATCAAGCCTCCTTTGACAATATCTTTCTTATGGAGAATCTGTTCCACAAACATCGTGAATATTTCAGGTTTCTTCTGGAGCGTTTCTAAATTCACAGAGCATCACATAGCTTATGTGCTCCGTCGACACGCTCATTTTTAAGAGGATCAAGTCAGTAACTCACTCGAATCATAACTTACCCGTTTAGATCTGTTCAAACGGATTTGCCACGTCTCAAGTTCGATACTCACGACTGGATTCAAACCTGCAGGTCTATTGAAAGGTGGGTGCATAAATTAAATTATGAATTGATATATGAAATATAGTTGTTTTGTGTGTGAGTAAAAGAAGGGAAGTTGAGAGAGGTAGAAAAGTCAAAAGATTAAATACATTTGGGAGGAAAAATATCGATTTTTGCCACAGGTGGGCAGGGACGCTTAACAGCCCCATTTTTTTTCAGTTCTATTGGTGATTTATGAATAGAAACAACAAATAAACAGCTTGACGTGCAGACCATACTTTCAGATTTTGCAAGGGAACAATTAGTGCATGAACATAGTATAGAAAGAACTCGTTATCCGCAGTAGGAAGGTGCCAATACTCCCCATGAATAGAGAAATCCGCAGATAATAACGAACCATATATATTGACAGACTGGCCAAATTAATTTATAGATTTACATCTAGAATTGCGTCAAAATAACTAGATTTTCCAGATATATATCTAAAGTCTAGAAAAATATATCACACATTATTAGCTAATTGAACGTGACTTAAAATATTATGATTTCAAAAAAAAAATATTGTTTGATTATTGTGAAGCAAATAAAAATATTACTCATTTTATGAAAAATATAATCTAAATATTAATATCTGACATCTTGATGCAACCAAAACATCTACATTTAGATGGATAAACATCTACATTGGGCAAACCGCGGATAAGTGAAACCTATTGTAATAGAAATGAAGTGATTATTTTTTTGTGAGCAGGTTCTTCACTATTTTCGTCGAGGAAATGGATAACGTTTGGAAGGGTGAAAAGGTCATTTGGATAATTGGACAGGACTGGAATTGCAGTTATGGAAATAAATATATGGGGGAAAATCGATAGATAAACAGGAAATTGATATGATGACAGGGGGTAGAGAAGAATTGATCGATAGACTGTGATAGAATAAGGTAACTAGGTACATAGTTAAATAGATAGATTGGATAAATAGACATGAGAAGACTGAGATACACAGATCATCTTTAAATGATTATCTTAGATATATAGAAACCAAACCACCAGGAATGTTATGCGAATTAGATAGATAGATAGATAGATAGATAGATAGATAGATAGATAGATAGATAGATAGATGAACTGATAGATAGATAGATAGATAGATAGATAGATAGATAGATAGATAGATAATGAACACATAGAGAGATCATGAACGTAGATAGATAGATAGATTATGAACATAGATTGATATATAGACGTATAGATATATATGAACAGTCTGAAATAGATAGATGTGAGCAGATTGAGATAGATAGATAGATAGATAGATAGATAGATAGATAGATAGATAGATATCAAACGGAATAGCATATACTTTTAACCCATACACATTTATAGAAAAGAAGAGGGGGGGCTGAAAAAAAGAAGCTACAACAAGCCACTTTGGAAGCCAATCACCAAGCGGACAAAGCAGAAACATTTCGATTCATTTAACTGACCCTAATTTCTTCTTCCTTTTATTATTCATTTTGCAAAATGGCAAAGAAAGGTTTTATTTACGTCTGTCTGCGAAATTGAAGTCGTATAAGTATTCACTTACTTTCCGTCCGTCCGTCCGCCCGCCCGTCCGCCCGTCCGTCCGTCCGTCCGTCTGTTCGCCAGCCCAATTGAGAAACAGTTATATTACTCACTTCATTCTAAGTCGATTTTTTTGGTCTTCGCCGGCCATTAAGCTCGATGCAAAATCGCTTCATTTGAATCGAATTAATTACATAAAATTATTTATCACCGCGTTATATCGAGGGTGTTGAACTGCGCTATACTGAACAGCCTTTTAGAGGGGAAGGCATATACCAATGTCATAAATGTGTCTTTATACATATATATATATATATATACGTGTGTGTGTGTGTGTTCTCAATTTGTAAAAATGTAAAACGAAAGAAATAGAAAACCTAATTTATTCGTTGTAGATGTTTAATCACTGTCCTAAATATCAAACATGGTGAATAAAGCTATCAATTGATAAAATAAAAAAAAGAATTACAAAGATATTTACCCGTTGGTTGTTAACATTTAGTTCCTACCACACTCATCAGCAACCACCAATAAGTTTTTTCTTGTAGATCATGAAAACGAAAAGTCCATTTACATTTGAATAACGTATTTTTTTTTATCATCCAATCAAGTTTAGATGTTTCTGAAAAGCTAACAATTTAAACCAATTATTACGAAGTACAATGATGATCCACTAAACATATCTCCCCTTTTCCTGTACTACAAAAAATATATACGATCATTTTCCCGAAAATTTCTTTTCTCCATGTATACCTATAGGTTATTATAGAGTGTTTTCACATATCTTTAAAATTTATATCTTTTAATACTTTTTTAAAATTTAGCAATAAAATTAAAAGATTAAGTAGAATTGACAGGAATCCTTAATTCAAACATTATATTTCAAGTAAATCATAGAGATCTTATAGAAACACTGATCCGTTGAGTAGGAGAGAGTTCTAAAAATCTATTGTGATTCAATCTTAAATAAGAATAAAAATCACTCAAATTTAAAAAAAAAATTTAAATGATTTTCAACAGTTCAAACTCAAGATATCTGTTGTTTATATTATTTGTAATTTCTTATTTCATTTATCTATCATTTTATCTTAATTGGTGATAATACAATTTTCAAAAGAGAAGTTTCTGAAACTGAATAATAGAATGAATTATACCGTACATAAAACATATATAAAGATAAAACCTCATAACCTCATAAAGTCTAAATTGTACCCTCCCCAAATCTCTGAATCATACAAAGTTGTATTAATCAGACACGAGTAAACAATTTATTGTTTATTTAGTGAAATAAAGAACCTTATTTCTATTCTATTTTTAGCATTCTAATTTCTATTTATATCACTGATCGTAACATTTATTTTTAGAAATAATGAATGTCTTGACCGATGCCTAGTTATCTGTAAATTGATTATATTCTAATGTTTATGATAGAACAATCTCATTTATCATGTATGAGTTAGTAAAGAATTGCTCAGTTGAAGTGTGCACATTGAGAAGTTCAATGAAATTCAGAAGTCGTCTTGAAGATTCTGAAGCTCGGTAGCCTTGTTTCACTGTTTAGTTCTATATAACCTTTACAATCTTGGAGAAAAAATGGTATGTACTATTTTATCCTTCTAAAACCACCAATTACTGCTCATTAATTTCTATCTTAGAAAAGATTATGTTCATGATTCTACTCTTTTACTGAAGTTATCACATATTCTCTTTCAGTGAAGGTAATTCTAACATAATCGATGTATGCTATTAGAAATTTGTGCCTACATTTTAGCTATTATTTTAAAACTTTTGGACTCAATCTACAACATTCTAATGAATAAGATGCAGCCCTCAAATATGTTATTACATGTGGTTAATTTAATGTCAAATTTTTAAATGTCATCATCATCATCATCAAACTCTTAACGTCCGTCGTTGGACGAAGACCTTCCCCTGGATTCGACACACTTCTCTATTGTGGGCGTCGCGGAGCTACTCCTTTCTGAATTTGTCTCGCTCGTCTCTCCATCTAGTACCCTACAGGCCTTGGTTGCACATGTAATCTCTGGAGATCCATGTCGTAAGTCATGATGTCCGCCGATTATCTGCCATTCTTACGACTAACCCAGCTCAATGCAATTTGAGTTTTTTAATGGATTCTATGATGTTCCTAACTCCTGTCTTCTCCCGGATGTATTGTGCTGTCTTGTTGTCTCTCCATGTAAGGTTAAGCGTAGTTCTTTCATGTGCACGTTACATGATTCTCAATTTGAGGGTCTGTCTCTTGGTTAGGTTCTATGTTTCATTTCAAGTGCAATGGTCTATGACTGTGCCACTGCTCGTATAAACATTCTCTCCCCGCCTCTCTCTCTCTCTCTCTCTCTCTCACACACACACACACACACACACACACACACACAAACACATGCAAATATAAGAACGTTCTTACTCTCATACATAAAAGGTTATACCCCTTTCTCTCTCTTTGATATAAACATTCTTTCCCCCTCTCAACATTCTCTTCAAACCCTCACTTTTGACCCCGGAGAGAGGAAAAGTTTCCTTGACTTTTGACTCTTGGCAATATCAACTTTTTCTCTGCTGCACATATCAACATTATCTCTCGTACACATGAACGTCCTTTCTCTCTCGTATATAGAAGTGCCCTCCCTCACTCTCTATCCCTTTCATATACATGTGAACATTCTCTCTCTCATACATAGAAACGTCCGCTCTCTCTCTCTCTCTCTCTCTCTCTCTCTCTTATATAGATACAAATGTTTTCTTTCTCTCTCTCTCTCATATGCACATAAATTTTCTCCCCCCTCTCTCTCTCTCTCTCTGTTTCTCTATCTCTATCTCTGTCTCTCTCTCTCGCTCTGTCCCTCTCTCTCTCTCTCTCTCTCTCTCTCTCTCTCTCTCTCTCATATAGCCTTTTTTTCAAACGACACATCATCACGGAACTCTTACGAAGGCTTTTTACATCACAATTTTGTCCTCAGTTACTGTACATGAAATATCTGCTCAGTTTAGCATATGTAAAGCAAATCCTCCCCAACCTCACTAAAACCTCGATAGTGTTGGAATTAAAAATTAGCCTATGTTTGATCCCGTGGTTAAATCGATATCCATGCAAAAAAAATCATACCCTGGGACTTTTCGTTTCGCCATGATCTTCGAATAGATTGACAGACGCACAAAATAGCGAATTTCGCTCTCGTTTTAGAGATGATTTACAATACTTCATATAAGCCATACATGCCAATTAGTAAGTTCAATTGTGTAATGGCATAGTTGTATTTATCTCTGTTTTGTGTGATTCTGGTTATAACCTAAACGTTATGATGAATTGATCTATGTGAAATAGATTTACATAGATGAAAAAAAAACGAAGTGCTGTATTGAAATGAAATAGGCTGTTATGATATAACGATGTGGAATACGTCACAGAATTGCCGTACGTTTGAAACTAAAAGAAAAGAAAAAAAAAGTATGAGTGTGTGAGTGAATGGAAGAAATGTTTAATGTTGAGTTGATATTTTAAAGAAACTAAAGATTAAAGTACTTGAATCATTAAAAATAAATTACACACAAAAATAGCTTTGAGCTCTTTAGAGCCAATCCATGAATAACCCTGTCATTTTGACGGGTATAATCGAGTAAATAAACAATTAAAAAATGATTGCCGAAAATACCTTGTTATAAATCAAAGATCAAGGACTGTTTTATGCTTCAAGTGGATTCTATTTAATTCATTGCCAATCCTATCGATTAATTTACTGTTTTAATTTGCAAATTCTCCCCTACATAAAAGGAAACTAACGATTGGCTTTTCGATGTCCGTAATTCCTGTTTTCGCAGTTCTCTCATTCCTAATCCTATATTCCCTGATCCACCATCGTGAATATGGAAGGACACAAAAGTAATAAAAGAAATCACAGAAAATCAAAGTGTGTTAAATTCTGATCAGGCCGGAGCTTAACAACATGCAATTTATTTCTATTGTCAAAACAGACAACGAACAAGGCCATTTCGTTTTCATAGAATAAAACTGATTGAGTGAAGACCTATAAAAGGAAGAAACTTTGATTTTTCTTTCCTTTATTTGATAGACGCAGCTGGATCGATAGAATGAATTGGTTACTCGATAAATGACATGTGTGGAGTATATTTTACACGTCTGAAACTTTATATGGATATAATGAGACTGAAATAGATATGACTAGACTGAGATAGATAGAGATGAATAGACTGAGACAGATAGATATGAAAAACTGAGATAGATAGATAGATAGATAGATAGATAGATAGATAGATGGATGGATGGATTTATACATTTCTATTTCAAAAGAAAGAAAATATAAGAAGGTTTTGGTTCTAATTAGAAGAACTGACCCCATATTTCATTTGATCAATCTACTTCGTTTGAAGTGGCGGTCATCGGATATCAATGGAAGGATCAAAGTTCTCATAAGAACAGACCCTGATTTTTTTATAAGGCCATGACAACACCTGCCGAATGTGGAAATTCAATTCATTCTTGATAAACAAACAAATATCTAACGTTTACAACAATACCAGTGAAAGTGCTGGAGCACTAAGGAGACTTGTTGCCACTCCCATGAAAAACCAACGGACATAATTCAACGAGTAAAAAAAAAAAAAAAGATAATAATGACTTTCTTCTAATCAGAATGATAGATAGAATAATAGAAAGAGAAATATAGATATGGACAGACTAAGATAGATAGTTTCATCTCATTTTATTTCAAAAGAATATGTATATTAAAGTAGCCTTTGGCTAAAACTAAAATAGCAAAAAACAACCACAACAAAAAACAAACTGATCCCATAACAGATTAGATCAAAGAGGCACATTAGAAATTAACGATCAGTCCAAAGTTTGCAAAAGAATCAACCCTGACCCATTTTTGATGAGGCCATCACAGCACCTGTTGTATATGGAAATTCAATACGTGGTTGATAAACAAACAAATATCTACCGTTTATTGAATTGGAGAGTTTCAATTGCTTGTCCCAGCTGTCAAATGCTTTTGTGGGGCGAATGTAGGTGGGATGGGGCATCTACATTCTTCACTTGGCGGCCTTAATAGGAAAGTGTGTCGAGATATTAGTTTAAGCCCCAAATCCATCAATCAATAACACGAAATGCTACAGTTTTGTAACATGGATCTTACTGTCTATATTTTTACTGAACCTGCCATGATATCTGGTGATCTGTTATATATTTGTCTATCTATCTCAGTTTGTTTATATCTATCTATCTATCTATCTATCTATCTATCTATCTATCTATCTATCTCAGTTTGTTCATGTCTGTTCATATCTATCTATCTATCTATCTATCTATCTATCTATCAATCTATGTATGTATGTATATCTATATATCTCTCTCTATATATATATATATCAGTCTATTCATATCTATCTCGGTATTTCCATATCTATCTATCTATCTATCTATCTATCTATCTATCTATCTAATGTAGAATCTGGACACCAAGATTGATTTAAGTCAAAAGCGCAATTTATTTTAGATCATACCGTAATCAAAATATAATTCAATTTATTCAAAACAAGAATGACGTGTAACTATTTATTCCTGGTATTTTTAAGGTAGTTAAATGGGTCCGAATCCAACATTTCACCATTTTTTTCTTAAATTAAATTACATTTAGATAACGGTGTAATCTGAAAAATCGCGCTTTTGACTTTTGATCAATTTTGAGATCCGTACTCTATGTTTGTTCTGGAAAGCAAATTCATTTATTGATATAATCAACAAGCACAAAGCGGGTTTCTATTCAAGTTACGATTCGCTTTTATTCAAACTAATCAAATTATTGTTTCCTGCAATCGTGTGATGAAGCATCTTCACTATTCCATCAATATTTCGAACTATTGTTTCCATCTTCTTTTTAACAAAAATATTTCACTAACATATGTTTCCGCCTTCCTGTATTGTCTGAAGTTCTAAGTATTTTCATTATTCCATGGATTTTCCAAATGATCATCATCATTTGTCAGCAGAACATTTTTGTTCATACATCTTTCTACCTCCCTATATCGTTGGAATATTATGGGATAAAATTATTTGAATTATACCATACAAATTTCAGATTATTGTCTTCATTTTCGTTGATTTTAGTATGTTTCGGTTTGCATTCCTTTATCATATGAAGTTCTGGATTAAAGTGGTCTCATTATTTGTGTACACGTAGGGGAAATTATTTTAAAAAGACAGTGTAGAAAAAAACAAACAGCAAATGAAGAAAACCATCAAGAGAATGGGTGATATGACGAACGTTTTTCCTCTCAGAAACTGAGGCAATTTTAAGTACAGTTGATGCTATCAGGGAGTCAACAATGCATTATTAGTCGGAACGAGGACAGTAAGGTTAGAGATAAAGAAAAATCGGTTGCAATGGCTTCCATAATTAAAATTGTGTAGGCGTTGCTATACTATATTGCAAGCTCGTCTTCAAGTTGGAGAATCACTCGAAGATATTTCTTGGTTCTAAATTCCTGCACTTTGAAGCATGTGGAATAGATCGGCCAAAAGAATTGTAATAAAAGGCAACAGAAAGATAATTGTGAAAATCATATTTTTTTTAAATACAGAATAATAAAATATGATCTCACAGTCTCAGTTGACTTCAAGTACCACCACTGCATTGGAGAACTTCTAAAAGACACAAAACATCTTCGTTTAACATCAAAACTGATCATAAATTGTGACCCTGCGGCGCAAAGAAAACATGTAGAAAATATTGTAGCAATATGAGTTTTGGAAATTATTCTTCGCATCAATACAAAAAAAGATCAATGAATGTTGACGGCACGAAAATGTTATTAAACATTTTTTGTTGTGAACAAAAAACCTTTTTTTAACTTGAAAATCAAAAGTCTAAATATTCAAAAAATAAGTTTACTTGGAGAGGGTTGGGTTATAGTCTTTAGAAATGAACATGAGTAAAGGTCTATAAAAGCAAAAAACTTTTGATGCGCCTAAATATAAAATTTATTTTTCATTGCAAGTGATGACACTCTACAAAAATAGATCAATTTCATATTGTCGAACATGATTCATGCTGGCTTCTTAATGTCTGATGTTTTGTCCTTCATTCGAATGAAACTCTGTTATCGATCTTTTTCATTGCCAATGATTCAAATCAATACATTGATTTTCGCTGTGAGTTCTGAGATTCAGGGTTTGGGGTTATTTTCACCATCTATACATTAGGTTGTCCAGAAAGTAATGGTCTTTTTTTCTTTGCATTAACAATTATGCTCAAAACAAACAGTTCAGTTTACGACAAGTTCTGCGTTACAAATCATTTTATGGGGTAGTTCTTCATTTGCAAGTTGTCATAATTTTCCAATTCCTCATTTTTTGGACGTATTAAACATGTATCGATCGGTAGTGACGACTTTCGGTCTGTCTATTCAGCCAGTAGAACGACTCAAGTCCCCAGGGCTCATGTGTGGAGATCCCGGGGTACCCGGTCTAATCGTCAGTATACCCCTCTCAACCTTGCTGATGCAGTCGAGAGGAAAACTAGAGTGACACGTCATGGATCAACTTGGCTGCAGGAGCTGCTGGAATCAGGCCCAATTGGGTGTTGAGCCACCTCAAGGAGGCATCACACCTTGGTTTGGAATTTGAGTTGTCCCTCTCCTAGACGGGTTGCCTTCCCAAGGCTAGAGAGCCCAGTCATCCCAGCGATTTTACCCATAGCTGGGGGTAACAGATGGACCCATGCCTTCATCAAGAGAATTAATGTGAAGTGAACATAACCAGCGCCGACCGGAGTTTGAACTCAGATCAGTGATTCCATTGTCCGTTACCAACTACGGCGATCGTACAACCACAGGTTGGTTGTGCCGACTCTGAATCACATAATATGAAGTAAATGGACGAAAAGACTTCTGTATCAATTTTCTCAATGAGTTCAATCTTCGATGAAAAGCCCCTGAAACTGAATGGAACATCAACCGATTCCTATTCGTTCTGCTCAGCGTTAGATCCAGAACTTTCGGCAACGAGATGAAAATCTCAGAGATCACAAGTTTCTAGAAAGAAAGCGATTCTTTGATAAAGATGATACAATGGGTACAATGGTTTTTACAGTTCAGGCATATTGACATTCCATGTTTCCACCAAGTAGCCACAACGGTGTGCTTTAGCCAGAGAGATATTGGAATGTTCCCTTAAAACGCAGAAGAAAATCTGGGTGATTTGTAAGTTAATGATAATGGTGTAGGTTTGCATTTGTGCTCCACCTAATTTTCCGAATCAGGATCATTCTCTTCGTTCACTAACAGAATTGACTCCCTCCCCATATGCAAACTCTATATTCTTTGCAACTGAAGCTCCATTTTGGCCCGGTATGATTTCAAAACTTGTAAAAGGTGAAAATCTTCAGCTGAAGGGCTTTAAATATTTGTCTCAACATTATAGTAATGAAGGGGTACGAAGTGACTGAGCAGGAAATGGCACAGAGAATCAACTCAGTGAATTGAATTCTAACTCCAGTTGAAACACTTTGCTTTCACTATGCACTGATACTTCTGGGAAAGGCATGAATTAAAACTTCCCCCCGAACTATACAATAAAATAGCACATATGAGGTGGGTGACGCCATTTCAGGAACTTGTCGCCTCTACGACTTTTCCACGTATCGCAAATCAAGTGCAACACGTGACACGTGGACCCAAACTGAAGTCATGGTCAGCGTAAGGACACTGCTTACTTCTACGTATTTTAAGAATAAATGGAATGAAAATTTATCTGAATAATCGATAGATTATGATTTTTTAAAATCAATTGAAATGTATTGTTTTCTAGGAATGCTAGAAATGACAAACTCGAGATAAAATTGTTAATTCTATTGATATTCGGACCATCCTCATCTTGGTTGTTTCTCATACAACGTTTCGGGCGTTGCACTCTACGGCCTTCGTCAGGTATCATCTGGTAGGTGTGGGGAAGTAACGAACCGAACCCTTTATTTATCCGACGGGGGTATATTGACCGTACTCCCCTCTTAGCATTAGTAGTATTGTTATATTGTCTCACACTAGGATTGAACCTAGAACCATCAGATTACTTTATAGTAATTATTTCTGATGCTGTAACCACTGCGCTATGTGTCCATGTACAATTCAGAGATATGTTAATTTTATGTCTAAATACCTGAACAAAGTAAAGCCATGGGTATACTGATAAAGCGTAGGCAAATCAAAAGGTTTGGAAAATATACCAGATTTTAATATAAAGCTGTTGGTGATCCAGTTCAGCACGAATGTTTTTCTGAGTTACTTTTTTCTGAAAGGCTTCCGATAGTGTAGCACATAATTGTTTATTTGTGATAATGAGAAGAAAACGTAGGAATTTCAACTAATATAATAAACATTGTGAAAGAACCTTTGTCAAATAAAACAATGAGAGTAAAGGTTGGTAGTGCCTACACTGAATCACGTAATGTACCCTCTGTTTTTTTTTGTTTTGTTTTTTTCAAGGCTCAGGATTAGAACCATTGTTGTTTCTGATATTTATAAACAATTTATCTGGGGGTAAAAGATCATTTGTTGAATTATTTGCAGAGAAGATTAAATCACTTGTCAGACCGTCATTGCAAGGTATAGTTCAAATCGATCCTGACAGTTTTCCAGAGTGGGAAGAAACTTGGAAATAAAAATTTGATATAGATAAGTTCGAAGTATTACATGTTGGTTCCAAAAAATACAAAGCTTGAATATACATTAAACAACAAAGGAATCGAAGTGATAATTGAATTGCTCGTAGTAGTTTCTACTGATTTTTAAAAAATATTTCAATAATCATATTTTATCTATCATGCCGATAGTGAATCTGAAAATTGGTTTGACAATTAGAAATATTCTCAGAAGGGATGCATAAGTTATTGGACAAATATACAAGACGTTGAGCAGACTTCATGGAGAATTCTGTACGACACATGGGAATTTGAATTTAGTCTTAAAAATAGAGAGCTTATAACGAAAAGTAATTAAACTAATAATTGGAATAGAAGATATCTGTAATAAAGAAAGATCGGAGTCCTCAAATACTTTGCAATAAAGAAGAAGCAGGGATTTAATCGAGACATTCAAAATAATTCCTAAATATGGCACACCATTTTTAACATCTCTCCGCGGACTGGTGTATCTCAGAAACTAAATCTACTAAATAATTAGATTTTTTCCTTATACAGTGATATATTTTTGGAAGAAGTTACCTTGTCATGTTCGAAATAGCTCTAGTGTAGAGAGTTTTGAAAATAATTCAGATAGTTTAGAAATTATGGAAAGAGCGAAAGCTCGCGGGATTTGTCGGGGGACGGGATTTGTTGGATGAAATTTTCAAGAGAATCTGATGTGTGTTTTGTGTTGAATTGTAAATATTGTTTAATTTCATGTATGTTTAATAGAGATTTTATGAATTTTATTTGGCTTTTTGAAGTTAACGTGTAAACATTGTCAATAATTGAAAATGCCCCACGAGGCATAATAAAAATGATAATAATAAAAGAATCTGATACAAAAAAAAAAAAACTCTCATTGTCATTTTTGTTTCGTGGCAAATATTTTACTGCTGCGAAATCGATAGATTTTAATTAAATTCCCGACCGAGATCAGTGAAAAACACTTGGGAATGAATCAGTTTTTTTTTTCACAAGGTTGTTTCAATGGGTCTGGACCCTACCCTTGCTTGGGCCAAACACAGAAATTTCTTTCAAATATTTTGATTAAAAATTATTATACATAAAAAGCTCAAATAATCCCAAACTGACTTTAAAAAAACAACAAAAAAAAGATTTTGTATTTCATTTTATATATGTGAGACATTTTCTGTTTTATTCTTTATCATTTTTTTAACTTATTGATTCTTTGGCAAATACCATTGCTTAATTCTTTTACTTTATTGTCAATTTTAGTGCTAAAAAGCTACGACTCAAATGTGAGTGAAAATGCTCGATCACGTATAACTTCTCTGTTTTTTTCTGTTTGAAATTAGTTTTCTTTTTTATGTATTTATTCGTAAACATAAATTTTCCCATTCGGACGCCTCTGCTCAAAATTCCAGACCCCGGTGCTCACAATTCTGGGTCCATCTCTAGGATACCTTGTGTCCATTCAGCTATAAAAGGTTTCTTAGTGTCCAACTACATGTAAACACCACTCGAAAGATAAACTCCAACCTTACGGTCCCTAATTTGCTCTCCGAACCAGTGTCTCTCAAACCATTTCAGTGTCATTTAACCCCAAGTCTTTATAACAAAATCTCATTCACCCATGACTGAGTGTCCTCATTCTCCTACGTGTATAATTCTAATTTATTTTGTTACGGGAGCAAGAAAGTTAAATTAGCTCATTTCTCAAGTGTTCATTTTATTCAAATATTTTTGAACGTTATAAAATTGTGTGAAGAAAACTAGGAATCACAAAATATCTTGTCTATATAGATTTAGCAAACAACAGTCTCAGAATTTGGAGTTGGATTTTTAGAAATGTTTTATTATTGGATACATGGCCACAACTTTTACTTCTTCAAAAATAAAAAGACATACAAATTACAAATACAAATTACATTTATCCCTGTAGCTTTATTAATTCCCAAATGATTTCAAGAACTCTCGGGTGAATCATTCATCCGTTCGAGAAAGGGTCGAGGGAACCTGGAGAGGGATGGGCTCCGTCTAACTCTCTCGCCAAAGAAACACCTGTGATAACATAGGTGCCCCTACAACACGATACGGCAGACCGGAGGCACTTTATTGAGTTACTGCACCAGATCAATTTGAGGCAAGCAGTCTGATTGAAGAGATAAAAGCGATAATCCCTGAGCGATGGGACAGGGAACAGTTTGTAAAATCTATTCAGATATTCTGTTCATCATCATCATCATCATCATCATCATCATCATCATCATCATCATCATCATCATCAGTCTTTTAACGTCCGTCGTTGGACATAAACCTTCCCCAGGATTCGTCACAATTCTCTATCATGGGCGTCGCAGAGCCAGTATTTCCTGAATCTGTCTAGTTCATCTCTCCATCTTGTGTTCTGTCGGCCTCGGTTTCTTATGTGATCTCTGGGGATCCATGTTGTGAGACGTGATGTTCATCGGTTGTCTCTCATCCATCACCCAGATTAATCTTTGGTTTGATGCATAAAAACCCATGGTGGTGTTTAATCAGTATAAAAAGTTTCTAAGTACATTTTTCAACTAAAAATAATAATTAAACTATATATTGACCAGAAATTAACGCAATAATAAAATTAAAAGCCTGTCTTTTGTTATTAACACATTAGTTTGGTACATCGGAGCCCTCTGACCAATTCATTCTGCTCAATCTGATAAATAATAAAAGACAGGCTTTTAATTTCATTAAAGCATTAATTTCTGATGAATTCAATTTGTTTGTTTTTATTGAACTTTTTAATATCATGGTTAAAAACCGCCATAGGTTTTTTGTACGTCAGACCTAAGATTACATTCCTTAGATATCAATCTGTGGATTATTTTATTGATTTCTCTATTCAGTCTCATCATATTCATCACATTTCATCAGAATTATTTTATCCACAGAACCTCCAGCCATCGACAGGCGTTTTATTTTTCATACGATAAGACTTACGCAGGATTTTATTAAGAAATTTTAATCAGCGCACAAAAAATTATGTTATAACACAGAAGATGGAGGGAGATAGAAGTGGCTTAGTGGACTAATTAGCTGCCTCTGACTTATGCTATCATCAGTAGGAAATGAAACAGGTCACATGGGGAGGGGGGGCTTTCGTTCGATGTGTTTTCCAGATTACCTAATGTTGTCTGATATTTGGAGATAAGTCATTGTCAGTATTTTAAAACTTATTCAGACAAAAACTGTCATCTTCGCTGACTATCGATCGATGTGTTCTCTGGGCTTCTGATAATTGTCTGAAATTCGGAGATAGGTCAATGTCATTTATCCGTGCGGTTTTTCGGGCTAGAATAATCAACCTGGCTATCTTTTATCACTAGTTCAAGGCAATGCTTTCTCCAGCCTTCCGAAGAATACGTCGACCGAAACATAATGATTAAACAATAACGGCTAGGATAAAAAAACATTTGTCCGAATAGCACTTAGGATACGTTTATAGATGTCGCTATTTGTATATACGTCGCTGATTATTTCCGATGCCTGGTAGATAGAGAAGCTGTCCTCACTGGCCAGGAAGGAATCGGAAAAGCAAAATAATTCAACAATTAACAACTTTAAAACAAGTAGAATTGTAGTTTACCACTACTTTCTGTCCCCCCAAATAAAGGAAAATGCGAACGTATCATATCGAAGTCTTTCTGCACCCGCTTTGATTGATCTCCTCTCCCATGCACTTCAAATTCAATGATGATGTCGGAGTGGCTGACCCGGCTTATCTGTGAGTGCCATTGACGTGAGCGTTCACGTGAACGAGGATGGAGGACTGATAGGAGATTTTGTAAAGGAAAAAAAAAAAGCTACTCAGTCAAACTAGAACTTGTGCGTGCTCGACACTCCTCTCTCTTTCCGCGGGCATCAATTCCTGCAGGTACTGTACTGCAAAGTGCGGAGAATGGACGCAGATGCATTAAATGAATAATGAATATATAAATAAATGGTAACCACATCTTCATTATGTACGTTAAAGCCGTTGCTATTTGTAGAGATTCGAAAAAGACGTTCGTTTTCGTTGATGTCAAGACTCCAAAAAACGATTTCACTCAGAAGACACAATATAACTGATAAGACAATTTACTCATTCAAGAATGGCTATTACAATGTGATTGTGCAAAGAAAGGTCGTTCTGATACCAAAGGTACTCCCATACCTGATGCCCTCAGTTACCACATCCTGAACTCCTATGGCTGAAAGGTTATTGGAAAGTGTGTGTCAATTTAGTAATAAAAAAAAAAAAATACGAAAAGCTGACTTGACCGAGATCTGGAGTCACAATGAAACTCTTTTTAAGAGTAGAGAAACAATCTGAAAGAGTTAAGAAACAATTTGATCTTATCTGCATAAAACATTATTTCGTGTTCAGCAAATGATAAATGTGGAATTATATCATATGACGGGTCTTCGCTTTCATGTGTTATCCACAAAAATCTTATTATAAACTGAATTTTGATTATCTTGTCTTAGAGCCACTTCTTGCAACTTGTGTTCGTATTGGAATAATTAATAAGTTTAATTTAGCAAGATACAGGTATACCCAATTTTGGAAAGTTCGTTTCAGTCCACTTTTTGCTTTGAGGAAAAAAAGCGATGAGCGAAAAAAGCATTCAGTGCTTAGTAGCGAGCCATTACGTTATATCAGCCTAACATTCAATTCTCACCATTTTTTGGATCTGGGAACTCTAAAAAATCTCTCCATATGAATTAATGTTCATTGCTTCTACACTACCCTTTTCAGTCCTCAAAAGGTTTTCATGGGAACTCTCTATTATCGGATAGCGGAAGAAACCTGTAATGGGGCCCTCAAAAGAATCAAACTCACTTAATTAACTAATTGTTATGAAAGATGGATTTTAACAATCATACTATGGTAGACTCACAGAATTTTGATTGAGATAAAGTGAGTTTCCGATTAGTTTTCAAAGCCATTTCCTCGTCCTGTACTGAACTTTAAATAGAGCAACCAAAATTGACGACATATACTCCGATCACCGTGGCCAAGTGGTAGAGTGCTTGTTCCGTTCGGCAGACCGTCTTTCAATGCACTGCTGAGTCTTGTGAAAAGCTTTCAAAATAATACTCAATGCTTCTACTGTAAGCACTCAGCACAGCTACTATGATTAAGGAAGCACTCTCCCGAGTTACGATCAAATCACGTTGGATACACCTGTTCTCGCGAAATATCCTAATTTAAGCAATTTTGGTTAGTACATAGACAGATGACCATCGGAGAATACCAGATACCGTGAGCAGAATAGAGCTATGTTGGGCCTGGCTAGCCGGAAGTTGGTGCCACTAAAGATTGTCCATGTGCGCCATCTTCGCTGCTTTTTTTCTCTAGACCTTTTGGTCAATGTGTTCTTCAGGCTTCCTATTGTTGTTTGAAGTTCGGAGATAGGTAATAGGAGTATGGATTCGATGATAGTCGTATTATTTTTCTAAAGATTAGGATTTTGTTTTAAAAAGTTTGTTTTGATAACATCATCAAGCTTCTTTAATACTGAAGTAGTATATATAACAGAATGGATTCTCTTTTATCAGACGTATCGGCGTCAACAGTATTTACCAAAGGTGAACAAGGGACCCTTATTATTGATGCTACCCTCGATTGAGTTACATTGAACTGATATATTAAAGAATTATCTATTTCAAACTTATTTGTTCAGTTGTTAGCAGGACAGCCGTGTATTTAATTGCAACCTATCTATCTATCTATCTATCTATCTATCTATCTATTGAACGACCAGAGCCACCATACGTTGCGAAAGGTTCTATCATTTTTCATGTGTGTTCGTGTGTTCAAGCGCCCCTGACAATATGAATCGGCATCAGTACTCCACTACACCCCTTTTAAAATGTTTCTTTGGATCTTGGAGGGAAAAGTTTTTTTTTAACCTTATTTGGGCCTTATTTTGACGTGTCTATCAATAACAATTAGATACTCAGAAGTCTAGACGTTCTTAGATGTTTTTTTACTCCATTTTAGATGTTTTCCATAGAAAAAACATCTAGATTCTCCAAAATCTAAATATGTGTACATGTTTGTAGATGTTCTTTATACTCTATTTTAGATTTTCCCGATGGAAAATGCCAGTGATGTAATAAATAGACTCTACTCTGACTATATTCAGTCTTCGATGGAATTTTCATTCACCTGACTTCAAATTTCAAATACAGTTGTTCAAACATTGACTGTGATGGCGTGTTTTATTAAATGTTCGATTTAAACCCCTGCAGAATATTGAAATATCCTTCAATCGAAAACAAATTACTTGATCCACTGCAAGATTTATCAACTGCTTTCATAAACGATGTCCCACTCTTCCCCATTCCATTGAAATCCATTGAAAAACATTTGGAGATATCATGTAGATGGTCAGTCAAGAGTGAATACAGATACCTCTCCCAGCTCCTCTAACGGAGGTAATTACACCAGTTATTTATGGAGTTGGTTCTCAAATTTTGACACCACGACTTCAATAATTGATTGTGATTGCAAGTTTATCTATCTATCTATCTATCTATCTATCTATCTAACTTTTAGTCTGGTCGACTGTGGAAGCACTATACAACTTGGCATCCAGGTTTTTTTGTTCTTGTTCTCAGACTCTCTCAGGGCGTCACTCAAACTTATGTCGATTCAGCAATGTTGTCTTCTAATCTCTTCCTCTTTCGGTCTCTCCTTCCCATCCTCGTTCTGTGCTTCGTAGGATTTTCGAGGCAATCCTTGATAACCATGACACTTGTCCATACCACTTTAGTTTGCGTTTCCTAACTGCAAGAAATCTTATAGAAGGAAGAGCAGGATGTAGAGGAAGATGAGAATGGTTCAGCCGAAGGTCTAGGACCAAATTCTTATATCATTCCAACACGATAGGATGGGAAAATTGATATTCAATACATTAGTGTCTTATGGAGATGTATGAATACATCTAAAAAAGATTTTTTTTATGGGACTGTACAATACGTAGTAGCTTTAGAAAAATAGCGGAACTCTGATGGATGAAAAGTAGATTCTTGCATTGGCTTCCATATCTTCAGTTCCCCACAAGGCACAACTCAGATTCTGTCAAAGCTGAGTAAAATTTGAATTCCTTATATTGGATATGATGCATATCAGGTTTTTAAATCTAAAATCTGTCTATCAAGAGAGACACACTGGGCATTTCTTTTTACTTGTATCCATTTTCAAAAATTAGAAAGCCATTAAGATTATTTGATGATAAGTGAAATCATTTCTCATGAGCAACACTGGACCACCTTGCTTGTCCAGTGAAAAAGAAGCAACAGCTTGACATAAATTCATGATGGTCGTGTGGAGTCAATACTTAGCATAAAGTGATTCATCAAAGGAGTCTAAAGGATGAATCAGCAGGTCAAATTGAGGCCAGGAATTTATTGTTGCACTCATTGCCCAAACAGTAGGTCTCACATTCAAGTGATCAATTAAGTTCTAACAAATTATACTTATATAACATTCTATCGGTCTCTCTGTCTCTGTCTGTCTGTCTATCTGTCTGCCTGTCTCTCTCTTTATATATATATATATATATATATATATATATATGCATGCGTACACGTGTGTGTGTGCGTGTGTGTGTATGCATGCGTGCGTGTGTGTTATATTGATGGTGTTTTAGCAACACCGCTCAGGAATCATGTTGATAACCGTTTTGTTTTTACATCCCCGAAACGGTTACAAACAACTGATGATCCCAACAAAAAAAGCTCACAAATACTAATACCATGATACCTAATTCTATGTAAAACAAAACCCTTTGAAAAGCTTACATGTATTTCATTAACAGATATTTGGAAATAATTGACATATTTTGAAAAAATTCTTTCGCACCTTGAATGTTTAAAGCTGTAAAGCTCTCTGGTTTCATCCACCCATCGCCATTTGGGGGGAAGGTCGGAAAAATTTTCTTATGTAAATTAATGGTAATTGCCTCTCCGTTTTATGACATTTCAGCTTACGAAATATTCTTATTGGAGCGCTCAACTTTCAGATTGCAGGAAAAAAATTTATTATAATTAATTCAGAAATGCTGTCATCAAAGCAACTGTAGATTCTTAGTTATATACTCTCATTGCTTTTCAATCATACATTTATTACATACAGTGTTTCAACTTTAGCAATCTTTTTCTTGTCGATCTTAAAATGATATGTCAGAAAATACCTCAACGAATAATATAAAAAAAACAACCGAGTATTACTACGTTTGACCTTCGTGAGCAACTAAAATCTGTTGGCTTTCAAAAAAGAACCATATCTCAAACTGTAGAAATGTATGGGGAAATGTGGACATTATTGATGTTCGGTTGAACAATTTGAGACCTGAGAATTCGGACCCCAAAGATCGGTTAGCTAGATAGAAGAAAATTGAATCCATATCGATTATTTCCGCCTGACAACTTGCAAAAGATTATAATGTGAATCACAAAACCATTATCCGAACAATGAAGAAGCGTTACGGTATCAAATAACACAAGAAAAGGTGAGATCCAATGTATTTTGACCAGAACATCGATGAAATAAAGAAAAAAACGTTTTTGGGCAACTACTCAGACCCAGTGATAATAATAAATTCACTGAAAGTAACTCCGAATTCTGAGAAATACGATATGGTCGAGAAATGGCAGTTCAAAATTGAATTATAGAACTCCATAAGTGATACTGGCGTCCAACAATATTTCAGATGGCGCCAGGGATTTGCCATCAGCCAACTGTATAAATTGTAATGTTTACAACAGTGGCTTCAGCAAAACGGAATTGTGGACAGTTGTGTGCTCTGATCGGACAACGAATGATAATCGAACGAATGTTCTGCAATTTCAATCTATTGAAAACGCCCAAGTACTAACCAAAGGGGATTCGTTCGTGAATCGTTTCAAACCTAAATAGCGAATGAACTACAAAGGAAAATTCATTAAGTGCTGGCAAAGGGGAATGATATTTTCAAATACATAGCCACCAGTTTTCTTGCAAAGTACGAAAACTCTGTGCTTAAGGCCAACGGGAAGGGTTGTGGGCTATCTATTAAAAGATAATGAACATAGTTAGACAAGGTTTGTTTCAAACAGATAAATAATGTGTATATTCTCGAAGATATCGACCTTTTCATGTTTTTATACTTTATATGGCACACACACACACACACACACACACACACACACACACACACATATATATATATATATATATATATATATATATATATATATATATATATATATATATACTAAAAATAGTCAGTTGTTTAGCCGAAAGCGGTAGGTATAATAATACCCTTGGACAAGTATTATACTATATTGATCCTAACATACGTTCTCTTGAGCGAAAACAAAAAAACTTAATAAAACATCAAAAAGATGTTCCTTGTCCGTCGTATTCGATAAGGTATGTATGTATGTATGTATGTATGTATATACGTCGATGCATTTACATGAAGAATTCCCATTGAAAGCCATTCAAATCTCCAGGCGTTCCAAGATTCCATGTTTGTTTTAAACATCGTCTGCCATCTCACATATTTGTCATGTTAAGCTAAGGAAACGTCTGTCTTTCCCTATTTAGATTGAAATAAATCAATCTATGACTGGGACACGAAAAATGGATCAAGGTCTTTGCTCATTGATCATAGCTTTATTCTTGTTTTTTGTTTTTTTTTAATCGAGGTTACTCCAACAGCTGACAGAGTATGAAGGTCCAATAAATGGTATTTGAACAGAAAGAACAATCCTGAGAGTCAGACAATAGATGCACTAGTTCTTTTCTTGAGTGACTATCAAGCAGAGGTTGGTGTTGCCAACTTTCTTTCAGGTTTATATCTAAAATTGAGTCGAAGAAGATCTAAAAGTACCAATAAACATCTGGATTTTCTCGATATACGTATACTTAAATTCTAGGCAGTATATCATACATTATAAATAAATACACAACTGATCTTTTGAGCTTTTTTCAATTTAGATATTTCTCCCTATTTCGATTAATTGCTTTTTATTATTCATCATGAGAACTAAACTTTCGCTGCATGCTCCTCAATTCCAATGACCCCACTCTAAATGCTTGACTTTAGTACAATATCACCTTAAACATCTGTGAGCGACTTGACATCACAGCTTAGCAATTTTAGACGATCATCACCTTTAAATAGGGTTAATATTTCGACACAGTAATTAATGGAAGTGGGGTATTAGTGAAATGCATATACGACTCCTGAATACAAAAGTATTTTAAACTGAAGTCACAGACGCCGCACAAAGATCAAAATGAAGTGATAATGGAATACCAAACATATTTGTCGTATTAAATAGCTGAATAGCATATGGAAAAATAAGCGCCTTACAATGCAAGTAAACGAAATTATGGGACCCTTTATAACTAATGTTACGGCCCTTGCTCTAGCATTTGAGTGAACCAAACCGAATAAATCAGAGACTGCAACAGACTTTAGCATACCTTCGTTGCAATCCAACCTTATTTTGCTACACTAGACGTTGCACTTATTTGATTCGGATTAAATTCTCAACCAGATCGATATAACCACAGCTGGTTTTAGTGTAGAAGATATTCAACTCTTTGTTGGGATTTTAAAAGAATATATATATATATATATATATATATATATATATATATATATATATATATATATATATATATATTACAAATAGATATATGGCTATTTTTAGTCTTGGCTACTTCAGGGCTGTTATGCCTTGGTGCTTAGTATAGAAGTGTTGTGCCCCAGTTCCAATCCCATCCTCGACATTGCTGAAGGTTTCCAAAGGAAAGAAGTACACAATACGTTTGTTGATCAGTGCAGCTGTCGAGGACGCCAACCCAACTGGTTACGGACCTTGGTTTACCCAGGCAGTCACCTATCTAAGTACTGACCAGGCTCGACGTTGGTGATCATACGTGAACCGCTGTATTCAATGTTATTTGGCCGTTACCTAATGTAGATTATCTGCCATTTATTGCTATGTCTTTTTTAAAGACCATATAAGTTTAAAGAACATATATGTTTAAAGACCGTATAAGTTTAAAGACCGTATAAGTTCAAGCTTTGGCTTGGACATTGCATCTACTTCGCACTAATGCCCTTGGGGAAACCTAGATCCGGCTCTCCCCGAGATATTGGCAAAATAGTGCTACGTGAATTTAATGGTGCCACTTCAGGTGCTTGACTCCAAGTCTATTTCACATATCGCGAGAAAGTAGCTATACAAAATGCAGAGCGTGGACATAGACGGCTAAAGCTATAGCCAGTGTAAGGGCCTTATTTCTTTTTTTCACCACCCAGACTGTCAGTCTACGGCAGTGAGAGAAAATGGCTGATTAAGAAAAAAAAGAAGAAGAAGCTCTACAGAGTCTCGATTTCATGTCCCTTTTATTAAGTTTCTGCAAAAAATAATTACTGTTCCTCACTATAAACTTTAAAGTATGTCTCAGCTTAAAACAAAAGTTATCATCGAAATAAAAAACATCAGAATCTACACATTCAAACCAGAAATAAATCCATATACTCTGGAGGCATATAATTCTAGGACCCTGGAACCGATGAATTCTTCGAAGATATTTAGCTGCAGCCCAATTGTTAAAAAACTTCCCTTGCGGGAAAAGATCGAAATGCGTGAAAGAGTGGTAGTCGATCGGAGAGAGTTCTGGTTAGGAAGCTGGGCGAGGCAGAGTTCGTGCCCTTGTTGGTTTCATTTCTGCAGCGTCATTTGCACGCTATTCGAGCTTTTTTGCTTTTCACCCAGGGTCAGTAGCGCGGAATGTCGAGCTTTTTATTTTGCTCGCCCAATTTTGTGCAAACGTCGAACAACTGTTGAATGGTCAGCTTTTAGTTCCTCTGCAATCTCCTGGGTTGTTTTGTGTAGGTCTGCCCAAATAATGACCCTCAATTGGATGTCTCCGATCACTGAAGGACGTCAACAACTTTAAGGCTCTCGTCTCCGTTTAAAAGTTTTGGAACCAATGTTGAGCTGTACATTCGTTAACAGTACCCAAGCCAAATATTTAGTTGATATTGCGAGCAGTTTCCATTGCTTTTCGTCTCATTTACAACAAAATTGCTTGACTTTGCTTCTTTCCATCTTGACATCTCAAATAAACCAAAATAAATTGTGAAAAGCTTGGAAAGATGGAGTGAACATCTGTCGGGGCTTTCACGGTTCACAAAATATCAAATATAACCTACAAACACAACTTTCATTCTCCTTCGATCACTTGATGCCACGTTTTTAATTGTTTTTACGTACGAGATATATTAGTAGTTTCATTATTTTGTATCTTTTTGATAAAGGATTGTCAACCATTATTCAGTTTTTTTTACTATTATTTTCTTTCGTCCTAATTTCAGTTGTTTTTCCTCACAAAAACCCAAACAGAGTTCAATTCTCGTCCAAAGCTAACTGCTTTTTTTTTATGCATTTAGATTTGGTTGTGCTTCTGTTATTCCATGGTATTTGAAAGATATGGTAGATGTATATCAAGTGGGCCAGAAGTGGTTTGTTCAACTGTTCAATCTATCCCTGCGACGCCCATGATCTATGACAACTGATAAACCGCCCAACCAAACAGCACATCTGACCTGGTTCTGAAACCTTGGGAACACACACACACACACACACACACACACACACACATATATATATATATATATATATATATATATATATATATATATATATATATATATATATATATATATAAAGAAATGGACGTGTGATCCGACAGAATGAATGATATATCGCGTTAAATCATGTAGAAACCTATTTGAAATGATCTCCTGTCGTTACACAGTTGATCTATCATTCAATTTAGACAACGTAAATAGAATAAACAAGAAAATAAAATGGGACTGCAACAGGAATCGAACTTTCTCCCGATAGGGTTGACACTTCAATGTAGCGATGCTCTTATCATAGAACTAAAGAGCTGCCGGTAATTCAATGACCCAAATAAGTGCATTCAACCCAGTTTCATCTCGTTTATTCCCGGTCTATTCGCCTCTTTCAAAGCGACGATTATGCAGGGTGATTGTAAGAAGGATTTTGAAGGGGATAGGAACGCGCCTCTTGGGATTGGAGTACAGGAAATACGATGTATGAGTGAAGATACATTGATATGTATGTATGGGTGTGCGCGCGCGTATGTGTGTGTGAAAGAGAGAGGGAGGGAGAAGAGAAAGAGAGAGTTAGGGGTGGTTTAATGGAAACGTACTACTCTTGTACAGATTCCCCAGAATAATGAAGCCATCTTTTATTTCCATCTTTCTCCTGAAACCATTTTGCCGGATAATCGAATGAAATCTTCTTGGAACTGATGCCAAGAACTTTTCTCCATGGATTTACAAGCAGATTCTTTGTGAATCCACAAATGGATTCTCTGCAAATTCACGAATAGATTCTTCGTAGACTTACGAATGGATTTTTTTAATGGATCCGCAAATGGATCTTTTCTGCAGGCAAAATGCCATTCCATTTATTGATTGTTACATTTCTGACTTATTTTAAGCCCACCGTGTTTATGATGGCCAGAAGTGTGCCAAATATAAATAGCAGTAGAAAAAACGATTGCAACTGCAAGAACAACAGCAGACGACATCCGTGGAGAGATAGAATGGCGACGTGGTAACGATTGGAGAAGCTAGAACTATAAGTACATGGTTTATTTGATTGACGCCTGCTCGTAAAACCTTTGAGACCGATCCAATAAAGCGGATATCATGGAAAGACAGGCTTCCTAGTATAAGGGATGTGAGTTCAACTATCGCTGGAAGCTTATTCTGTATTCCATATCCACGCTGCTTACCTAACGGTCGTTGAATAACGATCCAGGACTTGCAATTAAAACAATAACAACAGAAGTCCATCAGAAGATACTAGTCTAATATATCCCTCGAAAGTGCGCATTAAAATCAAAGAAAACGCTGTGAGATATTAGAAATACTCCCTCTCAGAACTACAGACTCTGCAAAAAGGCCGAAGTATATAGCAGCCATAACTATGCAAATAATAAATAGCAGTAATTAAATTGAATGCAACAACCACAACAACAGTAATAACTGCAACAGCAGCAGCATCGTCGAGCAACATTTATGAAATCATAAATTTCCTAGGGAGAAGAAATATAATGATATAAGTGTATTGATACAAACAAGTGTGCCAAAAAGTATGCACAGGGATGCATGTTACAGTAATATTGCGAAACTAGTGATTACACAAAATCCCTGAAAATTTCAGTCATTCCATAAAATCCTTAGTTTCACAATCTTACTCTAACATAATGATAAAGAAATAAGATTCGATTGGGTTAGTCATATTGAATACAAAATATGTGCAAGTGATTTTTGAGGATGTTAACATATATATTTATCTTGTACCAAACACATTCTCGTATTGATTCGTATTGATTCATGTATATGCCAACAACCTTCCGAGTCAGGGAAAGTTCATTTTGAAAATCAGGATTCAAGGAAATCTTAGACCCAAATGTTGATCACATGAGTAAGTAGTTACAAACAGAATGAAATAGATAAATGTGTATCAACAGGATGAGATAGATAGATAAATAGACAGCCTGGTGTTGATTGATTGATACAGATATGTATGCATGTAAGAGATACTGATATATATATATATATATATATATATATATATATATATATATATATAGAGAGAGAGAGAGAGAGAGAGAGAGAGAGAATGGAGCACTCTGGTAGATGAGGAATTGTACGTAAGTAAATATATCGCTTAAATTCGGTCCTACTGACCGCCCAGTTCTGTGCAATGGTAAAATGCAAGCTTCTGGTCAGAAGCGAAGGTTTCGATCCTACCTGGTGGTACTGGATAGGATATTGAATTGTGTGTAGCCATACTAAAGAGTCGAAATACAACAAATCAGCTGTCTGTGGATGACACATTCATTATTCATTATATATATATATATATATATATATATATATATATATATATATATGTGTGTGTGTGTGTGTGTGTGTGTGCACATGTAATATATAATTGCATGATTAATGTATGATAATGTATATGTATATGATTATAGATTGTGCCATATCATACTGAAACTCTTATTTGAAAGGATCCTCGTTGTACCATGGAGAATGTATAACTTAACGTAGATAGGATAAACACCGAAATGGGGCTGCTGCAGGAAATCTTGATTGTTTATCCTATTCATGTTGTTTAGTCCAAGTGATACATTCTCTGTGTAACAACGGAAGATCATTTTTCAATATGATATAATCATTCTGTTGATATCCATTTATCAATAACACACACACACACACACACACACACACATGTGTATACATATCTTCACTTCTCTTATGTGTGTGTGTGTTTTGAAGTGTTGTATATAACTGAATGCGTCTTCATCTGTATGCGAGGGGTGCCTTCAGAGGCCATTGCCTTTGATTAATTACTATTGTTGGTGAAGTGGACCGCTTACATGCAGACTATGGCTACGGTGGTATTTAGATTAAGATCGAGATCGAATTTACAGTGAGATCTGTTTCAGACATCACTTTTGAAGTAAATGATTACAGCATTCCGGTTTCTGGAGTGTTAGCCAGTATCAGCAGTTGTATGACCATCGCACAGATAGATAAATAAATGGATATATATATAGAGAGAGAGATAGAAAGATAGTATCCATACAGAAATGCACATACAGTATTATATATATATATATATATATATATATATATAATACAGAGGTAAGATGCCAGCCTCTGGGTCTGGGGCACAGGTTTAGTTCCTGCCTCGTGGTGCTGGATGGGATAATGGATAGTCTATAGCCACACTGAAGAGTTGTAATACAACGAAACAGCTGTCTGTGGATGACACAACAATTAGCTCTCCCTTATTCGAGGTTGAGCACTCTTTAAGTGAGGTAACTCGTTCTTTGTAAGCTTATGCAATGCTCTTCAACTTCGGAATAGAGCACTCTGGTGGACGGGTAATATATGCATGAATAAATATATCGCTTAAATTCAACCTTCCTGACCGTTCAGTTCCGCGAGGCGCAGAGGTAGGATATCAGCCTCTGTGTCTTGAGTGAGGGCTTCGATCCTGCCTCATGGTGCTGGATGGGATAATGGATAGTCTATAGCCACACTGAAGAGTTGCATTACAACGAAACAGCTGTCGGTGGATGACACAATAATATATATATATATATATATATATATATATATATATATATATATGTGTGTGTGTGTGTGTGTGTGTATACACAGACATCAGCCCTTACCTGCAAGGAGGGCTATGACTTTTGTCTTCATTTCTGTTAGTTTTAGTACAGCATTTTGGCTGTTACATTCTCTGGCTTTCCTCATTCAGTCTTTAGAATTCACTTAAAACTTCCTCCTCTCAACAAGAACATGCCAGTAGTATCAGATGTAATAGTATTCGAATTCCTTAGCATTGCTAAAATTACTAATTGTTGACTAGTCTTTCGTTCATTTTGATTTATGTAGCTTTTTATTGCAACTCCCAAATTGTCACTATAAGACAATTAAGTAAGACAAAAATCAATAATAATGAAAATGTTTCGCCCAAGAAACTCGTAGACTATTACATCTAATACTACTAGTGTAATAAAAAAAGCAACATTATGAAATGAAAGAAATTCTAGTCATTTATTAATTATGATGGCAATGCTGCATAAAACAACAAAGATAAAGATGATAAGATTATGAGTAGAATAGAGAAAATGATTCATCTCGGAGCCTTGGGCAATTTCAATAAGGCCGAAGTATATTTTAACTGAAACGTAATGCCAAAAAATAACATGGATTGAGATAACAGTCAGGAATATGAATTGAATGATGAATGTAGTTCACCTCATAATTTCAGACAAAGTAGAAAAACCAGAGAATATATCAAATGAAACATTATGCAGACTAACAAAGATGGAGATACCAGCTCGGCAGAATGCGTCTTGTAATGGAGTTCTTCATCTGCGAAGTTCAGAAAGGCAAGAAGACTGCAAAGATCTTATCTCTCCTCTATCTCGTGCTCATAATTCAATACGTTTTCTTTACTAAAGGGTAAGGCTGTTACTTCATCCATTTACCGAACAAAATATGAAACCCAAATTAAGGAAATACATTAACGCTTCTGCTTACAAAAAAATAATTGAAAGTGGAGCATTTCCTATTCCTTCAATAGACACCTTACCCACTATTCGAAAGTGAAGCGTTCCTGTGATAACTTTTCAAAAGCTAAAAAGGCAAAGAAGCCATTACCGTTAGATATATGGGAGAATTTTGAGCGGTTTCAGACCCATAAAATAGTGATGGTACGTTTGGCTGAGTTGTCGTAGGTTAGAGTGGTAGAGGGGTGCTAGCAACTGGCGTATAAGGGAAGAGAGGGAGAGAGTGCACATTGTTTTCTTTTAAATAGCTCGATGCTATACAAACGCTGGGGGCCTTTTCCCCCATTTTTTTCCTTTTACCGTGAAAGCGAAAAAGTGGTGTAAAGCGAACTTTCGGAATGCGGGGTATACCTGTATTTGTAACAAAAACCTTGGTCTGATATCCATTTTATTCTCCCATTGATGAAAGTTTCTTATTCATTTATTTATTTGTATATGTATTCGCTAGTGTTTCTCTGAATTTTTGAGATGAGGCATTATCATTATCTCTATTATTGTTCGGACTATCCTCATCTTGGTTGTTTTTCCATACAACGTTTCGGCCGTTGTACTCTACGGCCTTCATCAGGTATCATCTGGTAGGTGTGGGAGGAAGTAACTATACTACTACTGCTAAGAGGGGAGTGCTGTCTATATACCCCCGTCGGTTAAATAAAGGGTTCGGTTCGTTACTTCCCCCACACCTACCAGATGATACCTGATGGAAGCCGTAGAGTACAACGGCCAAAACGTTGTATGGAAAACAATCAAGATGAGGATAGTCCGAACAATAATAGAGATGTTCGCTAGTATCTGTTTGTCGTGAGCTAATGAAAATATGATTGAATTTTGAGTCTGGTCTTGCTAGGGTTACAGCCTCTAGATCGTACCTATATTTGAACTGATTATCATTCTATTTATAGTGACAATGGCGTTGGTTGAGGTTTACGTTCTCTAAGTGCTCTCTAGTTTCCCGCTATTTTGTCTTCCAAAGATTTTGATCCTCTTAATGAAATATCCTGTCAAACGCGTGTTGAGTCATTTTTATACTCGCTTTTCAAAATATCTAGGATCGTTGTAAGGCGGGAAGGGGGATCTCATTCTTGCAAATTAATCTAAAATTTGATAGAGAAAATCAAGAGTATTATCTTTCCAGTAGTGTCAACCGGCAACTCAGGTAACGTAGGTTGTAGATGTCTTTAGCAAATATTTTTTTTTGTTAAATAGAGAATACCATACACTGTCTCTGTCGAGCTGCGAAAGCCACCCGGAGTTGAAACCCAACAAAAATAGATATATACAAATAGTTCTCCAATAGAAAGTGATAGATTAGATCGGCCGAAATTTTGCGAGAAAACAAAAAATAACAACAACAAAAAATGAGTTCAATCGTCCGAAAAACTCTTTGATTGTTAATGACTTTTCTGAAAATTATTGATAATAGATGAAAAGCGACCTTCAAAATTGCGCAGACACTTTATCATCTATGTTCTGGATGAATAACCACGCTTGGATATCGTGAAAAATCTCTGCTCTCACCGCAATTGAGATCAAGGTTAATAGTTGCAAAAAATTAATCATAAAGATTTTCAATACTTAATCTAATGAGGTAGAAGATATTTTAAAAATTAAAATGAAAGAAAATATCAGTCAAAAATTATCATTAGTTGATAAAATTTTATGGAATAAAAAGGTAAACGAGGAAAAAGAGCCTCTCTTACATGTTTTTAAAGTATCTTCCCTGGATTTGAAATACAGAACAGAAACATTCTTGACATTTTAACACAAGTTCCTGTGCCTGTCTTTTCATGGATGCATTGATATTAACTCAATATAGATGAGTCAGTTACAAGACTGAATTGGAGGAGACAAGAATAAGAAGATTGTATTGCAGAAATCTTCTTCTTTGAGCCTCTTTGTTTTGAAAATCAGCATTCGAAATCTAGGATTTAACCTGCGCTCGAACACCGAGCCTATGACACCAGTGGAAAACTGCCTCAGTCACTATCAGATTTAATCTGATTAAATTCGCTTTTGATATTCCTTTCTTCTCTGCAGGAAGTCTTCGGAGATTTGGTTTTGCTGTGGATTTTTGTGCTCGATTCTTCACGGATGGCCAGTTAAGAATTAGTATTTTTGTTTTGCTCGCTTTTGAGATTCCATAGTAATAAAATGTTTCCCCAAAGAATTGGACGAAACTCTAAGGAAAATGGATTTTTTTTTAGATTTTAAATACTCTGTTTGCTTTTAAACTCTCGCCAGGAAAAAAAAGGAAAGAATAAATACAGAGAGGGATGAGAGAGAGAGAGAGAGAGATAGAGACAGAGACAGAGACAGAGAGAGAAGGAGAGACAGAGACAGAGACAGAAACAGAGAGAGAAAGAATGGAAACAGAGATGGGAAGAAGAATTAGATGGGAATGGGTGAAACAGAGTAGATGGGGAAAAGAATCAAAAGTCGGGGGAAGAGACACAAAGAGAGATAGAGATGGGGAGAGAAAGGAAGAATAAGACGAGGAAATACAGACAGGAAACGTAGGAAATATGAAACAGAGAGAGGGTGCGGGGCTTGGGAAGCAGAAGATGCAGAAGAAGTCAAATAGTCAAAGAGGGGTAGCGGAGAGGGAAAGGGAAGAGGAACTGAAAGGATGTGAGAAGAGAAGAAACATATATATATATATATATATATATATATATATATATATATATAGATAGATAGATAGATAGAGAGAGAGAGAGAGAGAGAGAGAGGAAGAGGAATCAAAGTGAGAGAGAGTGGAATAGAGATAGAGTTAGGGGGGAATTGAGATATTGAGAGAGGAAAAATAAATCTAAGGGGAGACGAGAATGGAAACCGAGGGAGTGGGGGAAAGAGGAAAAAAAAGAAAGGACGAGACTGAAATCCATTAAAGAGAATTACCATCTCTATTCTGGACATGATTCCAAGTACTAAAATTCCAAATTTTCCAAGACATCTTGATGTTCAGTTGAATGAGTCGCTGACCCGGACCTGGTTACACATTAAAGCCATTCCTATTCCTTGCGTTTATTCTAAATTGAATTTTGCCTCAACATAAGATCGAATCGAAGGTGCGAAGTCGCGTTACGGTTACTAGCACGAAAAACGGAATCGATTAACCGATCGATTTTCAGCCGAGGATGCTCTCTTTTACTTCCCACTGAAGCCCTAAGGAAAGGCATGAATCCACTTTTGGTTTAAATAACTGGACAGTTATCCTTGCAAGGCAGTCCATCTAAGAGACGGTTATTCTGGCAGAAAAAAAAAGAAGTTTACAGCTTAGGCGTTGGGATAGCAACTCAACTTTGTTATAATGATTATTTGTTTCAACCTTAATTTACCGAAGCGGAAAGTAGACCCTGTATTGTCGAGACATCAAGAGACTTGAGTGCTTTCACCGGCAGAATCTTTGATCAATCAAGAACATCAAATAAGAAAACTGTGTAAAAAAACTTGGCAGTCCATGAGAAAATAAGACTTTGGGGAGAACCAACATCAAACCGGAAACCATGGGAGAACAAATGACTGATCACAAACTCTGGCGTAGAACTTTTCCAATTTTGTAATTTACCAACAGATACATTCACACACAAACTTTTCTTTTTCTTTCGCTCCCACATGCATTCAAATACAGGCTCAGATGGACTGGCCATATGCACTGTATGAGTGGCACCAGACTTGGCTTGTAGATCTCCACCAGCGAACTCAAAAAAACCGCAGCCACCCTCTGGTTCGTTATGAAGATCAACTCAAAACATATTTTAAACCAAACTAGCATCAAACCAGAAACCTGGGAAGAACAAGTAGCTGATTCCTAAGTCTGGCGTCAAACTTTTTCTATTGCTGCAGAATTGTTTGGACAAGAACGTCGTAGACATTGATAGGCTAGACACAGACGAGCGATGCACCAAACGCTAGAGAAGCGAGATGGTTGGGAACAACAATAGCCCACTACTACTACTATTACTACTCTATGGATTAAAATAAATGTTCAGTACTTCAGAAAGCAATTGTACTCGGGTAGGTTTGAAATTAGACTTTGGTAATTGATATCACTAATCGGCCATTGGAGATAGATTTCACATCATTTGGCCTATACTCCCATGCTTTTTCTCTGTCTCTCTCTCTGTCTATCTCTGTCTGTCTCTGCCTATCTCTCTCTCTCTGTAACACACACACACGTACAGATGCACACACACATATACATTTCTTGATATATATATGTATACATATTCCTTAATATCTATATCTATATATATATATATATATATATATATATATATATATAAATGCATATATGTATATATATCAAGAAATGTATATATATATATATATATATATTAATACATTTCTTGATATATATATATATATATATATATATATATATATATATATATATATATATATATATATATATTACTTGATAAATATACATATATGTATATATACATACATCGGTAATATTAAAGACCCTATTGCATTTTTTTCAGTAACTCACTCACTAATGTAAATCCTCCTCCCTCTTCGCCTCTACACTATTTGCCTTCAAAGATAAGGTCTAAAGCCAGACACTACCTCACTTCCTTTCATTCCATTTCTGAACACGTTTTTTCATTCATCTCCTCATCTCACGTTCTGAAAACGAACGAGTCTAAAACGTTCGAAACATGTCACGTTAATTGAAGATTATTTTACAAAATCTGGTCTGAACTTTTGACTCTGATATTACCATTGCATCGGATAAATCTTATCCAATTTCTTACTACTACTACTACTACTACTACTACTACTACTACTTATTATAATCAAAAAAGAAGGAGGGTGAAAAAAGGGAAAAATACCAGGACCTAGCAAGGGAGTTAAAGAAAATGTGGAACATGAAAACCAGGGTAGTACCGGTCATAGTGGGAGCACTAGGAACTGTCCCCAAAACGCTGAGGGAGAGACTGGAGGAGATTGGGATTAGGGGGAGGATAGAGACCGTACAGACCACAGCACTACTTGGAACTGCACGGATACTGAGGAAGGTGCTAGAGATATAAGTACTGCAACGAATAGTAGCTCTGTCATGATATGCGAAAGAGGGAGGAGACGTTAGCTGAGGACCTGAAGAGACTTATTGTCACTCAGCCTTCAGCGATAACCACTGGGCAACCGGTGTGAAACTGTAAATCGTAGAATTACTGCAACCTATGAGTACTAGGAGAGGAGGGCTGGAGACTTGAGGAGACTTGCTGTCACTCAAACTCCAGCGGTTACCACCCGGTAACTGGTGTGAGATTCAATAATAATAATAATAATAATAATAATAATAATAATAATAATAATAATAATGATAATAATAATAATGATACCGGAATATCCGCTAAATCCAAAATAAATGAAATACACAAAAACCAGAATAGACAACTACTTATAACGAGATATTGATTGAGGAATCTTTAGCATACTGAAGAAACCAATTATATCCAGCAAAGATATCATGAAAATGTAAAAAGAAAACAGCTGATCGGATTTTTTTTCTCGTGAACAAAAACATCTTAATTAGTTGTTCGTGATTTTTAATTAACTGTGCTCTTATTTTAAATTCCCTTCGGCGATATCGAAAAGTTGTTGAGGTCAGCGTGATGAATGGAATCGATGATGGCAAATGGGAGAAAGATGAAGAATGCAATGGTTTATATCGATGTTCCCGCTCATTTCTGGTAGTCAGTGAGTGCGAAGATCTCATGTTCTGCAATCGAATGTCAATGCAATTGTAAATTTAGAATTGGTTCAAGATGATTTTGACACAGCCAATTTCTCATGAGTAACAAGAATGTATTTTTAATTTTTACATGACCAAAATGAAATTTTAATAATCTTCTTATTATTTTTGATACAATACAAGTATGATTGCATTCTACGAAGTAGCATATTTAGTTGAGATTTCATTCTATACGTTGAACTACTTTTTTTCGGGTTGTTGTTTCATTAAATGAAGCATCAACGAATATTTCTCATTTTCATGTGATGCAATATCTAAATAAATTAATAGCAATAACACATGGATAATACTCACATTATTATTATTATTATTATTATCATTATTATTATTTGGAATCTCACACCAGTTGCCTGGTGGTAACCGCTGGAGTTTGAGTGACAGCAAGTCTCCTCAAGTCTCCATCCCTCCTCTCCTAGTACTCATAGGTCGCAGTAACTCTGCGATTTACAGTTTCACACCGGTTACCTAGTGGTTATTGCTGAAGGCTGAGTGACAATAAGTCTCCTCGGATCTTCAGCTAACGTCTCCTCTCTCTTTCGCATATCATGACAGAGCTACGATTCGTTGCAGTACTTATATCTCTAGTAACTTCCTCAGTATCCGTGCAGTTCCCAGTAGTGCTGTGGTCTGTACGGTCTCTATCCTCCCCCTAATCCCGATCTCCTCCAGTCTCTCCCTCAGCGTTTTGGGGACAGTTCCTAGTGCTCCCACTAAGACCGGTACTACCCTGGTTTTCATGTTCCACATTTTCTTTAACTCCCTTGCTAGGTCCTGGTATTTTTCCCTTTTTTCACCCTCCTTCTTTTTTACTCTATGGTCTGCAGGCACAGCAACGTCTACTATTTGGCAGGCCTTCCTTTTTTTGTCTACTATTACTAAGTCTGGCCTTCTTGCCTGGATGAGGTGGTCAGTTTGGATGTCAAAGTCCCACAGTAGTTTGTGGTTGTCATTCTCCAAAACTGCCTCTGGCTTGTGCTGATACCACTTTTCCCCATGGTTGAATCCCATTTGTTTACTTAGTTCCCAGTGTATCATCGTTGCTACTCTATCGTGTCTATGCTTATACTCCTTCTGGGCGAGTTGACTACATTCACTAGTTATGTGGTTTACTGTCTCATCTCTTTCACCACACATGCGGCATTTGCTGTTTGTCTGTGTTCTGTCGATTTTTGCTTTTATGTAGTTTGTCCTTATGCTTTTGTTTTGGGCTGCCATGATGAGCGATTCTGTTTCTCTCTTAAGGTTTCCCTTTCGTAACCACGTCCATGATTTCTCGTCTGCTATATCTTTTATCTGTCTTTTGAACTCGCTGTACAATTTTTTCCCTTCCCACTTTTCTTTTCTAGTTTGCTGTACTGTTCCATTGTTTTCTACTTTATTGTTTGTTGCACTATCCCTCGCGCTCTTTATGATTTCTTCACTATGTGTTTGCACATATCTATCTAGGACTACTTTAGCTCTCTGGACACAATCTTCTATGCTGATGAGCCCCCTGCCACCTCCTTTTCTCTTAACGTATAGTCTATCTGTATCATCCCTAGGGTGTAATGCTTTATGCATCGTCATAAGTTTCCTTGTTCGCCTATCCATTGATTGGAGCTCTTCCTTTGTCCACCCTAGGAATGGTCCTGTATACCTAACTACTGACACAGCCCAGGTGTTCATTCCTTTTATTAGATTTCTGCTATTTAATTTGGTTTCTAATATTTTCCTTATCCTTCTGAGGTATTCTCTCTTAATTTTCTGCTTCATCTCTTCCCGTTTTATCGTGTCACATTCAAGGACACCTAGGTACTTGTATCGGTCTTGTGCTGTCAATGCCCTAATCTTGTTGTTGTCCGGAAGTTCAATTCCCTCAGTCATTGAAAGCCTTCCTTTGTGCATCACCATGATTGCGCATTTTTCTATCCCAAACTCCATTCCTATGTCCTCACTATATTCCCTTACTTCGTTGAACAGAGTCTCAAGCTCTCCCCTGTTTTTTGCAAACAATTTAATATCGTCCATGTACATTAAGTGGTTGACCTTTCCTTTTGTTTTAGAGAAGTGGTATCCTTTGCTGTTTTCAGGATTCTGTTAAGCGGTATCATTGTTAGAACAAATAATAGTGGGGACAACGAGTCTCCTTGGAAGATTCCCCTTTTTATCCCTACCTCGGCTAGTTTGTCCCCTCCGGCTGTCAAATCTACTTTCCAGTCTTCCATCGAATTACCAATGAATTTAACCACCGGTTCGCTAATTTTGAACATTCTAAGGCATTCGAGTATCCAGCTATGTGGAATCATATCGTATGCCTTTTTGTAATCTATCCATCCCATTGCGATATTCTTTCTCCTTTTCCTTACTTCTTTTAAGATCATCTGGTCTATGTAGAGTAAATCGTTTGCCCCTTTGGTTCCTATCCTACACCCTTTCTGTTCTTCTGGTAGTAGTCCCCTTCTATCCATTGACATGTATATTCTCTCTGCTATTCGCCCGGTCAGGATTTTCCACATAAGTGGTAGGCACGTGATTGGTCTATAGTTGCTTGCTACGTTCCCCTTTCCCGGGTCTTTTTGGATGAGGGTGGTTCTGCCTTTAGTCATCCATTCTGGTGCTTTGCCTTCATTTAGACAATTTTGGAGTAGGTGAGTGAGTCTGCCGTGTAACGTGGTGAATTTTTTGAACCAATACCCATGGATCCCGTCGGGACCCGGTGCTTTCCAGTTGGCTACTTTCCTAAGAGTATGTTTCAATGTGGTTTCATTCAGTACTATTGGTTCTCCCTTGTCTATATCTTCTAGTTCTTTTCTCATGTTTCCTAACCATTGCGGTGTTACGTTGTGTCTTTTTGGGTGCCCTCATATACTATTCCAATAGTTCTTGGCCTCTGTGGCATCTGGTTTCATGTCCGGCCTTATTATTATTATTATTATTATTATTAGGAATCTTACACCACCATTATTATTATCATTATCATTATTAATATTATTATTATTATTATTATTAGGAATCTCACACCACCATTATTATTATTATTATTATTATTATTATTATTATTATTATTATTATTAAAGTTGCTGGAAATGGTTGAAACAAAACTTGTTCAATCAGGAAGCTAGATGACACATTCTTAACGTGAAAATCTTCTCACATAGCTCAGTTTATATTGGCTTACGAAACATTTGACACAAAACTGCACAGAATGACAACAGAATAACATACACAATCATATAACACTTTCTTGGCATAAAATCATTGTTTTATGTAACTAACAGTGCTTAAAAGGAACTATGGTTGATGGTATAAATTGTGAAGCCTGATAACTGAATGAAGGTCGATCGCTCTTAAGCTCACAGCTACGAAGTGGCATTACATTTCATCATTATCATCATCCTTTTTGCGTCCGTCTTTGAACATAGATCTTCCCCAGATCTCTCTATCATGGGCATCGCAGGGCCAATACTTTATGAACTTGTGTAGATTGTCACGGCAACTTATATTCTGCTGGCTGTAGTTTCGCACATGATCTCTGGGGATCCACGATGTGGGGCGCAATGTCCATTGGCCTCAGCAAATGGGTAGATAGCAGGGAAGACTGGGTTTTCTAAACTTGGTCTACCCCAAGAAATGGGTGAATAGTAGGATAGACTCTGACCTCTAGCCTTGATTGGTAACTAGTCAAGCAGAAGGATAGCTCTCATTCCAGACAAGGAATGGAGCTTCTAGAGCAGACTGGTTCCATTCTTCCAATAGGCCAAAGAGATTAATCCTTGCTACTGACACCATCTAACCCAATACAACTAGTCACGTTACTTGGTGTGGAGATGTGCTTCGTCAAGAAACACCCTTCGTCCCGAAAAATGCTATGAAAGAGAAGTAACCAGTATGGTACTAAGACGATCAAAGATGTTATGAGTTGAACAGGATCCAAACTGGTACATTAGACACAAAAAGTGGTGTCATCTGAGTGTTCAAGAAAATCAGAGTCAATTGTGAGACTTTCGTAGTGGAAGCATATTAAGTCATAATTCGACACGGGATACCGTTTTTTCATTTTGGTCATGTTAAGTTGCATTAAACGTATGGTTACAAACATAGAGACACGCGTCTATTTTAGGAGAATGGAACAATCTCTGTCTGTCTAAACTGGAAAAAGTGCCCCTCTAAAAGGAATCGGGTGGTGGCATTTTTGTCATAGAGGGCTCATGCTAAGAGGGTTTTTGTCAACCGGGGGAGGGATCCATGATGCCCTTCCCCTGGTATTCGAATTCTATCGTTTTCGTTTCACTGGTAATCAATAGCACGTTTTATGACTTTTTTCACCTATCTTATCATTGGACCTTTTTAAAGAGCCCAGTATATGTACATACATAATCAATAATTGGAATTAATAATTCATATATATATATATATATATATATATATATATATATATATATATATATATATATATATATATATATATATGCCTGAATTTGTGCTTTCGTATTTGTTGGAAATACAAATATTTTTCGGGCTGGTTTGGATTCCGAGTTTCCCTCTCCTAGACTTGTTACCAGCCATAGCTGGAGAGCCAAGCCTGCCTTGCTATTTACCCATAGCTTACAGAAAAGATAGATTTGTACCTCTGCCAAGGGCATTGGTGCGAAGTCAATGGCCAGTCTGAATTGGATTTTGAACTCAGCTCGCCGATTCCAATCTCCCTGCCATCTGCCTCTAAGCCTCTTCACACCCCTCCAGTGTATATTATGGTGTCAAATGAGAATTTCTCTGTGCTGTGCAGTGGTGAAGAGGAATTCTCTTTGATTCAAGAACAAATGATCCAGTCTCAAATCCAATATCGATCAACATTGATCTGTGAAGTGATTCATCAGAAATGGCATTGGAGAAGACAAATACCTCTTCAAATTGACCCACTCACTCATCAGATCGAACTGAAGGAGAAAAATCGCTTTCAAACGTGAAGTAAACCGCCTTCCTTTTTTAATTTCTTCATTCCCTTCTTCCTTCTATCTTTTCCATCTCCCTCCATTCCTTCTTTCCGTCGTTCCTTTCTTTCTGTCCTCCTTTGTCCTTGCCTTTCCTTCTACCTTTCTTTTCCTCTTCTCCCCTTTTCTTCCTTCCTTCATTTCTGCCGTCCTTCATTTCTTCCTTCCTTTCCTCTTCCTTCATTCTTCCTTTTCTTTCATCCTCTCCTTCCTTTTTCCCCCTCTTCTTCTTCCCTTTTCTTTCCTTCCTTCCTTCATTTTCTGCCTCTGTCCTTCCGTTGTGATTTTAGCTTGGCGCTAACGAACTGTACGAATGATAATTCGTTACACAAACACTTCTCAGTTCGGTATCTTGAACATTTGGCGACGAACCCCAATTTGCCAGCCTCCATCGCCGTTGAAGCGATAACATTTCTATTCTTGGCGTTAAAATTATCTCAATAGAGATTAGCTGAGACGAATCACCCTGTCCTGAAGTCAGTCATCTGGACTAGTTTCCTCTTTTTGTCAGTAACAGTCAACGATGCTGAATGAGAGAATCATCACGCCTTGAAATAGTGAAAACACGTAGGACGTACAGAGACCAAGTGTGGATGCACATAGGCGAGTGATCTCTTCCCTGTTCGTCTATCACATCACGCTGAACCAAATCTATATGTAAAATTTATACTTCCCTTCCGTGATTTGAGATTTCGTCCATGTGATTAGAAGGCAGCTTCCTTACCAAATGAGCTGAACTGACAAGTCTCACACGCTTCCGAATTTATTCAGTACAAATAGGACACAAAAGTTGCAGTAATCATTTTCAGTCGGAATAGAAGTAGGAAAGGTGTTTGACCCTGCAGCACCTAGATTTATCTTAGATGCAATTAAATGATTCAGCAACTGAGAGAGAATTTAATGATGAATATTAGATATAGATGCATTGACTATTTCTACTAGGATTGTTTATAATCACGATGGTCCAAATCTTTGATATAAGGGTTGACATTTTACAACAGTCTGTATAACGAGATTAACTTCGGAAATCAAGTGAAACTTTTTCTCTCTCACATACTTTCTTTATATATACCTATAAAACCCCACACATACACACACAAGGCTAACCAAAAAGTTCCTGTGGGACAGAACATACAGTAGGAGAAGACCAGGCACAAGATGGAGAGACGAGATCAAGACAAGTTTGCCGGTAAGACATGACTGAGGTTAGAGCAATCATGCTCGTCATGGAAGGAGATGAGAAAGGCCTCTGGCCAGCAGTGAGCTTGAAACAGCTTATTCGCCAAACCTCTCTATCGTGGATCCACGTTGTGAGACTTGATGTCGAACGGTTGTTTGCCATTCTTGCAACATGACCAGCCTATTGCAATTGATATTTTCTTATGGATTCTTCGATGACTGGGACTCCTCTTTTACCTTTAGTATATTGTGTTGTCTTGTAATATCTCCATGCTATGTTGAACACGATTCTCTCTTGTGCATGTTGTATGTTTGTAAGTTTAAGGGTCAGACTTTTGGTTCCGTTCCATGTTTTAGCTACATAGGTGACTGTCCGAAGGATGCACTGCTTGTACACCCTTCTTTTTTTTATAAATCCTGGTATTCATTTGAACAAGTAAGTAGCTCTTTCGCATTAGGAAGACTGGTGCAATACAATCTTCCCTTTACTCCTTCCATTTGACCTTACACTACACCAAGTTGAGCTAATTAAATATCTATATAATTTAGTTTGTTGTTCTTGTTCTGTAATCGGTTTCCTCTTCTGCATGACCTTTTTCTGTACAAAATGACCTCTATTTACCGGCACAAAAGTTACTAGCTATTTCAGTGGTTCCCAAAGTGTGTGCCGTAGCTCCCCGGAGCGCCGTAGGATGTTTGAAAATTCTAATAATTCCACGCAATCGTAATTCTATGAGCTGATGGACGCTTGGTCACAATTATGGGAAATGCCAGCGTTGCCATGTATGATTTTTCAATAATTCCATTCTGATATACACTCTTAAATTCGAAAATCTTCAAAGCATGAAAAGAATTTGGAAGAAAATCTGGATATTGTTAACACTAGACTCAAAAAATCTAAAAAAAACAAAACAAAAACCCCATCTAAGCAACCCAGGAAGCAACACTTATTAATCTATTAACAGAATTGAAATTCACCATTTCATTGTCGATAGACAAAGTTTGCATTCTGGATAGTTCAAGAACATTCTCGGTACATTGAAGTTGCGTATAAATGATGATGGCTTTTATGTGATTCTAAAATTTAAGAAACTGCGTAATGAACAACAGGCTCACCCATCCTGTGAGTAATTATTCTTTATCAAAAGCATGAACGAATATATAACTTTTTGAGAATCTAAATTAAAACATTAATCAATCTTAACTAACTAACTTATCTACATGAACGCAAATGCAGTTTTTTAAGTATTTAGTATATGGTATCATACACTAGTTGGGACACAATCCCTGACAGTTTGGGGACCATTGAAGTATTTGATTTTTTGTGTTCCATTCTAATGGTTTATCTGTCATTTCCATGCAAAAGGTCTTTCTGCTTCAAATTTTTAAAAAATCGTCTCTGCTCCATACGGTTTCAACTCACTCCTTACTCTCCAATACCCACCTTCCCCTTTTCTCTCCATTCCCCTTTTCCTCTTCTCTTTCTACCTACTGTAACCATTATCCCTGCCTCCAATCAATCATTATTATCGATCGATTCCATTTTCAATCAAATTTCCGATCAACCATGAACTCTTTCGTTCTGCTTCCATCGAACTTCGACTTTCAAACGCTGATTAAAAATATCTTTAGCTTTCAATCAGTGTTTCTATTCTTGTTCTTGTCTGCTTTTTCGTTTTCATAAACAGCCTGGGTGGTGCAGAGTGGTTACCGACATGAGAAACGGAAACAGCGAATCGCGTTCGAGTTTCGGCCAAAACTGGTTACGTTCACTTCACGCTAACAGTAATGGGAAAAAAAGGCATGAATCCACTTATGGGTAAATAGCAGAGTAGTTTGAACTCCTCTAGCCCTACAAGACAGTCAATCGTAAAATCTACTTGCTAATGAAACCCCAATGTCACTCGATGTCCCAAAAGAAGTACACACGAGATTAAAAAAAACAGGCAGAGATGAGACTGTCCACTGCAAACCATGACTCTGGATAGAAATCATTGAAGCGAAACAAAACAGTTACTAAAAAATCACAACAAACGGAACAATTGTCCTAGTTGATAAAAGCGTTAGTTAATCATATCTAATAACCTGCCAGGACATTGTGAGACCCCCCCCCCCAACCATACACACATAAAGGGGTAAGAATTAACGCCGTAATAGAAATCATATGTAACTTTTATAAATATTGCTCAATTTTCAAGATTTCTACCTATGGGGTGGGCGAATAAACCGGTGTTCCTGACCAAACCTCAAACTCTTGATCAACTGGAAGCGAACATCTGACCTGATAAGGCCAATATGTTGCCGAGCTTTCCGCAAAGGTCTATTGGAAGGCCTCACCGGAACAGCAACTACGTTGAATTTCAGTCCAACGACGGACACTAGGGGAATGATGATGATGAGGATGATGTTGATGAAGTACGGTCCTAAGTACAACTAGTTTACAATCTACCAATAAATTATAAAATTATTACGAAATTTCCCACTGGGAGTGTCTTCTCATACACCCTGTGTATGTATAATGTCCATTTAGACGGCAGTATTTCATTAATACGTTTGATTGATGGTGATAGGCGAGGAATGTTCTTTGTTCAGATTCTCTAGTTATCCTTTTTTGTTTACTAGCCAGAAAACGTGATGGGCGTCTCTGTATACAATTCACATTAAAGATACGTATTCAACATTCGCATTCACATGAATTCAAGTGATAAAAATGTATGAAACTTGATTTAAAAAATTACAAGCTCACCAGTGCAGAGACACACTTACCCGGCACATTTTATTCATTTAGTTTCCCTAAATTCTTCTATGCATTTCAGTTGTTTACTCCCAAAATTGTCTTATTAGTTTATTTTCTATTCCAAATGATCTAGATTTATCTAAATTATTCTTATAATATAGAATGCATTCTTTTTTCATTTCATTGTTACTTGCCCGAATAATTAGCAAGAGTCATCAAATTGCTAGTAATTGTAGTAAACCACTTACTATATACCCAGATATCTATTTTTCATTCCACTTTATAGCTTTCTTTACCCAATTAACTCCTCTAGCTATATAGCTTTCATTACCTAAATTCTGCATTCCAGTTTTCATTCTGATTTTACGCCGGTTTGATTTACGCCTACTGACAATAAGATTTTTTCTGCTGCTATATGATAGTCTTGCACCTTTCTCCCTTCATATTCGCAGTTTTACAATTCACGGTTTTCCTATTCGCGGTTTCGGTAATTTTCCCCTTTAATTAAGCATGGTTTTTTTTTAAAGAAAGAAAAAAAGAACAAAGAAGAAAAAAAAATGATTTCTACGGATATAATGAACCACTACTGCGATTCACCATTAGAAACAATACAATTAATTAAATTGGGTTTATTTTGGACATTGTTGTATTTCTAATCCCTTGTTTCTCAAAATAGCATTATCATCTTGTATATAATGAAGATTTCGTTCATATTAAGCGCATTCAGATTCTCTTCTCTTTCACACACTAGAGTAGAATAGATCGGAGTGGATGCTGCTTGCTCGGACTATCACCGAGTTTTTTAGCAAATGTTCCACAAGTTCATGCCGAAACGTACCAAATCATTCATTTAAAGTATCAAAAAAAGAATCATTTATATCATTGTTCATTTTCATTACCAGATGAAGTAAGACGAATTGTGGTCAAAATTAATACAGAAGAAAAACGCTTCATACTATTAATAAATGTTCTACACTAATGAATTTAAATAAATTCAAATCAACTTAACTTAAATTCTCAAAAACTGCTTAATTTCCATCTGTATTTTCATTAGTAATTAGTTTCCTTTCATCAGAGAGGTTAGTAGTTATATTTATGGTGATGGTCATCTTCACTGCCCAGTCTATGCGAGGCTAAACTACTACTAAATATAAAAATTAATAAGCGCCTTGTAGAGAGAGAAATTAACCATATTTTGATATTTCGCTTGACTCTTCTATAAAGTAGAGACTAGAAAAGACGTACAAAATTTTCCGAACAATTGTACCAAGTGGAATGGAATGTACCATTTAGGAATAAACGTACCAAAAATGACATCCCTGTCGCAGACTGGCGTTGATAATAAGATCAATTACGGCACGTCTATCGAAATTGAAATTTTCAAATTTTAGGACCATGTAATAACAATTTTTATAATAACGAAGTCAGTAATATCATAAATAATTTTGACTAGTTTTTACCTTATTGAGAGAAAATGAGTAATTTTTTGATTTATCAATTAACTGAACTGTAACATTTTAAAAAGATTTCGTGTTAGATTGCATGTAACAAATCTGGCTGCAGCAGGATTTTTACTTTCTTCATTCAGTTTGTCTGGCATTATTTTGAGAAGAAAGATGTCCTCAGCAAATTTGAGGTCACTCAGACAATAGCTGTCTATCCTGATTTCTTTATTTGCCCATTCAAGGTTTCTGAAGATCAGCTCGAGTCAGGCTGCAGAGAGTTTTGGCAAGCTGGTATGACCTCACCGTTTTTCGACCTGAAAGGTCTCTGAGTCTTTATGCAGCCATATAAATGAACTGCTGCTCGAGATGAACAAAATAGAATGTACAAGAAAGAAAGAAAGAAAAAAAGATTGAGTCAGAGAGAAAGAAAGAAAACAAAAGCAGACTATACGTTGCTTAGAACTAATGAATACATTCCATAAATATATATTTATAACGTTTTCATTTGACAATGAATTGCATTGCATTTTGGGTGATATCTTTCGTTTAATTTTGGATATAGTCATTATTTTTGTTTCGAGTGCTTTAACGAGGATAAGCTTAGGAACTCAATTGGGAACAAATAATTTCATTATAGGAAAAAATGTAGACAAACACTACCAAAACTGTATGTACTATGTCGTGGTTTTTTTCAACAAAATCTGTTCTTTTTTGTGTTTATATAATAGCATTATGATTGCAGTGTATCAATCTTCTTGAACTTTCTTCTGTTTGAGGCATATTGGATAGATGGGCTAGTTTCCGAGTGATGACTACTTATTTTTAGTTGGTTGATGATGATGTTATCTGGTCCAGGTGTCTCCCCCCCCCCTTTTTTCTTGTTTGATGACTTGTTTCATCTGCCACGATGTAACTTCTGGGAACTCTTCGAACTGGTTACTTGTTATCTATATATCTTGTTCATTGTTTTGTGTATAGAAGTAAGGGTTGAGTTTAATCCTGCAGCAGGCACGCTTGTTTCTCCATTGTTTATTAAAAGCTGCACCTTTACATGTATTCAAATAATTATATTATCTGAGCCTCTGCACCAAATCTAGAGTAGAGTCGTCATTGGATCTCTGCAGCTGCCACCATTTTGACAATTTTTTTAATCAGGAATGAACTTGGGTTACATTCGCTATCAACTGGAAATCAAATTAGAGTTCCAAAGCTGCTCGAACCGAGTAAATGGAATAGAAGAAATGAATTCAATGGAGAAATGGTTGCAACAATGACAAATATCAGAAAGAATCAAGCTAAGAATCAGTCTAAGATAGCAAGCCTTCGGTAAAACAAACTTAACTCTCAAGGAGAAGAAAATCCCATTAGTCCTAAAAAGAGGGGTATACTACCAATGCATCCCCCTGATTGTCACCAATCGAGCAGAAACATGGAACCTAAGCAAGGGACTAACTCTCAAACTGAGAACCATGCAAAATGCACTTGAAAGAATCATGTTCACCATCGAAGTAGACAAGTTCGGAAAGTATTGGCTCCGCTACGTCCATGATAGAGAGATCTGGTGGATCCTGAGGAAGGTCTATGTCCAACAAAGGACGTTAAGAGACTGATGATGATCATGATGATCATGATCATGATTCTAAATAAGTACATGACCACACATACTGCCCTTAATAAGAGGGAGTTGATAACACTACTTGTAATTGTTCTACCTGAATAGTTTGCCAACAATTGCACAATAGACCCCTCTGCTCATTAGATTTTACAAGTAAGCAGCACCAAAACAAACAAACAAATGTTAGGAAATTCCAAAGGTGGAGAGATAGTTTAGTGACTGTGATACACAAGACATGTATTTTTCTCGTTGTTTAAATAGCAAAAGAGCATCAACAAAAATTGGTTAAAAATTGATTCTGGAAAATGAATGAAGGAGAATGTTTCGAACTAAATAGGGAAAGCCAAACTAGAACCTCATTCAACCTCCAGATATCACCCTCGGTCTTAGGCAGGATTACAACTTACTAAGCATCTCAGGATTCGTCCTAGAGCTTCTGGTTTCTGACTATATCTTTCTAGGGACGGAGATATAAAGCCATAGCCAGCAGAGTTGTATTTCATAAAGGAAGATATATAGTAAAGCCAAGGTGGCTTGGGATTCATCCTGAGATCTCAAGACCACGCCCTTATGTCCTTGCGACAATAGTTGCGAGGACTACAGATAATTTTTGTTGGTGTTTCTACCCACACGTTCGTTTGCTGGTATTACCACCGACCTTGTGCTCCATCCTGTGTTTGTTTGGACACAAGTAAATAGGAACTGATTTATAAATACCGAGTTTTTCCCCAACACACGGGGGAAATCACAAAATGTAAGAGTTGAGCACTCAAATGTTTGTGTCAAGCGACCATTCTGCAAAAGCGGATTCGAAGGCAAAAAAATCTAAATCGGTGTTTCTCTCTCATCTATTCCAACCAGAGGCACCGGAAGCTCAAGTTGGGATGTTGACACAACTACTTCGCCGATCATGAAAAATCTCTATGTAAAACAAAATTAAATGTGTATACATTTATTTGTCTTCATCACACGATAATGTAAAAACAAAATTCCATGTTAAACGAGATAGATGAAATGCCACAATTATTCAATGGCGAATTGAACCTTACTTGTAAAACCATCTTCATTTGCAGAACATTTTCATCCGAGAAACCGATATATGTGTATCAATATATGTATACAAGGGATACTGGGGCTAATTGGTACACTTTTTTCTTGGGTGGCTGTAACTTCCTGTGAAAATAATTCATTAAAACGCAAATATAACCAAAAGTTACCATGGGAAAGAGACTCCCCTTGACCGGGTAGTTTAAATCTGAAACATTTATCAAGTTTATTGTATCATCATTAAGGATTTTGAAAAAGTGTGCAAACCTGTGGGGATAGTTGGTTCAATTCAAATGGGCAAGTTAATTCTCTTGCTCGTAGCTACTTGTGATTGATAGAGTGTTATAATAGGGAAATATAAATTTTTGAATCAAATAGAGTATAATGTCTTGGAGTAAAAAGGAAGATTTCAGGAATATAATGACCACTTTATAGGACAAGTGGAATCATATGTGACCACCATATAGGACAAGTGGAATCATATATGACCACCATATAGGACAAGTCGAATAATATGTGATCACCTTGCAGGACTAGTGGAATCATATGTGACCACCATATAGGACAAATGGAATCATATATGACCACAATATAGGACAAGTGGACCTCAATAATGCATTGTTATAAGATGGAAGATGGTAAGAAGAACAAGAAGAAAAGAATGACGACACCAATGACTTGTTTTGAGGTTTTTTTTTTGTTATTTCACAGGCTCCCCCCCCCCTCTGTCTTTATAGCATACAATTGCAAAGGATCAAATAGCCCCACTTACTAAGTACCAACCAGCCCATTCTATTCCATAAAAATCTAACAGAAGATACTTGTAATGTAGTGTATATAGTGTTTATTGCCGATCCTCGTAAACAGACTACGCTATCATCAACTCCACGATACATCATCAACTAGGCATTCGTTCGTCAAAGTGAAAAGTTACTTACCAGGGTGGAAAAATGTTTTTTTCATTCGTAACTTTCCGTGCTTACAATACAAAACTTGAACTTTGTAACAGATGGTGAAATTTTTTCTGCTCAAAATGAGGCCAACAGTGGTTCCAGCTAGTGGTGGGAACAAAAATTAAAGCAAGTGTTTCAACCTGCCCCTGCACCCAACTAGCACCCGTTTCACCTATATAGGTATATATTTGTGTATAACTCTACGATATAAATGCCTCCAAAAACAACGTGACCAACACAATTTTATAATCTCTTTGCATCAAACTCATACAATTTTTCTTTCGTATCTTTACTTGATTCTACCTTTAGTTCTTTTTAGTATTCAGGAAATATTGGACATAAACGAGAAAATGCTGTGCAATATGATGTTTTTGATATTCTGTAAGCACAATGCAACTGATAAATAACTTAAATATTGCTCTTATCTTTTGACAGTATGGGTTAATTGCTTTCAATATAAAACCAGGACAAAATTCAAAATTGCTGATTCAACCTGAATCTGAAAATGAAAAACCAAGTTTCTAAAATTTGACAACGTGTTTCCATTTGTCGAGATATCACCCAACCCCGGAGCTGAGTTCTGGAAAGGAAGGTTATTTTCTTAAGTGAACATGCTAAACAGGGAATATTAAAAGAGCAGAAAAAAAAATTGAAAATTCTAAAAAGCATAAATTGATTTTGACAAGTTGACATATTGCTTTTCCCATATAAAATTGATTCATAGAGACTATGAAAGAAAAATTTGTTTATCTCGAAGTTAAAAAAATTGGATTTGCTATTCCAACTCGGCACAGAAGATTTTGAGGCAAAGAGTGTAATTTGGTCACGGATCTAGAACAGTACATTCGACTGGGATGGGGCAACGAATCCGGCATTCTTTCGAAACACGTAGCCAGTCGGAACAACCATTCGAAATCTACTACGGTAAGGCGGTAATATGCCTAAATTCATAAGGATAGAAAGCAAATTAGATGTTAAATTAAATTAGGCATTAGAGACGGGATTAACAATTTACATATTTACCATTCATTTATATATATATATATATATATATATATATATATATATATATATATATATGTATATATATATATATATATATATATATATATATATATATATATATATATAATTATGTATATTTATACTACCAATGAATAAGTTCTCCCACACTCCATAAAATGAAGAAGTAATTTAATATTTTCGTATGCTTTCAATCATTATGAACTTAGACACATTTAGGCATTACAGTCGTACCAAAGTTGATTTTGCCAATGGTTAGTTCAGTTGGTGACATGTTTCGAAATAATGCCAATAATCCATGTGGGAACTCCCGAACGATTGAAAGGCATCCACCGTAAAGTAAAAACAGGGCTCAGAGAACTGACGGAGAGAAGTCAGCAGAGCCGCCAAGTTATCCAGAGTAAGACCACGACTCGAGGTCGGATTAGAGCAACCGGGGTCCTGGGCTCGGACAGGGATTCTCTAAGTGGAGATCAGGACCTCCCATTCCCTGAGGCTCGGGTAAAGATGATTGTAGGTTGCAGAAATAATGGGAAATCTTTCTCAAAGAATAATGCTGAATCTGATGAGATTTCTTATTATCTCTATACAAAATGTGGAGCTTATTATGAAAATGGCTCACAGCTATTGAGGAATCAAGGAAAATATAATTTCTTTCTTGTTACATTTTAGCAATTTCTTTAAGAAATTTTCTTCTTGCACTAAAAACATGATAAAAGCCCTTGCTTTTATATTTACAAATAAAAGAGAATTGATGGCAAAGTGATTGGGGGGGGGGTAGGAGGAGGCCTTGCGCTCATTAGATTATAATGCCCTGAGCTGCAGTCTGTTACCCTCATATGTAGATCCGGCATTGCCACGACCAAACCTTGGATTATGCACCCCACATCTGAGGACCAACATTCGTGACTGAAGACAACCCCCGTTCGCATTCTTCCGCCGTTCACTCGTCACTACACCTTCTTCTTTGCCTTGTGTATCCATGTTAGGGATATAACCGTCAAGTAACCAAGTACTTTGATAAAAAACAAAAACAAAAAAAACACAAACCTCCTCTAAAGGGGTAACAGAACCGAAACCTGTACCTAACAGAAATTTAAAAAAAAAAACACAAAAAAAACAACAAAAACTAAAAAAAAAACAGAATCGACAATTTGAAAGAATTGTTCCTCGTACGTGGCTTGAATTGTTTGACTTTCATGCTATTCTCCCGGCGAGACCGCAAAACCTTCTGCAGCTTCGACTAAAGCCACAATCCCTTCTTCAGACAAGCAAAGACATTACGTAAGGGTGAAGGGACTGATGGGAAATTATTGCAATCGGAATTTTTTAGTTACAATCATTTTGCTTATCTTTGTCTGACACTGGCTCACAATAAAGGGGCTCCCCATCAAGATTGAACTCACTCCCGTGGCAATCAATCTACGGCACTTGCAAAGTATCGATGTATGTCAGGTGACTTCAATTATATCGTAGATTCAACGACCCACTAGTTTGAACATTCATGGAATGAAGCCACCAATAAAACATAGTTACAATAATTACATATTATCGACAAAGGGACAAAATTGCAGTAAACTGTTAAATGATATGAGTATGTATATGTGCGCGCGTATAACTTTGTATGTGTGTTTGCGTATGCATATATGTATGTGTTTGTGTATGTGCATTAATTTGGAGAATTAATTGCCGCTAGTGAGCGATTTAAGATTTCCAAAATGGTCCTGAATTACCAGCATGAGACAAATACCAAGTCAAATTAGAATAAAACCCAAAGAAATTAACCAGACATTAATTATTTAATTAAAAGCCGTCGACTTGAAAGATTTGTGAGTCACGTTATTTCGAGACCAGAATGAACAGAATTTCAGCCTGGATTTTTAAAGACCCGTTTTATTCCTTATTGCTCGCAACCAGGCCAGTCACAGGGTTAAGAGTTGGGGGGGGCTTCGGCTTGCATTGTGGAGCGTGGACAGTATCCCTGCCTAGCCCTTTACAGTACCTGGTGTACCCCGTTGGTAACCCATCTGGACACTGACCTGGCTCAACGAGAACCGATGTCTCTAACGTGATTCGTTCGTAACTTGATACCCACCGAAAGTCGGCTTTCCAAGTTGTCATACACAGGAGCTTCTGTTTCCCCGCTGGGGTGAAGGATGACCAGCTGCACCCTCTTTAAAGGACACTACTGGTCACCGTTCTTCCAAAAGGTCATCACCAGTGTTGACTCAAGCAGAAAATACCATGTAAACATTTATTTGGATGGTCTTTAGAATTGCCATTAGCGCTTGCTGCTGCTTTTCAAACAATTTTATTAAATTCCGTTGCTTTGCTAACAGTGTATCTGAAACTGTGCTTTGTGTCAGTGTGTTTACACAGTAATTTGAAAGATTAACGCAAGGTATTGTTAACTAAAATTCTTCTTCTCATTTTTGGTAAAAATGAAATTGACACATTATCATCAGTAGTAGTTATTTCTGTTGATGTGTCGATTTCGTTTATTGTCAGCTAATAATTTGGCTGCAACAGTAGTAGTTGTTTTATTATTGGCAGACAGAAAACGAACACATGTACACATAGAGCAGAATAGCAAGTTTCGTGTGCATGTGTTTGCATTCCACTATTCTTCCTTTCCTGTTTATGTCACAGACCGACAGCTTGCATATATATAAAAAGACGGTTTAGGTGCTGCTTTACCGAACATAAAATCTGATGACCATTTTATGAATATCAGCAGGATAGAAGAGGTTAAGGAGGAGTAGTCAACGGCATGGAGAATTGAATTGGCGAGCCGGGTTCAAACTCCAGATGAGGCACTAATGTCCACTGAAAAGGCATGAATCCGCCTCTTCTCCCCACCCAGGTATAGGTAAATGGTAGTGCAAAGTGGGCTCTTTAGCTAAGGTTGTCAATCAGTCTAGGATTCCAAGCCAGCCTGAAGAAGGATGGGCTCTGCCAGGCCACTGTGCCCTTGACACAACCACGATGAGTCATCTGCAGGGCCCCGACAACGAGGGCGATGCATGTTTGTGATCTAAGAAAAATAATATCAAGTAATTCGTATGCTTCAGGAATCCAGAAAAAAGACTGTTTGGCGTCGGTGCAGGATTAACGTAGAGATATTGACACGATCTGACGCATGTCGATAATCCGGGTTTATTTTAAGCAAACGGGGATTAGGGCAACGAGCTTTTATCTTACTAGCTTCACTCGTGGATTAAAGATTACGGTTGCCTCAAATTACGTTCAGAGGATTGAACAGTACTGATCATAAACAACATTCATTAATATCTACCAGCCAACTTCCCTACTAATTCATAGACCCATCCACCCACCTCAATTTATCATTCCCTCCTTTGTCTCTATCGATTCATATGTATTTGGGTTGATATTTATGTATATAGAGAGAAACTAAAAAGAATATTTACTCCTTTTTAAATGAGTTTTATTCTTAACGGTTAAATCAAGTTAGATACACTGGTTTTCGTACGACCACTGGAGTTAGGCAATGTCCAGCCTTGTCAGTATTTATACGGCTGGCTATCTGGGAAAAACCAATTTCTGTAAGCGGGTAAGGATCATATAGAAAACCCTTTGGAGCAATACTGTTAATTCTCCCGAGCAGGAAACCAATCTCCACACTACGCTCAATAACGCAAGCCCAAAGTCCCCTAGCCCGGAGCTCGCTGACCAGCTCGGTTGAAAGCGAGACGAAGTGAATGAATGAATGAATTTTATTGAGGAACAGATTGATTTATTCATAGAGATTTCGATTCCCGAACAAGTGAATCAGTCATCGGAGTCTGATTGAGTGGTCTCTGAAGTTCGAAAGACCTTACTCCCAAGGACATTTCACCGGGGAAAAAGACGACCTGGTGACATCGACACTTTGAAACAGTTTATGATTTATGTGTAAGAGGAAATCGATGAAAACAAAGATCTTTTTCAGAAAGGCTCTGTCAGGGTTATGTACATTCAGAGTTACTATATATGAACCAGGGTGAGAAGCAAACTTGAAGCCTAGGCTGTAATGTGGTCTTTCTTTCTTCTTTTTTAATTTCCTTCCTTCCTTCCTTCCTTCCTTCCTTCCTTCCTTCCTTCCTTCCTTCCTTCCTTCCCTCCTTCCTTCTTTCTTTCTTTCTTTCTTTCTTTCTTTCTTTCTTTCTTTCTTTCCCCTTTTTCTTCCTTTCTTTTGTTCTTTCTTTCTTTCTATCATAATACACCAACTCCCGAATTAATGTCGTTTTGTTATAACACCGTTTTGTTATAACGTCACCGAGAAAAATATATTTAAGTATACGATAATGCAAAATACTGTGAATAATAGGGAAACAAGTAATTTTGTGACACGACATAAGTTGGTTGCAAAATCTGAACAATAAATTAAATGACCTCTATTCATATGATTGTGTCTTTGGTGAATCGGTTTCACACAATGTCGTTTCAGTTAAAGTCTTTTCTCTTGTGTTTGGGAAAATAACCACAACGTCTACAAAACACAGCTGGTCAGTAAAAATGAGTAACGCCCATGTAAGAGAGGTCCAGCAAATCCTGGGAAAGGTCTATATCCAACGATGGACGCTAAAAGGCTGCTGCTGCTGCTGCTGCTGCTGATGATGATGATGATGATGATGATGATATTCCATTTCAGGAATCTGAGAATTGGTATCGTTGTATTTCCCCCAGTTCTTTGAACCCTAGATAACCTTTTTTAAAAGCCTTTATTTGTTGTGACGTTGACAGAGACATGCGCTTCCTGGGTGCTCCCTAGTCTAATTCTTCGATTATACGGACAGTGGCATTGCCTGTTCCAAAGGTGTATGTTTGAAAGGAGCCAGATTTAATTATGTGTGGAGCAATCTACTACAATGGTGATCTGAGAGCCTAGCAAAGTGCACAACCGTTGGACATCACGACTCACAACGTGGATCCCCAGAGATCATATGCAAAACTGTGGCCGACAAAATATAAGATGGGGTGACGAATTAGACAAGTTGAGAAAAAATTGGCTCTGCGACGCCCATAATAGAGAGGTCTGGCGAATCCTGGGTAAAGGTCTATGTCAAGCGACGAATGCAAAAAAAGCCAGATTAAGATGATGATGAAGATGATATTTCATCCGTCGTACAAAACTACAGTTTCGACGTATTTCTGTTACTCCTATTTGAAGTTGCCAATTTAGCAAATTAATATCCACATTTATTCTTATATTTCAGATAGAAGATCTATATTTGCCAATTTCGTACAATCGCAAGTTGTCGGGTAGCTATAACTTTAGATAAAATATCTATAATTTGTACCTTTTAAATTTATGTTCATTATATTTCTCAAGAATCTCTGATCCGAGAAAAAATCAGACTCAACCCTGAACTGCATTAGTAATATATTTCAAATGAATGTCAATTTCATACAATCACAAGTTGTCGAGTAATCGCGGCACACATTCACACAGACTCATTGTAGTTAGATGGAGAAAATATCAACGACTTCTTATTCTATTGCTCAAAATGCAAAACTCCATTGTGAACATCTTACAAATGATTGAAGTCTGGTTTTCTATGCTGATAACTGTTACGCTATATGCAGGACTGATTAAGCCAGGACAGGTCCCGTAACATATGCTATAAAAGAGCTCTAAATTTCAAGAAATCATATACATGTTGAAACACATAATTTTTTTACTTGCATAAGAATTTTCTTCAATCTGCTATGCTGACAGGTAATACGACAAACACTTCAAATAATTCGGTAGTAATATTACTACGTTTTCGTTTTGATCTTTGTTCAGAGGCTATGACTTCAATTTCTAATACCGTCGTATTCATGCATCGTTTTATGTACCACATAGATACAACCCTCCCATTAATCGAAATATTTACTCAAAATAGTGATAATTGACCCATTCATAAAAGTTGAAAATAATACGATACTATAGTAATAAAATCCTGTAATAGGAATTAATAGCTTGCAAGCAATTAGCGTGGGACTCTTGAAAATGCATGAGCCGTAGCATATGCTACTTTAGCTACGTAGGTAATCCGGCATTTGCTATATGGCATTTGTATTTAGATGTACGCACAAGCGTACATTTGATAGACAATTCTCAGATCATCTATCCACATCATTGTTTTCTCAGGAAGAGCATGAATGAGCTACTTTCTCGTCACTTGACTTCCATCTAATCATCTGCCTCTATCATTATTTTCCCAGGGTGTATCTGGAACGCCTTCTCATTATTCTCAGTCGCAACTTTTTTTTATTTTTGTATTTTGGTGGCAACCATTTTGTTCCGTGGCAACCGCTTCCTGCTTTCTTCCACAATAAGCAGTTCTGTTCATGGAAAGGCTTTTACTGTCTGTTCCCGGTACTTTACAGTTAGTATACGAAACGTCTTCTCGGGCACTGATGCGTTATTTTGGTCAAGACAGACCGAGAAAACATAAAAATGCTTTTAAAAACTTGAATGTTTGAACAAATTCATATTTACTGATTTATTCATCTCATTTCTATCGACCAACTATGTTTTGTAGAAATCATAGTTATTCTTCCTATCACTAGAGAAAGAACATAGTTGCTGATTTTAATACAAAAATAAATTGATCTGCAGTGAGTGAAATTCAGTCAAATTTGAAGCTGAATAGGGATATCAAAATTAGTTTTTTTTTCCAATGTATCGGATACATTTGCACTCACTTATATGATAATTAAATTCTGATTTTGTTTATCTGTTGCCGAAACCAGGCATTGTAGCCAGAGTTATCGAATGAAGATACCCTTGAAGGGCGATTACTTAAACAATGCAAACAAATCCGGGCAATTTGCAACATAATAATAATAATAGTCAGAAGAAGAAGACATTTTTATTTGAGAAAAAAAACATACACCCAAAACACATGTACTGTTAGATGAGCATGGTCTTACCATGAATGTATTCTTTCGCCCAACTCCCCAAGAAACAGTTAAATGTATTATTAAAGAAGCACACAAAAACATGAATTAATGAATGAATTAAAACAGAAATAATATTTTGGTCTAATTGTCTACTTTCTCAGCATTCACCGGCGTCTGTTCAATACTGGCAATCAACATCATACTCCATCATACCATCTGCTACATTTCCTCTTTTTTCTATCTCTCTACCTTTCTTTCTCTTCCCCCCAAAGCGCCTTATCATAAGAACCAATCAAATTTTTGTTCTTTACACTCGTGAATGATTCAAAGTAAGCCTATTATAAAAAAAAAAACTTTGTGGCCAAATTCTCCGTGATATATTGGTAAGTACGGAAAAATACAACAATTTTCATTATTTCGAAAACCGGTTTGGCAACTTTGATGTAACTTGACGACCAATCAGAAGAAACCTTACTGTCCATGTGTGGAAAGGCACTTTCCTGTGGGGTTACTCAATCGGCAATGAGACGCCACCGAGTGAGCTTATTTACTGTATGACCAAATCTGGTGCATTTTTTTTTTCCAAAACATCACATCACCAAGGTCTGTCTAGATTTGGGTCCTACAGATTCTCTCTTTCACCAAGTCTAAAATTACCGTTGAAAGGAAGGAGAATTCATACCGAGGACGAGAACAAGGAGAACGCAATGAGGCAGCTGATGGCGACCTTGAAAGTGGAAGAAACACTGGGATGTGAGTGTGAGGTCCGAAGAGGAGTAATTCCAATGGGTCTAAGGTAAATGTGCTTGGTAGGTAACTTTCTTTGTTGATATTAAGGTACTGGACAGACCTGGTTTATGCTCACCTTTCACGCTGACACTCTTCAAAAATGAAATGGAATTACTTTTAGACCATTACTTTCCATGTCTGATGAAAAATATAGTTATTTACTAAGCTCTGTTTGGCACAAGGCAGCAAGGGGGTGCATCTAATGAAGATCGAATTGACTTGGCGATACGAGCGTATTAACTGTCACTCTACTTAAGGCATCCAATTTCATAAATACAATACTAGAATCTCGGACGATGGTAATTGTTATGACCGCATTAATCAAGATGTGACTGATCGCCGCGTCGATTAAATTTGTTTCAGACGAACAAACACGCAAACAGAAGAACGAGCGATAAAAATATCATATCAAGGTATCAGACTATCCATGACTCCATTATATTAATGATATTATCATTATAAGTATCGTATCATTACCGATACTGTAGATGTATCATCTGTTTCAGTTGTTATAATGGTGAGTACAAGTATGAAGATTCTAGCAATTTTGAGGCATTATTTTAAACTGGGCCTCAAAGCACGATTCAGGAAGAAGAAGGAAAACTAACAATATCCGATTGTATTGTCCCCCCAAACTGATTTAAGCGTTTTGAGGATAGTGATCTGATCTTTGGAATAAAACACATGAGTGGATGAAAATCAGTTATCGATTATAGTTTTTTAAAATACAAGGTAGAACCCTACCACCTATACTCGAAATTTCCCATAAGAGCTACGATTGTCGAAAGATACCATGAAAGGCATTAAAAAGGCATTTTTCTAAATATATGGAAACACTCAAGAAGTCCCCATTGAACACGAATAGATTAAAAAAAGAAAAGAAAAATACGTTTGATACACCTCAACAGACTTGAGAGAAACATCTAGTATTCAAATTAGGCCTTTCTCTCGGTTAATGCACATTATTGAAGCAATCAATTTATAAAATGATTGATGGTGTCTGTTGAAGAAAATATTGCATTGATAAAAACTTGGAGACAGAAAACTTCCGAGCTCGTGGAGAGGGTATCTTCAAAAGTGAAAATAAAGTTGAATTTTCCCGTTCTCAAAAGCAAAAAGGCGATAAGAACAAGATTCAGCAAGAAAAAAGTTTTTAAGGTATAATCGAATAACTTAGACAACACGCGTTTTCTGACGCGTATAGTTTTTTCCCTCTTCGTATAGACTCCTAATGGTAAGACCGTACCCAACCTCTTGCATTTTCAGTGGTAAGGAAGTTTCTTTAAGGGAGTGGAATAGCTAACACCACACCCAACTGCCTTCCTTTACCTGGGCTTGGGATCAGCAATGGTGACTGCCAAGCTGTATTTTTTCTGTCAGAATAATCTTCTTTAGAGTGTCTCTAAAGGGCCCCGACTGTCCTGCTATTTATTTTGATTGGGTGGAGAAGAGGACCCATTCGAACTCAATCCGACGATTCCGACCCCGTTACGCCACTCCGCACCGAGTATGGCGGCACAGCGAAGAGAAGTTGAAGAAACAATAATGTCGAAAATAAGAAAAAAAGTGACAAAAAGTAATTCGTGTATTTTAATGCTAGAGTAGAAATGAAAAACAAATGATTGGCAAATTTAACCCTTCCGAGACTCCAAGGTTTCTATGACTGAGGGGATATATATATATATATATATATATATATATATATATATATATATATATATATAATGTAATACAGCATTAGAATGCTCGGTAAACTCAACATTAAATATCAAGTTGAATGAGAATAGAGCTTAAAAGGTGATGAAGTAAAGGATTCGCTACACAAACACGTCTATGTTTCTGTCCTGGCTTTTTCAGGGTATATATATATATATATATATATATATATATATATATATATATATATATATATATATATATATATATATATATATATATATATATCTTTTACAAGTTTACTAGGACACAAAAAATTGAGTAAATGTCTTTGTCCTAGCTCTTAAAATTGCAGACATGGACATTATCATGAAACTTACCACGAAATTAGTTTACACACATGGATGAACAGGAAGGGCGTGTAGGCGAAGTGGTCTGCTTCCGTGTTTTTCATATGTGTCGGGATTGATGTCTAATGGGACAAATGTATCCCATCATGATTCTGATTCTTCAAAATATGGATGTTTTTGATTTTATAAAGTAACAGTGTTCTTCAAGCATCAAATTAAAAATTGAGGTATGAGCCCCTTAATTCAATGTACGATGTAAGCTTATGCTAATTTGTCATTTAGTTTGTACCGGGAAGACTTTTTAGTGATCACTACAAAAGGCAACTAATTCATTGATTACCCCTTTTCCCAATTTTTTTGAACATCCCCAATATGACATGCTGCCAAAAGACATTGACCATGTGACGGTCTCTATTGAGCGACTAACCAGATGTGTTCCATTTTCTTTTTTTGCTTATATTTTCCTGGTGAAATATCGATCACCACAAAACTCCAAACAGTTGGGTCAGGAGATTCCCTGATGTTTACAGAGAATATCTAAATGTTAGAGGCCATTGGATTGCCTATATTCCTTGCCCAGTAGGATTTGGGTAAATGCCAAATTGGTCTTGGACTCTCTTGTGTCTTGGAAACTGTCTGTTGGTCTCAAAGATCATGTGGTCAAGCACTGTTCAAAACTCATAGGCAACCTACAGATACATGCACAGCCACAGAGAGAGAGAGAGAGAGAGAGAGATTTAGACTTGGTGAGACTCCTAACTAAAGCCTGGAAGTCTCTCATTAGAAAATTATGTCAGAAGGTCCTTGTTCCTATATATGCCTTTTTGAATTTCTGAGGCCCTTTTGGATTGTGAAGAACTAAGATGTAGCTTATTTAGACCCTCTCTCTCTCACACACACACACGTACACATATACACACACACACAAATACACACATAATACGCACATTTCTGTAAAAGGAAGCGACCAATACAGGGCTATGAATATTTTTCGATATTTTTGACAGCAGTGATCGTTTGAAAGTCATTTTAGGAAGTGACTGAGATGATAACAGTATGAAGAACGGACTCAGCAAACCGAGTTCAAACTCTGGCTGTGACAGCTTGAGTTCCCTTTTGGAAAGGCATAGATCCATCTCCCCCTAGCTATGGTTAAAAAGCGCGGGGTGACGTGAGTGATGCCGCTTCGGGTACTTGTAGCCTGTTAGTCTGATTCACATATCGCAAACGGGTCGGGAAAGCTGTAATGCGATATTTGAAGTCCAAGTCTGCGTAAGGGTACTATTTGCTGACTTACTTATTAATCGTTCTCGCAGTAATAGGAATAAAAATTAGAAAATACTAACCATTTTCTCTGAGAGGAGGAAATGCGACATGAGCAGCCCACGACGGCCACTGTGACTATCTTACCGTAAACCTTACTGAATGGAAAAATAAATACTTTTATTCTGTTGGATTTTGGAAGTTCCTGATTTTTTTCATTGATCTATAAAAAAAGTATTTAACGTTCACATCAGAAAACAAGGTACTACTGAATTTGGATACGTGAAAATTTCAGTGATGTTCTTAGTAAAGAAATCAATTTAACCAATACTTAATATTGATTATTTTATCATGCTTATTGAATATTTCATTCGATTTGTTTTAATCTTATGCAACCACGAATTAGTTGTTATTGCCAATCGCCTTGGTTTCCTTGGCATTGAAATCAGTTTGTTGATTATTGAAGTATTGTGGGCTTCTTGGAGCGCAACAACAAGAACACGTCAAACAAATAAACACTCGGTGCCATTATTCCATGTTGCGTAAACCATCATTCTCAACCACGTGAGATAACAGCGGCGATGATGACAAACAATTGTTGTTGATGAGGGTTTTTGGATTTTGTTTCTTACTTTAGGGTTCTATTTGCAATGAAAGACCACGTAAAAAAATATTGATTTTTTTTTTATCAAATCCAGTGTGGACCGGTATTATCGCTATAAACAGTATGCAAGGTTTCCGATAACGAATTCAAGAGTAACAAGTAAAGAAAAAAGCCGGAGAAAATACAGGCAACCGTAATTTTATGCTGGTTTGATTTAACGCGGTTTGACAATAATGCCGGTTTGAAACTTGCCCGACTTTTTTCTTCTTTACAGAAATTCACGTAGCATCTTATTAATTAAGCTATTTCTATTTATTTAATACATTGAAATGACGAATCAATATTGCATTTATTAAAAGAAAAACTGATATTAACATGCTTGTACAATGAAGTTCGCTTATGCCGCCTCCTCGAGGAGAGGGTCCCTGTGGTGTAATGAGGACAGCCTGTGTTTTAGTCAAAGTCACTAATTTAGCAGCGATATTTTTTTTACAATTGACTTTGGCGCATATCCACATCTACAGCTCCTGCCCAAGTGTACCTGGTAACATCAGCATATCTGACATTCCGAAGCGATTTGATTTCTCTCTAGCTTCCCCTTTAACCTTTTGCGTTCTCTATTCTTTCTCAAAGGGCATCAGGATTTTGTACACTTAATAACTTTGAAAGCCTACAACTGTGTCTGTTCATAACTGACTAGAATTGAATTGAAATCACATTGACATGACAACACAACCACGAAATTCAAACACATAATTGTTCAGTGATCGGAGTCATCTGCAGTGGCAGGGGAACCTTTTTTCTTTTCGCCGAACACAGTCGCCTACAGAGTACTAAAGGTTAAATGCAACGTTTATTTACCCCCAAAATAATAGTGGACGCATCCACGGCGTAAATCTCAGTAAGAACAACAATCTTATTTACTGCTAGGAAAATGTCGCCCCGCCTTGCATTGTATAACAAATCGAGACTCACGTGGATGCCACTGTCGATGCAGGCTCTGTGTGGACCTGAACGCTGACTTAGAGTGCACGATATTGATGAAGAGAACGTATGTTTGATCTCTCGCATCTGGTGATCGTACTCTACTGAAGATGATGGAAATTACCGGTGAAATATGTACACAGCTATTGCAGACACTTCCACACCCGCACCCACACATATCTACCGATGAAAATATGATATATACACTCACATGTAAAAATATACATACTCATACTCATACATATCTGTGTGTAGGTGTATGTGTGTGCGAGTGCGTATGTGAATAGAAATATCGTTGCACACATTTACGTAGGAGGCCTGACGTAGAGCAATGATATGCCAGCTACTTTCGCAGACTGATTGGTAGTTTAGTGAATTTAGTCTTTACTGGGTGCTCCACTATTGTGGCTATGTGTAGGACTAAGATGAGTAAATACACATATGCACACAAACACGCGCATTGGTACATATATAGACACACACACACACGTAAATATATAATGCCGAAAAATTTTCTTTGTAGACTGGTTGAGAAATAATTATCATAGTCATATACATGGATGAAACTAAATGCCAAACAGTTAATCTGTATCGACCTCTAATGATTGATTAAAGTATCATGTGATATAGTTTTAAATCCCTTATTGGGTTGTTTGAAAGGGTTTGTGTGATCTCTTCCAACTCTGGAATAGAGCACTTTGTTGGATTGGGAATCGTGCGTAAATAAATATATCGCTTATATTCAGCCTTACAGACCGTCCAAAACTGCGTAGGGAAGAGAAAAATGTCAGCCTCGGGGTCTGAAGCGAAGGTTTCGATTCTACCTTGTGGTACTGGATGGGATAACGGATTGTCTATAGCCACACTGAAGAGTTATAATACAACGAAACAGCTGCTCTGTGGATGACTCAATAATTTGATTATATATATATATATATATATATATATATATATATATATATAGAGAGAGAGAGAGAGAGAGAGAGAGATACATAAATGTATGTACATATAGTATGCACCCACTCGGGAGGTTTATTTCTATATATTTAAGAATTAATATATATATATATATATATATATATATATATATATATATATATATATATATATATATATATATATTCTAGAAAGCTTTAATAAGATTTAAAAAAAATTTTTTTTTTGGTCATTCCAGTCATTTATTTTTTTGCACATACTTTGATATCATGGTACAATGTTTAAATTGTTTCTTGTAGGGATCATCAGTTGTTTACTACGTAACCATTTCATGGAGTTGAAGATAAAACAGTAATATTAACATAGCACCCAAGTAGTGTTCATCAAACACCGACCCCTTTCAGCTATGATTTTTATACATAACTTATGTCATACTACTAGTAGTTTTTTTTATAGAGAGAGTTTTATCATAATGTATTGTATATGGGTGTTATTTTATACTACATATCATTTGACTTTCTTAATTTTTTTTTTTTTTTGTGACACAGGGTTTACTTACTTCGGTTACTCCAAAAACGTATTTAACGATGGGGGGATCAGTAAGTATAACAACAAACGTGATTCGTTGTTCGTGTCACTTCTATCGAGTGTTCACCTGTGTGAATATTAGATCTATTGTGTCGTTTTTAACCTTAGACTGCATGTAAACAAAGTTATTAAATGATATTTAAGAATAATAATTACATAGAAAAATGCTTTGAGTTGATTTTCTACCAATATATTCAACCCAAGAATTTGATAATTTTTTTCCACTAACCGTAAACTTAATTTCTCACGTCGAATACCATCAAGCTTTCATCAATTTGTTGTTTGTTTCTTGTTTGAAATTATCGGATAAATTAACCGTATATATATGGTCGAAACGAAACCAAACCACATTCTATGTGGCAGTAACACCTCGATGGCTATTCTGTTCTATACTTACACAATTTGATACTTGGCATTCTATGTTAGATCTCCCATCCCAACTAACTACTTAACAGTCAGACAAATAGACCAGAGCAAAATGTTTTCCCTTTTCTCTGGATCTAGCCCATAGAATGATTTTTCACACGGACAAAAATTAGATCTATCTCTTTTGGTTACACAATTCCCCTAACAATATTACAAATCTATTTGATTTAATATACATTCATTTGAAGTGTTTTTTTACTCTCGTTGAGATATTCTTTGATTTTTGTGATTATTTCCTCATTTCATTAGGGTCAAGCTATATATATATATATATATATATATATATATATATATATATATATATATATATATATATATACACATATATATATATATACACACACATATATATATATATATACACATACATATATATATATATAATTATATATATATATATATATATATATATATATATATATATATATATATATATATATACGAACCACTGGATTAAGTACATTGACTTGAAAGGAGATTATGTTCAAAATCTTTATCGATCTCGTCGTTGTAGCAATCTTTTAAGGTTGAGGATTATCGACCAGGCTCCAATGAGTGCTGGTCCACTGATAGAGGAAGCTTGTGCGTGTATTTGTTTAACGAGTACTTGTTGTACACCAAGAAGCACACATTACTTCAAAAATCAATCGAATGAAACTAAAACGTTTGGAGTTGATGAATCTGTTATATTGACTTTAAAGAGCCGCTAATTTTTCCACATCTGTTAAAATCGGCGTGTTCTCAAAGCTGTGTAAAGAACACCCGTTTTTTCTTTGATTTTCATACTGCAAATAAATAACGCAATCATATTTTGATAGCATCAATTTAAAACCTTTCTCTCTTAAGAGTTTGAAACGCCCGTCTTCTTTGATCGTCGGATTCAGTCTGTCCATATCTATCTATCTATCTATCTATCTATCTATCCTGATCCAAATCAATCTCTCAAAGACATTCTGTCATTTTAAAATGAAAAATACAATATGCACCCTGGGATCAATCAGGGTCCCCCAGGGTTTGTTGAACGTTGTACTTACCTAAAACAGCAAATGGCAATAAAGCAATCCACCCTACAACTGTGAAGCAGAACACCTTGGCCATGACGTATGGGTAAATATCCTCTTCGAATCGATATCTCCGTAGAACTTCGTTGATTCTGAGTCCGTATTAATGACAATAACACTAGGAGGAAATGTCGGTCATGAAAATTGACTCATTCAATGATTTTTTTTACATTTTTCAAATCATATTTTCACCTTCATTGAATTTGTGAAGAGATTCTCTTGATGATTTTAACGTTGCTTTTTTATAGGATATTTTTCTTCAATAATCCGCAAATGTTTTCTATTCCTTGTGCCTGGTCACTATGAAAAAACGTAAATGTAATGTAGCTTTTAATCCTTCATTGTGAATATTGATAATTAAGAACTAAAAACCCAGCCAACGACTGCAACGAAATACATTAATCCATTAATACTTCTGTTGCATTATTTCAAAAATTAGGGCCCGGTTAAGCCAGATTATTTGTGAATCTTTGTTAACGAGATTCATCTGCATGTTAGAATATATATATATATTTTTAATAATTCTTTGATTGTTTTCTCTTTTTCTTCGTGTGAGGCTCAGGGCTGCCAGTGTTGGTTGCTGCACAAAACCGAATTTATATGATCCTAGGAACAAATTACGTAGCTTCTGTACTAAAATGATCAAATAACTTAAAATCCATCATCATACTAAACTCGCAGAGAAATAGATTAAAATACATAATTTTTCTCTATCTATTGTCCATGTATATTTATGTTGCATCGTATCATGGTTAAACGTTGTAAATTTTCGTTCAGTGCCAAATCGTTATTTCCGGAACCAAATAGCTTTGTTCAATACCAAATTTGTCCAATTTCGGTCTTGAAAAATACCAAAATGACAAACCTGGTTTCACTTTCCTCTTCGGGTGAGGCTTCCAATCGTCCCATCGAAAGTACTGAGAAAACCAGGAAATGACAGGCTTGTACTTCAAGAAACAAGGTGAGGTATTTTCTAATTGGATGATGGTCGGGGTAGCTGCAGGCGAAAGAACGACGAAGGCGATGACGACGATGGTGATATATCGTAATTATTTGAAATCCTGTGTTTCCTTGGAAGTCTCTGTTTGTACAGCCATCTTCCCCAACATGTCAGGCATGAAGATATTTCACGGTTCTTTTCTTTCAAATTTTCTCAACTACGTAAACTCCAAACTTCAAAACCCTGAAACAGAGTATAAAAAACACATGTTGAACATAATACATATATATTTTTCATCTTTTAAATACATCAACCAGAAAATCATTTGTATCCTTTAAATAAAGAGCTTGTTTCTCATTTTTTTAAATACTATGAGGCTGTTCTATGATATATACACAAATGAATATACATACATATATATATATATATATATATATATATATATATATATATATAGAGAGAGAGAGAGAGAGAGAGAGAGAGAGAGAGAGATGAACAGAGATAGATAGAGAGATGTATAGATATGATATAAGTAGAGATAGATAGATATATAAGCAAGAAAAATAAATCGATGAATTGATTATGGGCAAAGATTACTATTTCAGTAGCGGTTAATAATCAACGTAATCACACACAATTAAAAAATGAATAGAGCAAACTCGAACCAAACAAATTTAATCATCTTACAGAAAAACACCAATTAATTAACGAATTGAAAACACATTTCTAATTGCTACGTAAGATGTTTCTCTTATATGTCTCTCTTCGATACAAATGAAATTGATGACTCCAATGCTTATAAATGTATTCAGTGGATTAAGTGAACAATGAAATAAAGGAGGAGGAGCCTATTTTCGTTCATGGTTTTTATTTGAGGTTATCACGGGTTTTAGAAATAGAGAATAGGTCACCCGGAGGGAGATACAAATGCATTTTGCCCCTAATCCTTTATGACCCGATTTTTTTTTAATTTGGATATTTTTTTGTTGTAATCAAATTCATCATTTATATTTTAAGGCAATGTTACGACAACTAACATTGAATAATAAAGAAACATTCAGATATACACAAACTTTTATTGTAAAAGTCAAGTTGGACTTACAAGTTTTGCCTGAGTATGCAGGTCACTGATTAGTATGTTTTTAATGTTTAGTACTTGAAAGTATTACAAGTGCATAAAGGATTAACTAACATCATGGTTTCAGTTCTTCACTTTGGAGCTCTTCGCTCTGGACACCCTGAACCATATACGACAGTCTGTTTGAAAACACGAAGGCAAAAATATAACCGAGGTAAACGTAATTAATTTGCCGTAATTAGGCGTGAGGATTAATTATGTAGGACACGATTATTGACCTTCCCCTTTCTCCTCGCCTGGGATACCAACCTTAAACGTTCGTCCATCGATTATGAAATGAACTTTGGTTGAAAAGTGCGATTCTCGGAAAATTTCACGCAATCGATTTGTTCTCATGGAATGTAGAACAGCACAACCAAGATATTTCACCTTTGTTTAATGAGTGAGAACACACACACATACACATACACCCGTATGTATGCACATGTGCGTATTCAACACACGTGCACGCGAGCACGTACACAAAACACAAACCTGTGTATATATATATATATGCATCTCTCTCTATATCTATATGCGTACTTATGGATGTTAACAAAACTTAACTTATGTTGCGCCAATCTTTAATGTCAGGAGGGCCTTCTTGTTTTGAAAATCAGCATTCAAAGACCTGGCTTTTATCGGAGATCAAACAAGAACCATCGCTGCCGATAAGAAATACACCACTATCTCACCAGTCAAACAGGCTACAGCATAATACACATAAGATGATTTGTTTAGATAGATCCATGTATACGTACTCATGTAAACCAATTATATATATATATATATATATATATATATATATATATATATATATATATATATATATATATATATGTGTGTGTGTGTGTGTGTGTGTGTGTTCAGAAATGAATGTAAATTTACCAAATTATTATCCTCAGAATATTTTGATAGGGCGTCACGTCACCATCTATAAACTTCTTTCATTTATAGTTGTTCCTCCCACTCTTCCTTTGTAATTCGATAAAACAATCTTGAATGTTTGCAACATTCCTGAAGTCTATGGTACGTATAAACATGACTTCTTATTTCTGCTTTCTCCAATCGGATATAGATTAGGACTCATTACTGGTCAATGTAGAACAGTTCATAGATTCTCTTTTCAGTCATTCTTGCGTGATTTTGGGTGTATCCTTTAGTTTGTTTGTTTTTTTTTTTTGTCCTGCTTGAGCACTCGTGATCCTCGGGCCAAACCTAGATCTAGACTGAGTAGCACATTTTACTTCATCATCGTCATCATCATCAGTCTTTTAACGTCCGTCGTTGGACATAGACCTTCCCCAGGATTTGCTACACTTCCCTATCATGGGCGTCACGGGGCCAGTACTTCCTGAACTTGTCTAGCTTGTCTCTCCATGTAACATTTTGCCGGCCTCGGTTGTGCATGTGGTCTCGGGGGATCCATGTTGTGAGTCGTGATGTCCATCGATTGTCTGCCATTCTTGCAACTCGGCCACCCCACCGCCATTTGAGATTTTTAATGGATTCTATAATTTCCCTAACTCTTGTCTTTTCTCGGATGTGCTGTGCTGTCTTGTGGTCTCTCCAAGTGAGGCCCAGCATTATTCTTTCATGTGCACGTTGCATGGTTCTCAATTTACCACTTACCCCATAGTAATCCTTAGATTTCAAAGTTCCGTTAATAAGCCAATATCAGAGGTAGCAAAGTAGCCCCATAGCAAATCTTCCACCATGATGATCTGCGGGAATTGGACAATTTCTAAAACCACTCATGCGCACGCGTGTGGTTCTCCACTTCAAATTTTACCAAGTATCAAATCCGCCCTATGTACATATTCACGCATATATATACACACACACACACACACACCTTGCTCCATTATCATGGCCCTTTATCGGACCAAGCAAAGGTCAGTTAATATAGAGCACCTACTATGGAGGCAGGTTAGTGTTGTGAGTTCGATTCTCATTGAATCTCTTACTAATTTAGCCTTGTGCTAGACTGAGCTAATTTTCTGGCATGAGCGTACTATCATCTCAAAGTATCTACACTTCACTTATAACTATCGGACTTGTTTTTTTTTTTTTGTTTTTTTTTTTTTTGTTATACTTGACAAAATACGGTTCTTTAACTGATAATTGCCTTTTCCAGAATCAAGATTATAAACAGGTATCTACATCTGAGGTTGTTATCTCATATTCTATATCCAATGCAGTAAATTGATTCAAGTACAAATATGGCCAAATGGTTAACCGAGTAATAACAGGAGGTAATTTCAAATTGAGTTGCAAAGAAATATGATGCATTAAAAATTATATATTCAAAATCAACAACATTCAAAAACATAACCAAAATGCATATTATGTCTAGAAGAAAAATTGCACATAACAGAATCCAAAAAAGAAAAATCACTTCAAAACAAAAAAAAATCAAACAGACAAAAAAAGAAATAATACGAAATAGATGACTCAAGACAAAATCCAAACTTAAACCGGTAAAATAAAAACAATAGAGATTTCACTGACTAAATCAACACCGTTCGTCCAAATACTGGAATATGAAAACGGAAAATTGGAAAAAAAAACAGGAATGAATCGAACCTACTTAAAATGAAATATCTTTTTAAAACATTATGTATTCTATCAAAAATACTTATATAAGATGAAAAATACAAAAATAACACAAAACATCAATTACAGATCTTTAAATCCCAAATATATAAAACAGTAGATATCACAAACGATCAACTCAAAATTAAAATAACTAGAGTTAAACAAACAAAAAAATTTAATGAAAATTAAATGAACTAAGATTAAATAAGCAAGGGTTAACAAGAGTGAAACTAAAAAAATTCGAGTGATCACTTAGTCACGATGCCGCTTGATAATCGAATTCGTGAAACAAATTAGTTGTGATAACCATTGTATTTCGGCTTCGAAACCATGCCTGACCCAGAGTCCTCGTTTGATGAACGCTTCGTTAGCTGCACAGCTGTTGTTTATTTGCAGCAGTATCTATATGGATTCATATATATATATATATATATATATATATATATATATATATATATATATATATATACTAAAAATATGAGAGATAATATCATAATATTGAGCATTTTTTTAAATTTTAGATTTGATGAAAATGATTAAATTCAAAAATTCAACTGCTCCCCATACTTTATAACATCTTTTCGCCAAACTTATTTTTAAATAACTGAAGCCATGGTCATCTTCAAGCACAAACAAAGAACATGATGATGATGTTTAATTAACTTACTGGTAATAAGCATATGTGCTATTAGCAAATAAAGTTACACGTACGTGCACTCACGCATGTATGTGTGTGTGTGTGTGTGTGTGTGTGTGTGTGTGTGTGTGTGTGTGCGTGCTATTTCGGATATATAATCCAACAAGATTAAAGTATTGAGAAAAATTATCTTCCACCTTCCACCTATGCAATTTGATCAGACATAATGCTGAAAACGAAAGTTTTTTAAATGGCTTTTATCTTACTTTCTGTATATTGCCGTTAAGGACAATATATAATCTATTTAGGTTCTGTCATCGTTGGTTCATACTGTGGTGGCTACAATGTCTTGAACAGATCTTTTTTTTTCCTCTTCTCCGCCCAAAATACAAGGCCTATCGACCTAATATTCTGTGTATAGACTGAAAAAAGTCAACTTCCCACAAAGGTTATTTGAGGTAGACCTCAAAGTTCATTCGAGGTCACCAGTGGCAATTTCTTGGTCATTTCTTGGCCATTTCTAGCCAAATTTCAGAGTTGTAGGCCATAATTTTGCACCAAGGATAATTTACTATATGGGTACATCTTCTCACGACAAAAATCACAATTTATGTGAAGTTGACTCCAGAGGTCATTCAAAAACATCAGGTATAATTTCTGGTAATCTAAAAACATTTTAGGCAACAATTTAGCGCCTATGAAACTCAAATCATTCATCTTTCAATGGAGTACATGCAATGCAAGTTTGACTTCTTTGGTCATTTAGGGTAACAAAAGTCATTTCTACCCGATTTTCTATGCTGTTAGCTAGAATTTTCCACCTATAAAACTGGAAAAAAGGGTAATTCTAGCCAACTTTAAATTTGTGGACTACAATTTGGCACCAAAGATGCTGTAATTGAACATATGGGTACATTTTCTCGCATCAGAGGTTATAGGCTAAGGGAGGTTGACTTTAGAGGTCATTCAAGGTCAACAGAAGTAATCTCTGTTCAATTTTATACTGGTTTCAAATTTTCGGCTATAATTTCACACGTATTGTACTGAACTTTGGCGTTTGGGTAAATCATTTCTTGGTGAGGGTCATTGAGAGATTGACCCCAAAAGTAATTTTAGATAGATGGTTACAACTTACAGGATCAATGGAGGCTGGATTGAAATCTCTCCTTTCAGCCATATTGCAGCCGAAGAATTCTATTTCTAGAGGTGAATTGGAATGTCGAATTTACTTAGTCCCCCAAAAGATGATAGCATAGGTAGTGCTGACCCCTGAAGTCATTGTAGACCAGCACAAGTCAAACTCCTGTTTTTTTCTACTTCAGAGTCCATTAAATTTTTTTTTTCTGTTTTGTTTGTAAAAACCATGAGAAACGTTTTCAGTAAAATAATTCCAACATTGTAACAAGACACAAGAACAATCTGTCAAAATCGCTGGCCTTTACTTGACTCCCCTATGCTTTTCCCGCGGACAGCTCTATATTGGGTGTTCTAGGTCAATCTATTCATACTGGCATCCCATAGGCAACGCCAAATATCCCTGCTAATTCATATATCAGCAGCAGCCGTTATATCCTCTGCAGGACAAAGGCCTTTTCCATATCCTTCAATGACACGAATGGTTGCACAAACTCGTCCCTCCATCCTGTGCCTGGTCTTTTCTACTGCGTTTACTGTTGCATGCAGACCAGTTGGTTAGTTGTTTTGTTTTTGTTTTTGTTTTTTATGTTTCATCTGGGGTACTTTCTTTTTGCTATGTTTCCTGCCCATCTCTATTTTTGTTGCTCAATTACTTGTGCGACATCTTTCACCTAGGCCCTCTCTCGGATCCATGCTTCATAGCAGGTAATATGCATCGACTGTCTACTTCATGTTTTAAGCATATTGTTAATTTACTTCTTTATGTGTCTCTATTCATTCCAAATGATTTTCGGTCAATCGTTATGCACTGTCTTATTTAATTTTTGTTGTCTTTTTCTTGCTTTATCGCTCTGCCTAGGTAAATTAATTCCTTAGTTTCTTCCAAGGCTGTGCCGTCTATTTGTGTGGTCTTTTTCGGGACTTTGTCATTGAATATCACTTCTATCGTGGTTTTATTTATCCTTAACCTTTGTTTTTGTCTCTCTCTCTCTCTTTGGATCACTCAACACGTTTTGTAGATCGTACAGTTTCGGAAAATTAATGCATTATCACCACAGGACCTCAAATTATTAAAATATTCTCCATCCATGGTCACTTCCCACCCTGTTTTCCAGAATGTGCTTTCAAGATTCACTGTAGAGAGCTTTAACGATATTATATCCTCTTGCCTTACAACTTTTCCGATCTTTATCCTGTTCCTTACGTAGTCTAATTATTGCACTGCCATTTTCGTATATATTCTCAGTCACTTTTATATAATTCTCATTTATATCTTGTTCTCCTATTGAATTGAAGACTTCCGTGTGGTATATATTAGATCAAACGCTTTTTCATCATCTACATAAGCCAAAAAAGTGTTTGTTTTTTTAAAAATTCTAATGTCTTTCCGATTAGCTGGTTTAATTTATATCCAATACAGATATAAATACCTCCCCTCCCACTCCTACTAAACAACCCACAACACAGGAATATCCCTGTTTCTTTCCTCAATCTCAAACATTTCCACAGCGTACAATTTTCTCTGTGTCACTGCATGTTTCTCTGAAAAAGGTGGCTGGCAACCGTTGGAATGCATCGAAAAATGCCCACGTGATAATAAAAATTTCTGAGATGAAACATCTGCTTTTCTATTGGATATTTTCTCATCACCTTCCAATTGTGACTTTGATCAACATTCTGTCGGGTCTCCTTGTATCCGCATAACAAACATGTATGGATATATACGAACTCAACGTGCGAACTCATTGTTCAGTGACCACACATATTTGCATACAAATACATATTCATAAAGACTTCCATAAACATACCCTTAAACATACGTATACATATACAGATATATAAGTGCATCGATGGGACACCTACTATAGTGCAATGGTTATCGAGGGTAGAGAGTTCGATCCCCATTCGATGCCTCAATACTTATGCCTTGTACCGAATTGAGTCAAAGCTAGTAAAAAAAAATTCATGCATGCCTCGGAGCAGTGGTTAAAGGGGCTGATTTCACTGACCATTACTACTGTTGTGAATTTCATTCTCAGTGGATGTCATATACAAGTGATTTTATACCTGACTAAACAAAGCCTAGGAAATAAGTACAAATTCTAAATACTAACTCATTTATTCACACACACACACATATATATATATATATATATATATATATGTATTTCAGTGCATATTTGCAAAAACATACACAAGTAGTTAACGCCCAACATACTCATGGAAATAAGTTAAGAAAACTATCGCCGCGAGTTTCTCTGAAAAAGATGGCAGGCACCCGTCAAAATGCATCGAAACATGCCCATGTGATAATAAGAATTTTGGAGATCTTACACCTCTCTCTAAAATTTTTTCTCTTCACCTTCCAACGGTCATTTTCATTAACATTCGGATCACCTCACATTCACAAAGCAAACACACTCACACACACACACATATATATACACACACACATATATATATATGTATATATACATATACCTACATGCATATACATATATATACATATACATATATATATATATATATATATATATATATATATATACACACACACCTACATGCATATATATATATATATATATATATATATATATATATATATATATATATAGTTGAATAGATAACTTTCAACGTATTGCACGTACCATAGCGTGATGATTAGCTAGCTCGTCTCCCAAACCGTTTTGCTATTGTAAGTTCGACCCTCACTTGTTGTTCTACTACAGCCTTATGTCATATCGAGATAAGATACTCAACGTCTCCCACTACACACGTGAAAACATCTATGGCTACAACAGGCACATATCTACCCACATATACCTACCCGTTTACATCTACCTTGAAGAACTGGTAGAATTGTTGGAAACCGCCAATCAAAGCTGTCAAGGTGGGTTTCTTCAGTTTTAACATGATTCTGGCTGGTTGACTATTAATCTATCTACGCGAGTTTCGTGTATAGTCTGCACCAATGGAGCTAGAGGGCTGAAAATGTGAACATTAAACAGTTACTCCTTATAAATAATCCCAAATGACTATAAATTATAATAATGATAAAAAATGAACAAATTGGGACCTCCCCCATTCTAAATTTTCCCGCTGCTCAAAATCCTGGATCCGCCCCGAGTAGGATTCTTCGCAAACATTACCATCTGTCAACAGTCGCAGATGAAGGTATGTGTCTGAACATTAATTAGTAAATTCGTTGTCCGTCGAAGGTAAGAATCTTCAAAGGTAATAAATGTTAATTAATGACCAGATGCAGAAAGAGTAGATATTTGTACTCCATACTAGGAAGACGAACACGGATCCAGCTAGTATGCGCAGGGTGCGAGCTGCCACCCCTGTTCGAACAAAGTATTATTAAATTCATTTTCAAATATCTTGATAAGGAAGTTTTGTTGATAAGTTTTTAAAAAATCTGACGATGTCAAATAATCATAAATTCATCTTAAAAACAGAAAATATTATTATTATCTGTAAAAATAAAATTTTTCCATTTGGACCCCCCACCTCTGTTCAATATTTTAGATCCGCCCCTGCAAACAGTAATAACTGTCAAAACGATCACAGATTTCTTCTTCTTTTTTTTACATTGTCGCAAAAAGAAAGCACTGTGTAAATTGGAATCAACGTCGATATTACATACGTTCATAGGTAAATCGTTGTTTGCTAAAGCTAAGCTTCAAAAATCTATGACGATAGTTATTGTTGAGTAGATGGGAAGAACAAGGTGTAGATATGTGTACTCCGTATTCATTCATTCATTCATTCATTTCTGGTCGCTCGCAGCCAGGCCAGTCAGAAGGTTCAGGAGTGTGGGGATAGGGGCCTTTGGCTTGCATCATTGGGGGGGCAGGGGTTAGTGTAAAGATTGGTCTCCTACCGAGATTGATTTGCGGGATCGCCATAGTAGACTCTGTCTATGATTCCAGCTGCTTACAACACCTCGTATACCCAGTTGGTCACCCATCTAGGTACTGACCGGGGTCAACGTTGCTCAACTCTGTTAATTAATGATTGTTGAATTAAGTGTAGATATTTGTACTCAATGTTAATTCGGCGGATTTCAACGGGCGGTATTTTTGTGTGTAACGTTCTCAATGAATACTGTGAATGAGTGAGAGAACAATTAAGTTTATTTTCAAATTTTTCGACATCGAAAAAACAAGCTCTATAGAACTAAAAACCTCGATTTTATACTTCGTTATCAGACGAAGCATTGTCAACTAATACTAATTTCTGGCTATTGTTTCTTTCACTATAATTCTAGTTGCTCTACATCGCAACGAATCCATGCTGTTCACTCGAGGCCGTAAACTGACGTCCTGAGTTGTTGCAACGAAAAGAAAATAAGATTAAGAAAGAATTCAAGAAAATGAAAGACTTTGTTTATTTTGAATAAAAGAACCCAATCCCGAAAATGCATGTTACAGACGCGGATCCAGGGTTGTAGGTCCATGGGGTCTGACACTCCACCACCCACCCCCATGCCCGAGCAAAAGACAATAGAAAAATGTTCCCACTTATGGGTATAAAGAAAATTCATAAACAAAAATTTAAAAAAAAAAAGGTATCAAATAAATTGAAGTAAGCATAGATCAACCCTAAGGACAAACACAATGACACCGATGTAGTGAAAACAAAATGACTCCCTGCTCGAAATCCTGGATCCGCTCCTGACGTCTTCTTAACAAAAATAAACAAAAATAAAAAATTGAGTCAACTTACTTTTTTTTAGTCGATGATCGTATGATTCTCGGTGTTTCAGTCGTGTTGGGCAAGTGTGAAGATTCTAGATCGGTTGAAAATTTCTTAATAAGCGGACGACGAAGGTACGGACGGAAAGATAGAAAGACAAAAAAAAAATTAAAAAAATAAAAATGGAAATACACGGACGGAGGAATAGAAAGTGTTGGTTATATTTTTCTTCCTTTCTTTCAGGTTGTATCAGATGCTGTTGTTGTCCATACTAGAGGAAGAAGACCGGATAATATTATTGTTGTGACCAAAACAACCACGGCGTACAACACGCATTTACAACGCGGAGAATTACGACCGATTCATAGCAACTGATGCCGTTGACGCACCTGCTGCTACTGGGACTTGTGTTGCCGCCACCACCACCAGCACCGCCGTCACTACTGCCAGGGCCACCTCCGTTGCAGCTGCTGCTTCTAATATTAGCGAGCAAGGTGGCTTATACATTTAAGCAGGTCTCAATGAGCGAGAAGTGTGTGTGCGTCGGAGTTGCCAGATGTCTTTTGTCGCCCGAGACCAAATTTATTTGTTTTGGGGACCAAATCAAGTGCTTTGGTACCCAAATAATCATATAACTTACAAATCATCATCAGACTAAGCTTGCCATAAAAAGGAATTAAAATATATATTTTTTATCTATTGTTCGTGTATATCTATGTCGTATCATATCATTCGTGTTTAAAGGATCCTTTTGTATGTAAATTTTCTCAAGTACCAAATACTTATTTTCGGAATCGAATAGCTTTGTTCAGTACTTAATTTGCTCAATTTTGTTTTTGAAAAGTACCAAATGCCAATCCTGAGCGAGAAGCGTGCATGCGTTCTATACAAGAATAAAATTACGTATGATTTTCGCTGTTCAATCCACTAAGGAGATTAGAATACGAAAGAAACATAGAAGAAGAAAAAAGCGAAGATGGGAAGAATTTTCTGTGTGAGGATGCTACTTAGCAGAGTCGGTCTGACCAGTTTGGCAGTAGTCGTTGTGCTAATCAGTTAGCATCGCAGAAAATATGGTCGTTCTAGGATACCAAAGAGAACTGAAGAACGAAGAGTCCAAGAAACACTCTGGGGATCGAATGTCGAATCCAGACCCCAAAAATCGATTCAAGTCGGAAGCACAAATTTTCAGATTACTCTGTAATCAAAAAAATTCAAATTTAGATTAATCAAAACAAGGATAGAATGCAGGGCTCAGACCTCTTTGAATAACATAGAAGAATATTGTGAAGAAATAGAATCACAAAACTTGAACAACTTACGGATTCAATTTGATTTTTAATTACGGTGTAAACTGGAAATCTGCGCTCTTGGCTCAATTTTGATTCAATTTTGGGGTACAGATTCAACGTTTTTTATCAACACGTTGGTTTCCTTTCGATTAAGCGGAAGACGATGATGTTATGTCGAAGTGGGCTTTGGCACTTTGATTTGGTGTTTCGATTTGTTATATCATCATCATCATCATCATCATCATAATAATAATAATAATAATAATAATAATAATAATAATAATAATAATAATAATAATAATTGTTAGTGCATCTCGTCCATACCAGGTGTTAGGGACATGGGTGTCGCCAACAATTTGCCGGAAGGGAGGGGGACTAGCATTCTCGACGGGGGGGGGGGGGGTCAACTAGCACAGAGCTGAGGGGAGAAGATTCCGTCGCCATGCTAACCAGGGTGATATTGAATTTCACAGGCGCTAGAATTGCTATCGAAACTCTTTTTTTTACCACACATCATAGCGAGAGCTGATTTGTAACCCCGTGGAAACTTTATATAAGAAGTATTTCATGGATCATCAATATAAGTACTTTCAAGATAGCTTGTCGCCATTTTTTTTCAACGGCCCGTTGGGCCTGAATATCAAGATAGTGTCCAAGATGACCGCAAAGTATCTATAATGCCCATAACTCATTATATTAATCATTATTGACAATAAAAAAGTTTTTTCAACGGTTTTTGTTGTATCTTGTGTACTTGATAACAACAAAATTTCTTCGATAATCTTAGCACTGGTAAGGCACAATTTTAAATTGGTGTCCGAATTGACTGCGTAATTAGTTGGCTAAACGAAAAAGAACTTTGCCCCCCATACCCGGCACCACTATAAAAGATTTCTCAACTTCTTGTTGTATAAAGTGTGCTCAGTGACATACCAAAAGTCTACCACAGCCATGCCACAGGAAAGGTATAATTTTCAAGATGGCCTTCAAAGGCCTTATTACAGACATGCTTCATGAGTTATAGATGTTTTCACACTGCAGTAATTTTTCAGTGTGTCATTGAGCACATCTGATATTTCAAAAACAGTTGAGAATTTGTTGTGATATTTCGATGGGAGCAAAGTGGGGTTTTTTTTCATCAAGCCAACTAATTAAGCAGTCAGTTTGGATACCAATTTAGAAATTATACTTTTTTAATGACCAGACTGTAGTAAAATCCACTCTTGTTATAAAGTTCACTTGATACTACAAAAGCCATTGAAAAAAAACTGTCTAAGGTGTGTAATGAATGTATAATGGACATTATAAGTATTTGGAGGCCATCTTGGACGCCTTATTGACAATCATATACACCAGTACCAAAAAATTGGTGACGTATGTTTTTAAAGTGATCATATTGATGATTCATAAAAAAACTTGATGCTTGTAATGAAAAGTTCTCACAGGACATCAATAGAGATACATTCCAGCCAGCATTGTCATTTATGGGACATGACCATGACAGAAGATAAAAAGAATCATACGTGAAAACTCTTTAGGTAATCCAATCACTCCGATATCTGTGATGAAAAATGACCAGTAACACTAATTTTGCACCATTTTAAAGCGTTCAATATCCATACTATGGACTAATACAAGAGTGTTGTGAAGGCCCTTTAAAAGAAGATTCTAATTTTGTTGGTATCTTATGATTTAGAATGAATATTAAAGCGTTTTTTGTTTTTCAATTCAGTGTTTCTAGCGACTAAAACAAGCTCCAACTGATTTTTTAACACGTGCGGAACGAAGTGCTTTTTAAAAAATGTCTGGGGGAACGTCCCATCGAATATTACCATTAAACCAATAGGAGTTGATAGACAGAATGCTCTTCAATTTCGTGTGAAATTCAAGCGAATTCACACTGTCAAAATATTCAAAAACTTTGATCTAAAATTTTCATGCGTTCCAAAATATAATGTAAAAAGTGCTCTATCCAAGTACGTTTGTTCCGTCTCTGTATCATGAGTCGGAAGATTCTCTCCCGTCTTAGAAATCACTAAGTATTTCCAACTTTGCGTTTTTGTTTATCATGGCGAAAAAGACTTGTGGTGATCACACACGAGGTGCTGAACAAGTTCGAATATTCTCGCGACTACATCTCATGGGGCCACACAGATCAACATCACTGTTGTGCTTTGTTTTTGTATGCTTTGTGACAACCGTTCAAAAAACCTCTCTACATAATAGACATCAAACCTTGTAGCAAAAGGCCCACACCATAACGATAACAACAATTTGGTTTTTATTTTGATACTGACTGTTATTAAAAAAAAAATATGCTTTTATTGAAATTACTAGGACTATTCTTGGGGATTGAAATAAAATTGAAGTAAAACTGAAAACTGTTTTTTGGCGTAAGGAAAGAGAATTCTAAATCAAATACAACTGAGATAATCCTCAACATTAGAATATACATAATATGGAACAAGATCTTGATGTTGGTATTATTGTTGATGATTTCAGAAATTTTTACAAATGTATTTACAGATTTCGGTTGAGGTTCATGTTGGAGAAATTTTCGAAGGACATGGTGCTTGCTCTAAAACAGCACAAATCTATATTTTTATTTTAAGAATTTCACGACAGATTTTCTCCCCCCCCCCCCCCGTTTTAACCCCAGTTTATCATCCCTCTGGCGATACCCCTAGTTAGGGATCGTGTGAATACAACTTTCAAGCACCTTTCTCATTATTCTTGCAGGCTCATCACTGCTTAGATTTAGATTGTCTTAATCATACCTCATTTTTTCCAGAAGCAATATTATTATTTCTATTGTAGTCAAACTCCGGTACAAAGTCTAGGGTTGATTTTATTTTCATCCAGTAACAACAAGAACAATCCTCACTAAAATGTGGAGTGTGAAGCGATATGTAAAACCCACCTTCCCCTGCCGTGATTTGAACTCACAGCCAATATAAAAGCAAAATGTATACAGAGAAAACAGTTGTCCGTCGATCGCAAAGGCGCGAAACTGATCAGAAACAACGAAACTGGAAATACCTATCAATTCATTTACGCTCTATTTTACATTTTTAAGTTGCCGCTTTCTGTGTAAGGTGGGTGCAATATTTACATAGATTGCATTTGACAAAATAAGCCGCGAATTATAAGAAATGAAAATCTGCACCCAGTGTAGAAACCACCTGTCTTTTTATCGTTACTTTGCCAACGACAGGCTTTATTGCTCAAGACAGAAAATCCAGTGGAGTTTTTTTTTTTTTTAAAGAATAACAAGTATTTGATTATTCTGAGAAAATTCTGTTTTTGCATAGGAATATGCTGAGAAAAATTAAAATTCTTTTTACATTTGGTAACCTTATGATTTTAGCGTATTCAAGTCAGTCATTCATTTCTTATCACTGGCAGCCGGGCAAGTCAGAGGTTTCAAAAGGGGAGCGAGCCTGAGCTTGTGTTGTTAAGTGTAGTGTAGAGATCGGTCTCCTCCTTATGCAGATTAACAGGATCAATATGTTCTCTAGCTCTAACACCCATGGTCACCCATCTGGGGTACTGACCAGGTTCGACTTAATGCTGATCGTACGAGAACTGGTGTGTCCAATGCAATTTTGACGGCTGTGAATAGCGTAATTGAGTGGAAGACACCTTGACGACAAACATTGGCCTCGTCACCGCAGGCAGGTTTTACAAACCTCATTGTCAGCCAACAGAATTCAATTAAACCTGACAGTTAGTGACAAGTACATGCTATACAAGTGCGTGCGAATGAGAGGGAAAGAAAGACAGTCAGAAACAGAGATGGAGATGAAGAGAGAATAAGAGAGAGATAATGGGAGAAAGAGAGAGAGAGAGAGAGAGAGAGAGATTTGAAGTCTGATATAACACAGGAAATCATCAGTGAGAGTCGAAGAGGTTTGCTTCCGATGCCTGATTTTTCCTGACAATTAGTGACAAGGACATGCTATACCAGTAAGAAAAATGCGTACTTGCTCAGTGTTGATATGATTGAAAAAAAAACCCCTAGAAACACTGAACGAGAATATTTTAATATAGAATAGACGAAAAAGTATTGATGCAGTGTAAAATAATTGTATATAGGAGCATGTACCCACAGGTAACAAAACTTGGTAACATAAAGATAAAAAAACACGCAAAGAGTTTTTTGGACGATTGGGTTGTAAACACGACGTTTGGGCCGATTTATTCTACGGCCTTCTTCAAGTGCAATATCCAAGAGTGATAGTGTTAAATGGAATTTTCCAATGATGGTAGTAAACAGAATATTCTAACAGTAGCTATGTTACAACACAGGATTCGGTAATGTCAATTTCTTCCTCTTTCTTCATTAGGCTTGAATTTCCACCCCTTGTCCCTGTTTAGCAGTAGAAGCCACATTGGGTTGAACTCTGCACTTATTTGACTGTCAATATGTTGATATGGGCTGCCTTCTTGATTTTTCTCAGTTTCCAACGGTGCTCCCTGTCTATTATACGTACTTCTTCCCAGAGAGGGAAGTGTTCACCTGTTTCCCTCCAAATATGGTCAGCTATTCTAGATCTTTCTACCTCTCCTTTGATTATTGCTTTTTTATGTTTGTCGAACCTTGAGGGGCCTGTCAGTTTCTCCAGTATAGACATTTCTGCATATACTTGGAATAGCATGAATGAAGTTACTGCTCAGCTCTCTCTCTCTCTCTCTCTCTCTCTCTCTCTCTCTCTTGCTCTCTTTCTCTCTCTTCTTCTCGCTCTCTCTCTCTCTCTATCTCTAGTGAGCGAATTGCGAAATGAATTGAAACTGCCAAAAGCGACCTTGAAGTCGTGGGACATACAAGCTTTCTGTACATTATACTTTTATTTCCCGGCGATGAGGTCAATGGAAAGCCATTACTTCTGAGAAACCTGGAAAATTTCTCATCTCTTTCTTCACTCTGTGTTAGGGATGGGGCTGATAACTGATGTTCTTTTCTTGATATAGTTGACTAACTCATTTTTTGCAAGACAGATTGTCTGAATTATACTGTAAGTAAAGTCCTGTATGCATTGGCTCTTTGCATACCGCAGTATTGTAACCACCTTTTGTACGGATTACCGGTTCATCTAGTAGAAGCCTGCTCTTTTTCTCGATCGTCTAATTGAGTTCACATGATCGATGAAGACCTATACATCACTTTGATTGGTCCAAAGTATAAGTGTGTTGTCTGCATATCTCAGCCAAACTGATAGTTTCGACAATGATGAGCTCAAAACCAGATTTTCGAAAGATTCCATGTTATATATTGGACTGGACAAATTGCCAAACCCATCACTAAGCCTTTTTGATGTTGATACATATCGGGGGCCAGCTGGAAACATATAGTCTGTGAACAGAATTTTGACATCTCTATTAAGTTATCAACGGGGATGTCGGTGCGTTCTTCTGAATCACTGTCTTTTCCTCGATCATATTTTAGTATGAACAAGGTTTCCTCCGTTGGGACCTTATTGAAGAGGTTGATCACATCATAGCTCACCATTATGAGGAAATGGGCGCCCTTCTTATCTTTTCCATGAGGAAAAAAATAAACAGCATTTTGCACCACGTAAATACAAATAGTTGGTGCAACACCGCAGTAAATTACCTTATTTGTATGGCCTACCAAAAATGCATCAAACTGACACGTCGTTGAAGCCTATAGTCAACAGTCGCCCCCTTGCTGATATCTTAAAGCTTAAAGCTGCAGTCGAGAAAAACAGCCTCGAAGAAGGACAGTTCTAAATTCAAAGCCGTGGAGAAAACAACGGTAAATCACGTTACTATTCCTTCCAAGGACAATCATAGCAGTGCACTCTTTACAAATGCAGAGAGCCATGATTGCTTGTACCCTGCAGGAATATGGCACATAGAGATAGAGAGAGAGAGGGAGATGACAATTATGAAAATGAGAAACTTGTTCCCAATATCACCTATTCTCTCGCATCCATAAATTCTGCACGAAAGCTTCGACTATCACAGCGTGCTTTCATCTTCCAGAAACACGCAGATCACAACAGCAAAATGTTGGTTCGATTCCTGAAACGTTCTCGTGATGGAAAAGAAATACTGAAACAAGAACATTCTCCATTCACTGATTTGCTCTAATAATGATAGATAGAGAACAAAATTAGAAGATAAGGCGGTAGAAAGAACCAGCACATATGCCAAGTTCCTCAGTAGGCGTAGCATAGAAACGAACACCATATGGTGGCTTTTCATCTTTTTTTTAAGACATTAAGCTTGAGACTCTAAAATTTCACCTTCTGGTTTCACTACAGGTACTGTTAAAAGTCATAAAAGCTGGTACAGGTGAAGAGTCAGATAAGCGACATTAGGTTTGACGCTTCAAGTTTTTACCGCCGGATTTTGTTGCGTTATTATCATCACCAGTGTTATGCCTTATGAAATAATTAACTTTAATCATGATGTTCTGAAGGGGGTGAGGTTTCATGCCTTTTCCATGAATCTACTTCTAAACTATGAGTAAATATCAGGGCAGTTGGAGCCCTTTAGTTTCACTAGGCAGTAAGTGGAGCTTACACTGATAGGAAAAACCTACAGCTTGGCAGTCTCCTTTGCTGGATCCGTGCCTGTTTTATAAATGGGGAGGTTTGGGCGTCGGGCCAGAACGTCATCCCCGTGAAAACGTACACTTGTTACGAAAACAATTATTAAATATTCAATGAACAAATCGGATATCGTTCAAAACGGAGACAAACATTGGCCAATTTACCTTGTCACATGGGAGGAGCATTTATTATTTTGTTTGTGAAAGATAATGTAAAAAATGTAACGAAACTTTAACAAAATGCACATTTAGTCAATCAATAATGAAATTCAAAATAATTTCAAAAATGATATTCATTATTTATACGCAAAATACAAAAATCTTTCTTTTTCTTTTTTTCAAAGTACTATGAGTCGGATTTTCGAATTATGTCAAAACTTCTTATATTAAAAAAGCAACACACACATACACATGCAAGAACACACTAAGGTTCTTCAAGGAGAATTGAAGACAGTCGCAATTAGGATTTAACTTTATGTACTAGTTTGAAACATGTCACTGTTTAGAGCGTGAATGGCTCGAGCCACCTGCAACACTGGAGAAGCTGCAAATATTTATACTACGTGGCTATCGGGCATTACTCGCGCAATACCAAAGGAAATGGCTTAAAATCGCATTCTAACTTCCCACAGTTCTGCCAATATCGTTATAACCGAATAAGCTCCAAACCGACGTTCTCGCCACCGAACGCTTTCGAGTCGAAGCAATGGCTGAAATACTCCTGTCTCTAGTGATTCCCAAACTTTTTCGGGCTACTATCCCCGCAGCTCCCAGGGCACATCCCAAGCACCCGCCACTCGCATACCCCGAATAAATACCCTTTTCCTTGTATTAAATCAACTACAAACATGAAACAACTTATCTAAAACTTTAATCAAAAACGTGTATTTCACAAATAAAACTTGAGCTGGTAAACCAAATCATTTAGGATAAATTTACATCTCACCGGTAACTACAATGTCTTGGCAGTTTAAATGCCTTCAATACCTTCAAATAGGTATAATGACCGCTGAATAGCGTCGTAGAATCATTTGCAGTCCACCGAACAATCTTGCCCAGGCAGACAAGTTGGTACTATGCTATGCTAAAATTCATTGTCACGCTTTCATAAGGTTATTTTTGAACAAATGGATGTACTAAGTGCAGGGATATCAGATTATCGACATCAGGCTGGACAGCTCCAAGAAGAGCTTGGTCCTTGTAAACGTGAATATGCGATGGTCAGACCTCATGGCGTCTGCCATCTGATATTGCTGGTTTGCGCCCTGTCCACACCACACGGACAGTCTTCAAACAAACGTTCGGATTTCTAACTCCGATATGGGACCACAAATCAAAATAATGCCATGGTTTCGTGTATATATCTATAAGCTAATTTTATTCTCTGTGAAGTAAGCGTGTTACTTTTATCACTTTCATTTTGTGAATAAATGCTCCCTTGGTTCTGATGCCACCAGTCCCCTCTTCCTTCACCACCTCCTTGGGTTTTTCCAATGCTCCCTGGGATGGTTAGTAGTGATACCACTCAGTTTGGGAATGACTGATTTATGCCATTAAAACTGACAGCTATGTTTCTTTATTCCAGCTTATCTGGTATTTATGTTCGAATTTGTGTTAGATATAAAGCGACAAGATCACACGTGCGTGTCGTGTACCTAGCGACCCAGAAATAAGCGCAAATTGGTAAAAATCAACAACTAATACCAATACTAATTATTATCATTGCCTACCTACTTGCTGAGATGATAGCGTACTTTAATGCCAGAGGTCGACGTTCGATTTTTGAAAGCGGACAAGTAGCCACCCCTCCAGCTTAACAGATCAGTGTAATACAATCTCAAATGGAAAACTTTTCGTAGTTCAGAGTTCGATCCCAACTTTGCACCTCTAAAGTGCGATCTTTCTCTCTTTCTTTCTTACACATGCGCGCATCAGGCCAAATTTGACACAAGGGAACATTTCTAGAGCTTTGATAATTATGGAGTTCACTCAGTGAGCTAATCACTGATATACCGCAAGTATTTCTTTATATATATATATATATATATATATATATATATATATATATATATATATATATATATATATATATTGTGTCACCTACAGACAGCTGTTTCGATGTATTACATCTCTTCAATGTGGCTATAGACTTTCCATTATCCCATCCAGTACCGCGAGGCAGGATTGAAACCTTCACTTCAGGCCCGGAGACCTCCACAGAACTGGACGGTCAATAAGGATGAATTTAGGCAGTGAATTTATTTACACAGAAATTCCCTGTCCACCAGAGTGCTCTGTTCCCGTGGAAGAGCATTGCATATATAGAGAGATATAGATATAGATATGTGTGTGTGTGTGTGTGTATGTGTGTGTGTGTGTGTGTTCCTCTGTGCGTGTATATGGGCATATGTATTTGTGTCTATGTATGTGCCTATGTGCCTGTGTCTATGTGTGCGTCGGCGTATTTAGGTCTGAGAAATCATTTACAACCCTCTCTTTTAAATATTTCACAAAGTCTCGCCTAGTCTGGCACAGAGCCTCACAGGAGAGATTGTGTCACAAGAAAAAACAATCATTCATATTTTCCTTTTTCTGCAACTGATCAAAAACAGTTTACCAACTTGGAAGCAATCAGAGAACGCCAAGCACGGCCAATAGCATGCAATAACTAAAAACCGAATGAAAATCAGTTCATATACAGCTACATTGCACGGGAAGTAAATGTAGAAATTTCCGTATCCACTCATGAATTCATGCCGATGTCCCTACCATTCCAGAAAATGTCATCGAAATGTCTTGAGAACATTCAGGGATATTGTGTGGACAAACAGAGAGACAGACATGGGTGAATACATGGATGTCTTCAAGCATCGCTGGTATTGGTAAGTAAATTAAACTAGTTGAAACGTAAAAAGAAAGAGTTTGAAGTGTTGACAGTGGCCCGAAAGGATCCCATTATTTCGAGCCATTCGTTACGAAGTGCATGATCTGAATACGTTGCTCGGGCAAATGCTTGCTGACACGCGACCGGCATTCAGCTAGAGGCAAGCCTGGACCTGCTTGCAAGGGAAAGACCACTTTACGCCTCCAGGTCCTTGGCAATATATATATATATATATATATATATATATATGTGTGTGTGTGTGTGTATGTGTGTGTGTGTGTATGTGTGTATGTGCGTGTGTGTGTGTTTCGACGAATCGGCGAAATTGCTTACTTGGCAAAGTTTTTTCTTTTACAAAATTGAATGAATAAGTAGTTTTAATTTGATCAAACATTTATTCAATCAAAACAAGGATAAAAACAATTGCAATCAATAGAGAAATCAAACTGATTCTGAAAAAAAATTTAAATCCGCTAAATGGGTAATTTTGCTGAATTGGCACAACACACTTCCATGTATTTAAGTATTTTTTATATATATATATATATATATATATATATATATATATATATATATATATATATGTGTGTGTGTGTGTGTGTGTGTGTGTGGATAGATAGATAGATATAGAGCGATAGATAGAAATATACATACAGGGAGAGAGACAGAGAGAGAAAGAGAAAGAATAAGAGAACGCAATATCTTTTCCAGTCACCTCAACCTGGTTACAAACATGGGCGTGACAAATTTTGATAATTTTTCCTAACCGAATTCTCCCCATCAAAGGTATCGTGTGCACCCAAGAAAACAACTTCAGTGAAGCAAATCAAATTCGTGGCAATGATTCAGCAATTTCCACTCCAACTTGGCCCGTACAAGTTGTGGATCAGTTCACAATTCAATTTCAATTCAAAACTCGATGTGTATCTTGAACTTTGAAACCTTAAGTCAGGGATCATTTTTTTTTCTTAGAGAATTAAAATGAAAAACTGACCCCCTTTTTCTGTCACGGATGTATTGGCCAACTAAGATTGATACGATTGTTCGTTTTCGTCTTAGATGAACTTGATAGTCAAAATGATAAAATTGATCCTGCTGTTTCGTTATCCTAGTTACAAATATTCGTTTTCGAAGAAGCTCAAATCATTCAGAACAAATAGCTGAAGATTGAACGATTTTTATTTAACATGCAAGATTCAGAAGGGATCAATGAATGACCTTCGGGAATTTTGGAAAGTTCTGGGATTATTATTCTGAAAGTAACAGGATTAATATCTGTTGCTGTTGTCGTATCATGATCAGCGACCCGAGTGAACAATCAACCAAAATGGCGAGATATTATTCCCTTTTCATTTGGTTGTTTTTTGTTTTTTTTATGGAACTCTTCTTTTTTCAAATACTTCTTAATCTTGTGTCAACGCTACCAAACTCATCATTTGGCCCTAGAATCGAGTACTCCACGAAACATCTAGATACATTTGTTTTTTGTTTTTTTTTTGCGAAAAAAAAAAAAAACAGTACAGATGAAATAAAATGGAATTGGAGCAGTAAAAGCCGTCATACATATACGAACTACCCCCTTTTCTACTTTCTTGCTTTCAAAATTGAGTGAAAAGATTGACAGTGATGTTTTTATAACCTATTTCTTGTTTGATAAAATATTGTTTTCCTCCGGGGATCCCATGAAAATTATTGAGGATCGCAGAAATATTTAAGAATCTTCTTTAACATATAATGTTTTATTTTGTTTGTTTTTTTTTGTTGTTATTGTTTTTTTTCTTGTTCTGTATGGGGAAAGAATATTTTTTTTGCAAAACATATTTTGGTGGGTGGGTTTTCTTTCAACCCTTGTATAATTATGCCAGTGCTACTGGACAAACTAAGGAGATCCACATAATGACAGGTAGTATGTATCTTTTGGGGATTTTCCCATTAGGCACCAACACTACAGTATTAACTCTCCAAGAGTTCATTGCTTAAAATGGCGGTTAGAAGATATTTTTATCAGCTAAATTGTTACTGTCAAACGGAAGCATCCATTGTTGAGGACGGAGGAAAAAACAAGGGAAAAATTCACACAGTTCCTTATTTAGATGGATGTAAGATGAAGATTCCCCAAAACTGATAATTTCCAAATTAGACCCCTTCAAGGCTACTGAAGGGCCCGAAATTTGGCATACGAACTTATTTCAACCCCATTCATCATCATCATCATCATCATCATCATCATCATCATCAGTCTCTTAACGTCCGTCGTTGGACATAGACCTTCTCCAGGATTCGCCACACTTCTCTATCGTGGGTGTCGCGGAGCCAGCATTTTCTGAATTTGTCTAGCTCGTTTCTCCATCTAGTACTCTGCCGACCTCCGTTTGCACATGTGATCTCCGGGATCCATGTCATGAGTCGTGATGTCCATTATCTGCCATTCTTGCAGCATGGCTAGCCCATTGCCATTTGAGTTATTTTATGGGTTCTATTAGAAGATGTATAAAGGAAAATTGAGGTCAATTTTCCCGAAGACCAACGTATTTTTTAGTTTATTTCTCGAATTGCCTCGAATTATTTCTAGGATCATTTAGATTTTAATATCATTTATCTAGGAAAATATTCTGGTACTATTTTTATTAAGACCCCTTCCATGGCAAAAATTTAAAAATCTTTTTCAGTTAAACAAAAAAAAAAAAACAACCAAAAGTTGAAATATTTTCAAAACTTATCCGTTGATTTCAAAACATAGAGGTCATTTAAGCTTAAATCAAAGTGGGGTATGACCCTGAAGCAGCTAAGCTTGTTCCATATATTTTCGTTGTCCATAGAATCTGCAGTTTTTGCAATCACTTTCGATTCCAAGGGATGGGAAACTTGTTGGCATGTCTTTTCGCAGACACGGGAAATAAAATGAAACCGAGACGATCGATTAGATTCGTAACGAATCTCTCGAGGGAAACGGTCGAAATTCTCGGGGCTGAAAAGAGTTTCTTATGTCATGAATAATGAGAAGTAAGTTTTGTTTTGTTTTTTCAATATTTTACACTTTCACCTTTGTATGAAATCAGTTTTTTTTCCTGTAGATTTCTTAAAAAACAGAGGATCGCATCGTAGTTTCCGTAGCAAATTTCATGGGATGGATTAGCTAACCCCTTGTTCTAGATGAACTAGTTTACTGAGGTAAAAGGCTCCTAAAAGGATGAGTGCACTTATGGCGTTTTTGGTGCCAGTAACCGTTACGCCAACCCATGCTTCTTTTTGTTGTTTTTATTGTAGTTTTCTTTGGAACTCTTTTTTCAAATACTTTTTAATCTAGTGTCAACGCTACCGAACACATCATTTAGCCGAGGACCTCGCGAATTTGCACGAGTTCTACATAAAACATCCAAAAACATTTTTTTTAATGTTTTTTTTTCTTGCAAAGATAAAGGAGACGAGAATTGGGATTGAAAGCAGTTATTTTGGGCTTTTGCATTACCGGCAGCTGCTTAGCTCGATGGCAAGAGCATCGCTACGTTGAAGAGGCTAATATATATATATATATATATATATATATATATATATATATATATATATATATATATATATATACACGCGTGCCTACATAATATGCATGTATGTGCTTGTGCATATTATTCGTAATTATTTGTTATTTAAGTATCCGTTGACAGAGTAACACAAACGGACATGTGCTTCAGTGAAGATATCAGCAGCAATTTTGGCTTTACTGACCATGGTCTACGAGATCTACACCTTTTCAAGTTACGATATGACTATACAGATGTGGAGAGATACAGTATTGGTCTAAAAACATGTATTACAAAGACAGATAATTAGAAACTAAAAGCAATTTACACTTCGTCCCATGTTCAGTGATTTTGTTGTGCCAACGCTGGAACAAAACGCTTCTGCGCATGATTGCATATTTTTATACATAACTGCGGGGCAATTGCATTCGTTGTTTCTTTGATTGCTTTCCCAAGGTAGCACAATCTGTGCTCCGTTTGAATAACTGCGGCTGCTGGTGAAGCCATCATAGTGTCTAATGTTTCGGCCGTTAGGCGTTTCATAACAGCCTTCACGACGCTCCAGTATACTTTGGACGATATCAAACATTTTACGAAGCACCGCAGTGTTTCTTAAGGTGATTGATTCTATTCGAAGTGTACGTGCTGAAGCATCATTCATGAAGGCTGCTATATTTTTTACTTTGAAATTACTTTTTTAAATTGAAGTTCAACTTTATAAAATTGAACTTCTACTTTTTTAAACTGAAGCTATGAATATATAAAGCAAGAATAGACTAGTCCTTGAATGAACAGGTATTAAAACGGTGTCTGATGAAATTTTTTTTTAAAAATTGGTTAAACTGTTTGTTGCATTCTCTTACATTGAATTTCCGTGACCAAGATCACTGACCGGACTGTACAATCAGCTGAGACATTCATCCCTTAAACTCGGTTATTTTTGTTATGCCTGCGCTACCGGACATGTCATCTGGCCTTTTTCGGATATCTTTATATATATATATATATGTATATACATATGCATATATATAACACTTGTGTCAGCGGCAACGGGCACACCATGTAGCTTTGAATTTGAAAATTTACGTGAGTACCCAACTAAACCATCTACCCATTTCTTTAATTAAAAAAAAAAATTTCATTCTTTACCCTTTTAATCTTGCAGAAAAAAAAGCAATGGGGGGGTGCAAGTATCCCTTTTTACTCTTTACACCCATACACACAAGCACACACGAACACACTTACTGCACTCCTCCTATTTTCCCGACAGACAAAACAGGTCAAAAATAATTTATTTTATTGCTTATTTTTTCATTCGATGAAGTATTGGAAATTGGGACTTCTCAAAGTCGGGGTCCAGGCACCTCCTAGCGTCCCATGAAAATTATTAGAGGCCGCAGAAATATTTAAATTAATATCTATTTTTTGAAACTATTCCTTTTTTTTGGGTGGGGGGTCACAAAAAGGTGTCATTTTGATCTCTTGTATAATTGTATCAGCACAATGGACATATCACAGTGATTCACCCGATGGTGGGTCGAGTATGTGTCCGATTTTTTTCCCAATCAAATGTTTCTCATCCCTAAGAAATTAGTTTTGAAATATTTGGAAGTTAAGAAAAAGAACCTGACTCGTTCCGAATACTTTTGACAGAACACCAGGGATGAAGTCAGAACATCTCTCTCTCTCTCTCTCTCTCTCTCTCTCTCTCTCTCTCTCTCTCTCTCTCTCTCTGTCTCGCCTCCACCCTCTCATTTAATGGCCGATAGGTTATCGAAAATCTGATTCGAAAACGTAATCCAACCTGTGGACTTGTTTCAGACTAAGTCAACTTTAGCAAATACCCATCAGATCGTGACATACAAATTACAGCGGGGAGTCAGGAGCGTTTTGCGCTGATTCAATGATATTTGATTGACACTCCGAAAATTACCATTGAAAATTTGCGATGCAAAGATATCTGGTTGGAAGTACCTGCAATATTTTATCCTTTGTTTAAATTTTTTGTTCTGCCTTCTCTCGACCTTAAAGCATTCATTCATTTCTTATCACTCGCAGCCAGGTCACTCAGAGGATTCAAGAGTGTTGGAGAGGGATTGTCTCCAGCTTTCATTACTGAGCGTAGAGATTGGTTCTCCCCCTTTGAAAGATTTATGTGGCCCCCTACATAACCCCTGCTGCTTACGGCACCTAAAACTACCAGGTAGTCACCCATGTAGGTACTGACCAGGCTCAATGTTGCTTAACTCTGATGATCGTGCGAGAACCAGCGTGTCCATCGCGACTTGGCCCTAACCTACGTCAAAGCAATTAATTCTTTTGGCCTACTTCTTCCAAGCGTTTCCATGACGCTTCTAACATTTTCCTGAAAAAGAAGAATCGAGCTTTTTAGCCCGGGAAGCGTTCACAGAAAATCGACCAGGCTGCAAGATTCTGAAGTCATTTCAACGGTGCGACTTACGGCAGTTTTTCTGACAGCGGAAATACGATGAATAATAGACACTGAATAGATCTTAAATTTGCATACTTCTTTCTCATGAATATAGGTTAGTTAAGGCAGATAACGTCTTGAATTCTTACTCTGGTGCCGAGTGTGTAATCCTCACTTCTAAATAGACACTTCCAAAGAAGAGATATTTGCTTCCAAATAATGACTAACGGTTGTAATATCAGACTTTCAGCAACCAATGTTAATGTTCTATTTCGGCCATGAGATAGCATCTGAAGCGTATAGTTTTAACAAACTTTGCTTTTGGTTGTATAGTAACAATTGTCATATCGTGCAATTGTTTAATTCGTTAAATGTATTTTTGTTTATTGATTTTACATTGAAGATGATAGGAATTATGCTCAACTTTTTGTATATTGTGCATTTTATTTTTTATTTTCTGAAAGGTAAAAATGCGACTGAAACGAAAAAGAAATGTGCAGTCCATAGAGAGGAAATTGTGAAGTTTCCTGCAAGATATTTTTCGCTGAACGATACTCCTCTGTTGGGTAGATAAGATCAGGTTAATACTTGATAATAATCCACACCAAGCGTCGAGATCACCTGCCACAGTTTGGTTATGTTAGTCGCTTTGACATGTAGCTCCCACATGAGTTAAACAAAAATGGAAACACCCGGGACCGTACTTACATGAAGCAAATATGTGCAATCAACGTTTATTCGCGACGATTTCCAGATCCAGTGTGAAAATTGAATAAAAAAACTAACTTGATTTCAAAATATTGGTTTTATTTTATGATTTCGAAAAAGAGAACAGGAACAAAAATTACAAGAAAAATAAAATAAAAAGAATTGAAAGAAAAAACATTCCAGAAATCTTTTGGAAAAAAAAAAAGAAATTGTTGGAAGAAAAAGGATCAGAAAAAAAGTGAGGTATTGAAGAAGAAAAAAAGAAAAGAAAAGAATCAAGAATAAAAAGAATTGAAGGAAAACGATTAAAAAAAAGATTGATTGAAAAGGAAAGACTTGAAATATTGAGAGAAAAAGAATTGAAAGAAAAAAAGACTGAAAGAAGGAGAAAGGGATTGGGAAGAAAATAAGTATTGAAAGAGAAATATGAATCAAATTATAAGCTTTTTCTTGGCGATGTTCAAAAATGAATACATGAATAAATTATTGCTTATTCGATCTACTGTTTCTACTGTAGACCCCACTCCGTTCCTCATCACGACAATTATTCCCAGAATTACCATAAATTCTTTGTGGAACTCGCCATTCTCCTCGCTTACGCTATCGTGCGATTTCTCTTGAGTCCAAGAAACATCTATAAATATACATAACCTCGCTAATATCGCTATCAGTGGCATTTGTTGTCAGTGTAAGATTTCAAGACACGTACTAAACACAATACATTAATGCAAGCCAGGTACAGTAGAAAAAGCTGATATTTATTCTTTAGTGCGTATATAGGAATAGCTTACACAACATTACAGTCCGCTCGGTTAGTATAATGGCCAACACGTCTGTCTAAGACACAGATGATCCCGGATTCGATTCTCGTTATGAGTGGAGAGTGTGAAAAGCTCCTTATAGGACATATTTCCCTGATTGATTAGATGATTTCTACTTGATTGAGGAGGAAGTGACCCTTTTGTGGAATATCCTCAAACCAAGGTTATGGAAGCTTGTCAGAATTCAATCTTGGCCGCTGCAAGGTCAGACTCCATTCGAGCTGATGATGATTATTGCAACCTTCGTTTTATACGATAGATAAAAATTATTAAAATGTATTTTTGGTATAAGTGTATCCATTTTTTAGTCTTTGTGTATTTCTCTTTGGAAATTCGAGTGGCCGAGCGGTTAACAGCATGAAGAATGGGACTGGCGAAGTTCTAGTGCAGAGTTCAAACTTCCACCTTGGCAGTTTGCGTTCACTTCACATTGGTAACTCTGAGCAAGGCATGTATCCATCTCTAGCCCCATCCCCACAACATGTCATGGGTCAGCGTGGCGGAGTAAGGTCCACCACCTCATATGTTCAACACTTCCCTCAGGAAAGTCTATGTCCATCAACAGACCTTAAAGACTGATATAAAAAAAAAATTGCAGAAAATCGAAATCCATTGATAATAATTCTGATTCGAGTTTTCTTGGTGGGTTATCTTAAAGATAGCTTCATTCGTTGTTTATCAAACCTGTTCGGTGGCCGAAAAAGTTGGATATTTCCAAACAATGCCAGTGATCGGTGTTCGAGCCCAGATAATAAGCCCAGCATTCCGAAGGCTGATTTTTCAAAGTGAATGGACATGTCTCCACCCTTCAAAAGACTGGCGTAGCGCAAACTTGTTCGACGTCCATTTCCTCCTATTTGGCCTTAGCAATGTATTTCCAATAATTGAATTGTAAGACCCGTCTCAATCATGAATGTAATTCACTTGAATCAAACAACTCCCTCATAACAACATAACTGCACAAAAATTAGTTACAATGCAAAAGAGCTGTTATATCTATTATCAATATTGGCATTGGCTATTACTCTTCAACTCGACCAACTTTGATTTCCTGATCCTGTCATCCGATCATGCATACCATTTAAAAGAAATATCGACAACACCTATCTTTGCTCGTCTGGTTGCCTTATGGACTAAGATTGAGGAACTTCTCACCGAGTCATAGGGGCTACAGCCGTATCATGCAAGCAGCGTCGAGCTAGGTCAGCACCTAGATGGGTGTCTATTGAGGAATACCAGGTGCTGTAAGCAGAACGGAGCTTCGACAGGACTGGCAAGCCGAAAATGGTTCCTAACAATTTATTGCAACTCCCATGGTGGGGGAATAAGCGTAGAAAAATGACCCATACGTGCAAACACACACACACACACACACACACACACACACACACACACACACACACACACATATATATATATATGTGTGTGTGTGTGTATATATATTATCATCATCATTGTCACCAACAGCAGCAGCCTTATAAGGTCCGTCGTTGGACATAGACCCCAGAATTCGCCAGACCTCTCCATCATGGCTATCGAAAAGCCGATACTTTCTGAGCTTGTCTAGTTTGTCACGCCATCTTTCTTTTTTCCGGCCAGGGTTTCACATATGATCACTGGGGAACCATGTTTTGTGTCATGATGTCCAGCAGTTAGCTGTCGTCCTTGCAATATGAGCAGTCAATTGCCATTTGAGTTTCCTAATGAATTTTTATGATACATCCTGTTGGTTTCTCTGATATATTTTGCTGTCTTGTGATCTCTCCATGTGATGTTGAGCACCTATTTACTCGCGCTCCAACAAGAGCGAGATGTGGCACAAGGTTGAGTTTAACGTGGAATGGAGCATCTGCAAAAATAGCTCCAGCCACCGCAACCGAAGTCGCGAAGGCGTCAGGACGAGCCCAACATGTCCCTCTTAGTGCAATGGAAATGCCCATCCTTTGGTTGGATTCCATCTTTCAGCTTCATAGGTGACTATCGGAGGAATACAGTGGTTGTTGACCCTTCTTCTAAGGACTAATGGAATGTTCTTGTTCTTGAAGGCTGGGCTTGCTCTGCCTAAAGCTTGCCAACCTGGAGTGATAATCTGTCCGTTTTCTTTTTTCTTTTTTTTTTTTTTTTCGTTGATGATTTCATTGAGATTTACTGTCTTCGGTATATGTAGCGGTCTACTTTCATCAGCTTTGTGTTTTCGATTTCAATCGTTGTGTGTTCATCTTCAACACGTTTGTTTTACATGAAATTCATTATACTGAATTTCATGTGAATACCAATTTTCTCGCTTTCTTCAATACATATATTCCGCCATTCAGTTCTATTCTAGTTTGTTCAATTCAATTAATTTGCTTGTTTGACCTCGCGTTTCGTTCAATACGATACCGTCTCGCTTAAGGTTTTGCAGACACGGAGTTTCCTTTTCCTGGCGGGAAAATCGAACAAACGCTAAAGACAAAATGGCGACGCATGAGTTGTGATTCGCATCGATGTGTCAATGTCTACATTGAAAAAGCCAACTAGACACGTAAACTAAATCTTTTTATCTGACTCTACGGTTGGGCTCGGGTTTCTCGCTCACGCTGTTAATCCATACTCTGTTTCTTCTATTGACTCTAAGGAGACATGAGAGTGATCAGGGTGGTAGAAGCAAACAGTTAGCTGTGCCCTTATACTGGCTACGACTTCAGTCGTCCCTACCAGGGCTCTACATATTAGCATTACTACTTACTCTACCCATTTGTGATAAGGAAATTAGTCATAGGGGCGACAAACCTCTAAAGTGGCTTCTCTTCGTTTCTTCTGGATGGTTTTGTTTGGCTGCTTCAATCTTTTCTCTTGTTGTTGTCAGTGAATTGCAGTTTTTGCGTTTTCCATGAGATTTTTTGCTCCTTCGGAAAGTATCAGATGGTTTGCTTGCTCTTTGGCTTGAACATATTGGCAGCTTCTATACACAGTTGATTCATTAGGCTACAAAGACTCTGAGCCCTTTCAGTTCAAAAAGGGACTAAGACAAAGTGATACCAAAGACAGAGAAATCAAGCGAAGAATCACTGTAGGATGGTAAGCTTTCGGTAGCTCAACTTTTAAAAACAAGAAAATCACATTAGCTTTGAAAAGAAGGGTCTACAACCTTTACATCCTCTCCGTAGTCACCTATAGAGCTGAAATATGGAACCCAACCAAAAGACTGACCCTAAAACTGAGAACTATACGACGCGCACAAGAGAGAATCGTCCTCAACATCACACGGGGAGATCAGAGAACAACGCAGTATATCAGACAAAAAAACTAGAGTTCGGTTTATCGTAGAAACCACTAGTAAACTCAAATGACAATGGGCTGGTCATATTGCAAGAATATCAGACAGCCGCTGGACATCACGACTCATGTGGATCCCCAGCGATCATACGCGAAACTGTGGCCGGCAAAGCATACGATGGCGTGACGAAATAGACAAGTTCAGAAAACACTGGCTCCACGACGCCCATAACAGAGAGATAATGATGATGATGACGACGACGACGACGACGACGACGACGATGATGATCATGATGATCATGATGATTATGAATTCGATCTGTTCCACTTGGACTTTAAAATCAGCTCTCCAAATCCATTCCCTGTACTGTTCGGTCCCCGTGCATCTTCTTGGGGATAGAGTTTAAATAAAAGGTTAAGTGGAATGCTCATTTGTGTCTTCTTTTTTTTTTAATGTTCTCGTATTAATAATTAACGGTTGTTATGATTATAAGAGTAGCAATCTTTTGTTTTCCCCTTCTCCAGCAATGTCCGATGAAACCTTCGTCTGTTTTATCACATCGGAGATGTGATTAAGATCTCCATATACATATTTATTTGTTTTATCCTCTTTTCATGCTCCTATGGGGACCCAGTCGGTGGAAAAGATCAAGAGATCGTCTGTGCACAACATACTTACGCAAAGCCTGTAGGGATATTAACTTGCTAAGGAAGAACTAAAAACAGCTACGCAAAACAGGGTCGAGTGTTGGATTATAGTCAGGCAAGCCCGAGTTCGCTCGACCCAGTGAGGTAAGGTGAGGTGAGGTGATGACTATAGCAAGCTAAACAAATCATAAATCTTTCGATGGTAAACAACGACTAATGGATATTGATATAGAAAGAAAGAGCTCATGACAAACGGCTGAAGCCCTTCAACTCCTGTTTATATAAACAACCGTTTTTTTTTCTCTTCTTCTTATCTTGTTGGCGTCTGCAGCTAGTGAAACATTTTCACTCGTTTTATTTTTATGTACTTCATCGTACTAATTTTTTGGGACGTTTCATCAATCCCTTAACCCAGTGCAGAGATAATTCAATGTGACAAGGGTAAGATAGCTTGACTAGGCATACACATCTCCATTGAAACAAATAGTGACAAATTACCTCTTTTTATCTAATACACAATCATACAAGTTCGATCCGCACTGGATGCTCTGCTATTGTAGCATTGTGCCAATCTTAGGTCAGCAACCTAATGTCTACAGACAGAACAATGGTTAGCTCTGCTGTAGGCCGTTGTCATAGTAATGCGTTCAATCCTCATCAGGTACTTATCAAGTATAGCCTTTTTGTTAGACAAGACCAAGTACAGCAAATATGTATAAAGGAAGCTATTCATTTACCGGCACATACCGTAGAGAAAAACATTTTTACCGTGGTAACTTCAAACATTATTAGGGGTCCTATGACTGAGTTCTAGTGCCAGACTAAGATACATTTGGTAAATATCAACAACATTGACCCCAAACCAAGCTATACAAAGGTCAACAAACTCAGAAGTCAACGAATGCTGAATCCAAAATACACAGAGGTCGCCAGACCAAAAAGTCAATAGACACAGACGACAGTAGATGCAGCGGTTGCCATTTAGAGCTTACCAGACACTGAGGACAGCAGATGTAAAAAAAAAACATCAACAAACGTAGAGGTCAACAAAGGCAGAGGTCATTAGATGCAGGGGTCACCAGTCACAGAAGTCGTCAGATGCAAATGTCTACGTATGTAAATGTCTACCGCTGTAAAAGTCACCAGTGCCAAAGGTCAACAGACGCAGATGTCAACGGATGCAAACGTAAAACAATGAAGAGGTCACAGTTAACAGATACTGAAGTCAACAAACCGAAGTCACCAGACATAGAGACTTACAGTAGCAGAGGTCAACATGTGCAGATTCAGACGGATACAGAACTCACAGGATGCAGTGGTCACAAGATGCAGAAGTCACGGGATAGAGATCACAAAATGCACAATTCAGCAGATGCAAAGATCGATGGATGCAGAGGTCATAAGAGGAAATGATTAACGGATGCAAGGGCCACAAAGATCCAGAGACACAGAGGTCATCAAAAGAAAAAGGTCACATGATTCCGGTGTTAACGGATGCAAAGGGACATCAGATGTGAAACTCAATAGATGTAATGGTATAAAGATGTAGATATCAACAAATGCAGGGGTCAATAGACACAGATGCTAGCAGATGAAGTGATTGACAGACGCAAATGTCATTGACCGGAACATCAATAAAAGCAGAGGTCATCCAACCCAAAAGCCGAAGACGCAGTGGTCAACAGATACTAAAATCAATAGACGCTGAGGTCATCTGTTGCAAATTTCGATGGACGCATATGTCAACGAATGTAGAAGTCAATAGACGAAGAGATCACCTAGCCAAAAGGAATACAGGCACAGAGGTGAGTATACCCAAAAGTCAGCAGACGTAGAGGTCACAAGATATAAAGGGCAGTAAAACCCGGGATCAACAGATGCAAAATTCAATAGACGCAGAGGTCAACAGAAGAAAAAGTCAAGGGACGCAGTTGTCACCAGACGAAAATGACAACAGTTGCAAAGGTAAAAAGATGCAAAAGTGAATAAAGCACAGTTAGTGAATAAGCAACGTTATCAAGATTATTTACCCGCTATATGTGAACAAAAACGTCAATGATGGTTGGAGAATCGATGGAAATGATATCCCTATTTCGGAAAACTTTTTTGGAAGTCGGTTCTCAATGAAAAAACACACAAAATGATCTGATTTCTTCTGAGGCAGGTGCAACAAGGAATAGATGAATGAATATAAGGAATATCCAAATCATCAGCACCAGGTGATTTTTTAAACGGAATGAAGATTCCTTCGCGCATGGCGGCCACAATAGATTCCTTCGATTCCGACAGACCCTGAAAAATTTTGTCTTAAAACATTCTATCATGGAAAATCTGGTCTAAAAATGATGTAAAAATATTTTTTCTGTAAAGAGGGAAATTGAAAGAATAGGAATTAATGGAAAGCCATCATAATATCAAGATTTACTAAATATAGTGATTTAAAAATTGGAAAATTCGATTTAAGAATATTTGATCTTAGAGAACACGGCATTATATGTCAATTAGATTGGAATGAATTTTCTGGCTGAATTTTCTGATCATCCCTGCAAACGCAACTATTAATAAAGAAGCTAAGAATCCAAAATCCAAGTCTGTTTTCTGTTGTTTTCGAAATTTCATTGTTGCATTTTGATCAAATTAATTTATTGCATTATTAATTAATTTCATAACATTGTTGCCCAATTTGGTTTCCGTCTTTTTGCTGAAAACATTTTTCACCAAAAAAAAAAAATTGACCGGACATGATAGCCCAAGATCGTATTCATTTTAAATTCTTGTTCAATTTTATTATAATTTGAATGGATATTAATTAAACTTCATTTCCGAATCGACGCAATTGTTATGAAAAAAAGACGAACAGAGGAAATGTCTTTAAATTCGTGAGCTGCTTTTCATACTTGAGCTTCCCACAAGTATAGAAGAAAGATTATCGCATCGATAATTGTTTAAATTTTTTTTTTTTTAAACTCATGGGAGGGCCATGAATATATAAGTTTCGGAAAATCGAAGTGAAAAAACACTGTTTGTGAATATGATAGAAGCAGCAATATTTTTGCACTATGCAACCTGCACATGAGGGAATCATGCTCAACGTCACATGGAGAGATCACAAGACAGCACAATATATAAAGAGAAAAACAGGAGTCGGCTACATCATAGAAACCATTAAGAAATTCAAATGGCAATGGGCTGGCCATGTTGCATGAATGACAGACAACTGATGGACATCACAACTCACAATATGGATCCACAGAGATGAAAGACGAAACCGAAGCTGGCAGAACATGAGATGGCGAGACGAACTGGACAGGTTCAGAAAATATAGGTCAAATATGTATTAAAATTTCTATACCCTATTATGTCTCCAGAAGAGTTCACGCCATGGAGATAGATAATTCGTACATCTCTATGTAGTGGACTCTCCTGGTGACGTAAGAAAGTGGTATACACACAATAGGTATATACGTGCACATGCACATATGCACACACATACACAAACACAAACTCATATATATGTATATATGTGTGTATATGTGTGAATATGAATTGTGTTTTATAGGTGTGGATCGAAAGGAAGATTTGATCAAATATCAATCTTAAGGAAAACTGTTCGATTGCAAGTAAAATCAATTCAATTTCAAAGAAAAAGTATCAAAGATATAGGAGATATTGTTTCGACGACTCTCCAGAGAGAGAATGATTCAAATTCCAGACCATCGTATGAGAAAGAATACTGCAAATGACCTTAAAAATATACAGAAAAAGACACGATTGGGTAGGAACAGTAATCCATAGGGAACTGTGCAAATGACTGTAATTTGATCTCACAAGTTTTCGAAATTCACCCGATCAGGCGAATAATTCTAAGAAAAATTGTCAAAATTGTGGCTGTTTCAGCAGGTTACATAGTCTAACTAAAAGAAATTTTAATGCCGGTATAGTATCTGGAACTTGACTGAAAATTAAAAAGAAAATAGTTGAACATAAAAGTGATAGTTGTGCATATGACTGGGTACTTGGAACAGAACCTTACAAAAAATTTAAAAGAATTGTAAATCCACGGAAGAAACGAAACCATCTTAACAAAAGCGTTACTAAAATCAGCTACAATACCAGGGAGATTGCTAGAATATTGAAGAAACTTGCATTCACTTGATTTGCAGTGAAACCACCAGTTATTACTGGCATGGAAACCCAATGACTAGGTAGTGTATAAATAGAAGTAGCCTCAGCGTTGTTCAAGAGAAATCCTGGAAAAATAACCAAAACGAGGCAAAAACAAAACAAGCTGCTAAAGGCCAAAAGAAAAAGAATTCGACCAATAAAAGGAGACACATGTGCGACCAAACACATTGGCCAATTAGATGATTCCGTTGAATCAAAAGGAAAAACAAATTGGCAATGAGATGAATTTAAAGAGGAAGTATATATATATACACACACACACACACACATATATATAATATATATATATACATATATATATACATATACATATATATATACATATATATATATATATGTATATGTATGTATATATATATATATATATATATATATATATATATATATATATATATATATATATATATATATGTGTATGTATATGATTCGGTCGCTACATGTAGGACACGAAAAACAATAGGATATCAGAACAATTAACCGAAAATGTTGTAAAACCCGTGGACTCAAACACACAAAAGTGGGTTGAAAATGGATTCAATTTTGAAGAACGTTATATCATGATGACTTGAAAAGCGATTTTTGCAACGATCTTTTTTCTAAACATTTTTTGATTGAGAAATTTCTTTTAAAAATGTTTGTTTGATACAGATATTGTTCACGCTAAGGTCGAAAATTTACGAAGTGAGGCAAAACAACTAAACAAAGAATTTGGTTTATTTAATCAATTTTCATTTATTCGAAGCAATAACTATAATTTTATGTATTTTCTCACATACCATTATTTTTGCACTTTATCTTTTTCAGGTGTTCGCCGATATGAAAAATCTGACCACCTTCTTTATGGACATTTCTAAGGCGGAAAATCGAGTGTCACACGAACAGAAACAAGCCTGAAAATCAAATCATAGATGCGCTAGTCTTTTTTCTGGAATAAGTTCAAGCAAGGACACTGCTGCCAACTTTATTTTCAAGTTTACATCTAACATTGACGAAAAAAATATTTCGGAGCACCTAAAAACGTTTAGATTCTTCAGATATATATATCTAAAATCTAGGGAATATAATACATTTTATTGATAAATCAAAACATTTTTCCAATAAGACATTACTCAATTTATCAAAATTGCTTTTTTAAAAATTACTATTAGTTAAATAAAAAAAACATTATTCACTTCATCAGAAACCTGAATAGCAATTTCTAGCATCTAGACCCTACTAAAAAAGATTCAGACGAAAAACATCCTAATTGGCATCACTGATTAAAGGACGTAACCCGGCAGCATCTAAATTGGCAGCATCGAGCAAGAGCTATAATTAATAATCCGGTATGTCAGTCAGTGACGGCAATTGATGCTAGAGATGCCAGCGCATGTAATAAAAAAAAACAACTAATGGATATTTAGAATTTTATCTGCTTTGGAATAAGCTTAAAGTTGGCTTCTGTTATCAGAATTTGTGTTGTTATAGCAACATGGTGATGTCATGGTGTCCTTGAAGTCAGAAATTGATCATCCGTTGTCACGAAGTCGAGTCTTGGCTTGATGTCGCGTCGAAAGCGGTTCTACGTTCACCTTTATCCGTCCTCGTATTTTGACTGTTTTAACTTCTTTGTCAACAACTTCAGTTTTAATCATGGCACGATTTTGACCTGAAGAAAAGAAAAAAAAGAAAAAGACTAACACTCAGAATAAACCTAGGACATTCGAGTCATTTGAAAAGTGACCTCATCTTTGTTTTTATTTACCCTCTTTACCCTCACCTCTTTCTTTCATTTTTTCTCTTTCTCTTTTTTCAACTTTTCATACTTGTTAATCCAAGTTGAAAAAAAAGTGGTGAATATACAGGTTTCACTCCTCTTTTCGAAAATAAAGCAGTCTTATGAAAAAAAAACAACTTTTGTGAGCCGAAATGGCGCAAAGCGAAGAAGCGATTATCATATATTTTGACAGGGGAAAAATGTTGATCGTCATCATCATCATCAGTCTCTTAACGTCCGTCGTTTGACGTAGACCTTCCCCAGGATTTGACACACTTCTCTATCGTGGGCGTTGCAGAGCCAGTACTTTCAGAATTTGTCTGGCTCGTCTCGCCCTCTAATACTCTACCGGCCTTTGTGGCGCATGTGATCTCTGGGGATCCATGTTGTGAGTCGTGATGTCCATCGGTTGTCTACCATATTAATTTTTTGATGGATTCTATGATTTGCCTGAGACCTGTCTTCTCCCAGATGTGTAGTGCTGTTTTGTTATCTCTCCATGTGAGGCTGCGCATGATTCTTATATGAGCACATTGCATGGGTCTCAGTTTGTGGGTCTGTCTCTTGGTTAGGTTCAGCTCTACAAGTGACTATAGTGAGGATGCATTGGTTGTATACCCTTCTTTTTAGGATTAATGGTATTTTCTTGTTTTTGAATATTGAGCTTACTCTGGTGAAGGCTTGTCATCCTAGGGTTATTCTTGATTTTTTCTTCTTTTGAGGATCTCATTTGTTGTTTTAAGTAGATGTAGTGGTCTACTTTCTCCAGTTCTATGTCATCGATTTTGATCTTAGTTTTCTTATTTCCGACGTGGTTCTAAAACATGATCTTTGTCTAGTTGATGTTCATGTGTAGGCTGACTTTCTCACTCTTTTCATTTAGCTCATCTAGCATTAGTTGGAGGTCGTGTAGGTTCTCTGCGAAAATGGCAATGTCGTCTGGAAATCTTAGGTTCAGATATTCGCCATCTATTCTGATTTCTGTTCTCTCTCAGTCTATTCTTCTGGAGATCATCTTGAAACAGGCTGTGAAAAGGGTGAGCTGGTATCACATTTTCTTTCTCCTTTTTTGAGCTGAAAGGGCTCTGAATCTTCATGTAGCCTGATAAATGAGCTGCTGTGACATTTACTGGATCTACGCTTGGTCGAGTGGTGGCCTCCATGACCTTAGGGATTTTTACTTGGTCGAAAACCTTTTTGAAGTCGATAAATGCTACAGCGAGTGATAGCTTATATTCTGCTGCTTTTTCTTTCAGCTGATTTATCGAGTGTAAATGGTCCATGATCGAATAGCTTCTTCTACAGCCAGCTTGTTCTCATGATTGGCTTTCATCTAAAGTTTTTGTGATTCGGTTCGTGAAAAGTTTGTATATGCAGTTGAGTAGGCTTATAGGTCTGTTGAGGTTGAGCATTATGATTGCAGTATTCCAATCATCTGAGACTTTACTGTGTTTTAGGCACAAGTTGAAAAGGATGGCCTGTTCCCAAGTGATGATCTTACCTGCTTTTCGGAGTAAGTCGGTGGTGATGTTTCTGGTCCAGAGGCCTTTCTTTGTCTGTTTGATGGCTTGTTTCACTTCCGACGGGGTTACTTCTGGGAAATCCTCGAGTTGATTGCTCGTGTCTTGCGTAACCTGTTCATTGTTTTGTAGGTTTGCTATTCTTGCTTTTCGCCTTTTTTTGAAAAAAGCCAAAAGTGGCGTAAAGCGAACTTTCAAAATCATGTACTATCTGAATTCAAATTCTCCTTCTTTCTTTTTTTTAAATTCGCTCGGTAGATTATTCCATTGTTTCTTGTGGTGGATAAGAGATATTTTTATCTGCAAACTTGTTACCTCCAAGTTGAAGTCCGAAAAGAAAACCAAGACAATCACACTGTTGGTTATATAAGTATCAAAGACCCTGAGTATAAAAGGATGTGCTATTCCTCTGGAAAGACATATAATGCAAAATGAGTTACTGCACCAGCCTTTCTCAACCAGGCTCCAGCTAAAGTATGTTAGGGGTTCTGCAAATATGTTATATATGAATCAAGAAAGCACCCGAACTTTGCTTCGTTTTTTTTTAATATATATAACAAGTTGTAATTCCTTAACTTAATGTTCAACGTTGAATGTATCAAGCACTTGATAAAATAAACCCATCACTCATCGGATATTGTATTACTGATTCGTACTTTGATATATATATATATATATATATATATATATATATATATATATATATATATATATATATAACGTAAAGAACAGTGTAATTCTCTTGGTTTCCCTTTTCATAACCATGCACTCTTCCACTTAAAGGTAACAAGTTGACTGATAAAAAATATCTCCTACCCACCATTTGAATCAATGGACACATCCACTGAAATGAATGTTTTAGTTCCTTTTAGAATTCAAACAAAGGTAATCCCCGTTTTTTGAAATTTCGCTTTTCGCCACTTTTCTCACGCTTTTGAAAAGGTGCTAAAAGCAAAGATAGCGTTCAGCTTCTGTTTTGCAGAAAGCCATTATAGAGGCAGCGCACAATCTCCTCTTGTTTATTCTTCATCTCAATACCTTAGTTCCCATCACCAGAACTTCAGGGGACTCAATCTGATAAACCATTTTCATCGTTTTCGTGGTCTGGGGACACTGAAACCCTTTTCCAATATAAATTATACAATGGCTTACGAAAGGCTTTGAAATCGCTCCACTTTCGGATACCTTGGGAAACCTCTATATCCGTGGACTTTTTCAGGTATATCAACCAGTTCTGAAAGGATTTGAAATCTTTCTACTGAATACATTGACGTTTGCAGTGTATTTTTTGTGTGTGTGGGGTGGGGGGTAAGATTTTGAAAAATACCTTCTCGCAATATTGATATATAGTTTTGGTCGACCTCTTGCCTAATTTACTCAACTAAAATATCCACTTGCAAATTTTTGAAGCTAAAATCTCACCGTTCTTTTACATTCTCTTCACGCACAAACACACACACACACACACACACACACACATATATATATGTATATATATATATATATGTATATATATGTGTGTGTGTGTATGTGTGTGTGTGTGTGTGTGTGTATTACTCGCAGGTTCAGTATTCATTCATTTCTTGTCGCAAGCAGCCAGGAGATACAGGGGGTTTAGTTTGCATTATTGAGCGTAGTAAAGAGATTGGTATCCTCCTGAGAAGGGCTATACGTATCGCTAAAGGGGAGCCTTTGTACACAATCCCCAGCTGTTTACGGCACCTGGTCAACTCAGTAAGACATCCATCTACATACTGACCGGACTCGTCCTTGCTTAATGTCGGTGATCCCACTTATGCAAATACAGAGTGAAAGTTATGATAAGAAAGGTCTACTATGTTTGCCCTTAAAATGAAATAAATGTTGATGGGAAAAAACAGAAATTTTACGGAATAATCAACAAGTATAATTGAGAAAATGGACATCATTTTCGAAGCGCTTAAAAAAACATCGATTTTCAACGGATGTAATCGAAATATAATCATTTGCTTATTTATCCATTACTCATTTGGAGTCTGACAATAAACAGGAGTGATCAAGAAGCTTCCGTAAAGTGAAGAGGTCCCTGACTGAATCTACGTTGTCGAGAAGGCCAAGACTAAGCTGCCACACCAATATCACTTCGCCCCTTCCAACACGCTATAGGCCAGCGTCGCCGAGTAAAATCAATTACTACCCTATCAACAATATCTCATAAAAACGGATTATCCGTTTAAAATCTTAAATCAATTTTAGAGAGAAAAAATATCAAGCCATGAAACTTCGGGCCTTGAATGGGATTGTTTCGTGGCTATGGTAGTTGTTTACTTTACGTGGAGACCAGTGGTTGATGTTCGAATTCAGATAAAAGCCAAGATAGAGAACGCTGATCTTCAAAGCAGGTTGGTTCTCCTCAATTAGTAAATTGGTACAACAGAATCTTCTAAGTCAACGCCAAAATCAAATTAAGATCAATGTTATTTCTTGCTTCCTTGGGTGATGTTGGAAAATTCTCTGTACTCACCCCCATATACTTACATACTTACATACATATACATGCGCACAAATGTCACCTCGACGGCTCAAATGGACTTCCTTGACTATATTCTGGCACTCGCTCCAGTTTTGTATAGCTGATGTGAATTCTTCACTTAGAATGTTAATATCCCTACGGACTTGGTTAAAGTGTGTTAAGCATGGGCAGTCTCTTGATCTTTTCTTTTGAATGGCTTCCCAAAGGGCAGCTGACGCAGTGTTTGATTTTCCCTACTCCTGCAATGCCCGATGAATCGTAGCCTACAAGTTCTTTTCACATTGACAAAGCGTCAAGATCTCCATATACGCATTCACTGATTCTTCGTTCTTTCAATGACATACCTTGTGTTATTCTCAATAGTCTGGCATAGTCCTAAAAAGAAGGGTGTACAACCAATGCATACTCCTGATAGTCACTTATGGAGCTGAAACATGGAATCTAACCAGGAGACTGAACCGCAAACTGAGAAGCATGCGATGCGCAAATGAAAAAAATCATGATCAACCTCATGTAAAGTGACCACAAGACAGCGCAATATATCAGGGAGAAAACAGGAGTCCGAAACATAATAGAATTCATCAAAAAATTGAAATGGCAATGGGCTGGTCATGTTGCAAGAATGGCAGACAACTGATGAACATCACGGCTCACAACATGGATCCCCAAAGATCACATGCGCAACCGAGGCAGGCAAAAAAGACGGAGAGGCGAACCAAGTAAGTTCAGAAAGTACTAGCTCTGCGACGCCCAGGATAGAGACTTATGATGATGATAGTTTTTTATAAAGGCGATATGAATGTTTTTTGTTAGTATCCAACTTCCAGCACCATTTATTAGCACATTTTCTGTTGTAGTTTAACTTGGAGTTTTCTGGTTCACCTTGATTTTCATATGATATACATTTCATTAGATGCTGTCCATATCATTTCAATTCTAGTAACCACATCTTTGTTCGTTGTATTTATCCAGGCACCGTGTGTGTGTGTGTGCTCGAATGACGTACACATGAAGAGATAAAAAAAAATATGCCAATCTGTTGCTCGCTTAGCTTAAACAAAATATAGATAAAAAAATAAATGTGACATTTATGGAATGAAACACAAAACAGAAATAGAGTTAGCTGTAGGTCTACAAAAGGCGGGAATAGATAAAGCTAGAAGGAAGAAGATAAAAATTCACAAATCAATAAAATGGATTGTCGAGTTGGCTCTACTAATTCGCTGCCTTTCGTCAAGAGCAGTGATTCTGAAAGTGGGACGCATGTGCAATCTAAATATATTGGGAGAAAATTTTTAATTCGGATGCGAAAAGCAGGACGCCTCCGTGGTTCAAAACCGGATCATGTTAAAACTTTACGGATTAATTTCTAATTGTACAATAATTCTGTATCATATAATACTATTAATTCCGTGTTACACAGTTACTATCAAATGTTGATTTTACCATAGATTCCATGGTAACTAATGCTTAACTCATTAACTTTTTGAGGTATATTTCACTCATTAAAGAAATTATAAAATCTTTTGTAAGTACCCTAAAATTTATACATCAGTATTTTTCACCAAGAGTTTATTCCCTTCAAGAAATTTTCCTTGTTGAAGAATCTGACATTTGATATTATACTGAATTTAGCATTATATAATTTATACCTTAAATGCCAATAATACTATCCTAGCTATTTTTATTTCTTAATTCCAGCTAACGCGTTCTTTGGTCTTCCACATGTACATTGTCCATCGGGTTGTTGTTGTTGTTGTTTAAATTTTATTGGGTTCCAGATGGCCCCCAGATGGATATTTCATCGACGAATTTTACCAAATGGACATTTCCCCGACGGTCATTCCACTGACGGACATTTGATCGACGATCATAAAAAATATAACCGAATGAACACATGGCTTTCATGGTATTGTTGGTCCTGGCTGAATTCTGAAAGCCATCCATGTACAAAAGGTGATTGAGCCGTCCCTTTTATTGCAGGGATCAAGTGACAACAAGTTTCCTGAAATCTTCAGTATTCTTCTGATTCATCAGTAGCAGCCTTTCAACGTCCGTCGTTGGACATAGACCTTTCCTAGGATTCGCCACAATTCTCTATCGTGAGCGTCGCGGAGCCAGTATTCTTCTAATTACACCCACTAATTTCAATGACACGATGTTTTCATGGTGTAAATTTTTAGCCCGGATCTCCTGTCATTCCACTCTCCTTATGAAGGTTTTGAAACTGTTCCCAGTGTTTCAATGATTATGTGGCCGACTGTCACTTGTTCCTTGAACATTTGGGGTCTGTTTACGTGGAATCTTTCTTCAAGATAACCCCAAGGGTAAACATCAAGAGCGGTCAAATCTGGTGAAAGAGTCAGCCAATTTATTTCTGATCAACGAAAATTTGATCTGCGAAACTGAGAATTGAAGGCAATTGCAGGATGTTATATAATTCAACTGGTTCAAATTAATTGCCAGTATTTGATTTTGTTCCAAAATGAATGTATCTAAAGGAATGAATTATTTAGATTTTTACTTAAAAAGTTACTTGAATTTTAAAATGGACTGTTTTATGCCATCTTAGTAGTTAATTGTTTCATCTAATCGAAGTCGTTTGTACGATACCCAGTGAATCACGAACAGAATTGCCAGACGTCAATTGTCGCACGAGACTAAATTTTTATGGTTTTGTGATCATATAAAATAGTTTCAGTATCAAAACAATCAAATTGAATTAATCAAAATACGTATTTTTTAAAATTATTCATCTATTTATTATTCGTCTATAATAATGTCGTATCAACATATCCCTGAGTTATGGATCGGTATTTTTGCAAATATTTCTCAGTGACAAATGTTCATTTTCGGAATCAAATTTGGTTTTTAGAAAAATATCTTCAAAAATTATTTTCTGTTGAATTTTCTGTTGTCTATGGGGATCTGATCTCTTTCTGGGACGAAATTTGCTTTCTTAATCATTATTAATCTTGTTGTTGTTGTATTTCTGTCTTTCTATGTTTGGGAAGAAAAAAACTTATTAATGGAATGGAACATCCATGTGCAGTAAAATGAGAAGAAGGGAGGACGAGAATAAAGAAGGAAAGCAAGGGAAAGAAGGAAGGAAGGGATGGAGGAACGAATGAAAGGGGAAGTGACGGAAGAAAGAAGGAAAGGTACGGCGGACGAAAGGAGTGAGGGAAGAAGGAAAGAATGAAAGGAGTCAAGAAAGGAACTAAGATAGGAAGAAAAGAAAGAAGCGATGGAAGGGAAGAAAGAAAAGAAAGGGTGATAGATGGAAAGAAGGAAGGAAGAATAACAGAGATGGAAGGAGGGGAGGGGGGCAGCAACACGGGAAGGAAGAGAAGAGTGGAAAGAAAATAGAAGGAACAGAAGTAAGGGACTAAAGAAGGAAGGAAGGAAGGAAGGAAGGGAGAAAGAAAGAAAGAAAGAAAGAAAGAAAGAAAGAAAGAAAGAAAGAAAGAAAGAAAGAAAAAGGGGTTAAGGAAAGGGAGGAGATGAAAGGAAGTGAAGAAGAAAGGGAGAAAGGTAGCAAGAAGGAAGAACGAGAGGAAGGAATGAAGGAAGGATGGGAGGAAGAAAGGAAGGGATGAAGGACAGGAGGGAAGAAGGTAAGAAGGAAGAAAGGAAGGAATGGAAGAAAGAAGGAAGGAAAGAGAGTATAGTGGAAATAAGCAAGAAAGGTAGAGAGGGAAGAAGGAAAGAAGGACGAAAAAAAATAAAGAAAGGAATGAATGAATAAATGGAGGAGGAAAGAAGAAGAGAATGAAAGAAAGGAAAGAAAAGAGGAAGGAAGGGTTAGAAAGAAGTACAGAAAATCGAGAAATAATTTTATCAAAATAATGATGCGGTAAATTTAAATATTTACTCGGACAGAATAACTCATCTTTTAATGCTTTTTAAGATAATTTTCATGATCGAAAAACGAAATAGAATTCACGACAGTAATGATTTTATTACAATGTAAAGATCTATCTATCCATTTATTACAAGCTTTTTATATCTATCTATCTATCTATCTATCTATCTATCTACTTATCTATCACTGTGCGTAATCTTGCATAAACTTGGATGTATCGGTATCTCTGCCCATCGGAAAAGCCTCTTGGCCCAAGTTTTGCATAATTCTTTTGACTGATACTACTTAAAAAGCAGCTAAGATTCCACAGCTCACAAGATTTACACAATTAAATAAGCAAACAAAGAAATAAAAGGTCTGATTAATCGCACAGTAGAAACCGTCTCGTAACCAACGTCTCTTGTTGCATGTCGTGTTGGAGGTGATCAATAAAAAATACATTAGGAAAAAGAGCGATCGATGAATAATTCACTTCCCTCGCCTTTTGTTGGACATTGATCACCCAAAAAAGTCCAAATTTTTCTAAAGAAGAAAACAAAAACAAACGAAACACTACCGGACACAAACTAAGGGACCAATTTAGCAGAAAATTACACAATAAATTCGCCCCCCTACAAAAAAAACTATTGGGGGAGGTCAACAAAATGTTATAGATATAATAAGTGGCAAATGTTTAAATTTTCAGCCCTTTAGCTCCATTGGAGAGGTATGTACGCGCAACACACATATAGATAGCCAGACAGACAGACCAACAAAAAAACGTGAAGAAATCTTTTTGGTTGGTATTGACAATACTGATGTTGACAGTGTTTGTTGACAGTTTCCAACAGCTTTTTTTGTTCTGTGGTAAAATATGATTTAGATTCATTTCTCAGAGGCACTATTGAAATATTGAAATGTCTATTTTGCATTATGAAAACCTTTTCAAAATTCCTCCTTTTGAACAGACGAAATCTTCTTTCTTTCGAATCTGACGTTAAAGGTTAAAAGTAAGAATATCACAGTACATTACTTCAGTTTTTTAATTCAGTATGTCAGTCTGTCTCCTTAGCTATCTCTCTATGGATGTGTTACGTTTACTAGGCGCACCAAAGTATGTTAAAAGAATAACAGGAACCAGGGATATCATAGAATCAACTGGAAAATTTAAATGGCAATGGGCAGGCTATGTTGCAGGAATGTCAGAGACAATCGTTTGACTGTATGTTTGGTGGATCCCCAGAAATCAAATGGTGTGAAAACTTAGGTTTAGATGATATTGGCGTCGCGACACCCGCAATAGAGAGATCTGGTGAATCTTGGGGAAGATTATCACTGCCCAACAGAAGGTGAGAGAAATAACTTCCATTTTTTTAATTGATCACACCCAACACGGTATGTATGACGGTTTCTATTGAATGAGTATCGAGAACTGTCATGATTTCATCATCATCATCATCATCATCATCATCATCATCATCATCATCATCAGTCTTTTAACGTCCGTCGTTGGACATATACCTTCCCCAGGATTTGCCACACTTCTCTATCATGGGCGTCACAGAGCCAGTACTTCCTGAACTTGTCTAGCTCGTCTCTCCATCTAATATTCTGCTGGCCTTGGTTGCGCATGTGATCTTGGGGGAATCCATGTTGTCAGTCGTGTTCAGTAAATTAATCAAAAGTTGACACGTTTTTTTCCAAATGTCTTCAATAACTGCATGTGTCAATATATAAGACGGACATTTAACCTATGAAAAAAAAAACTATCTAAATACGCTGGTATTATGACTTGGATGTCTTTTGCAGAAGATCCATATACTGGCATAACGGTCATTCGATAGTCATTTTGTAGTTAGACTTTCAGAGGCGGTAATTCCTACTAATCATTATGGTATGACTGTCCTCTGTCTTGCTCTAATGAATCATTGAGTTGGACGCTGTCACTGTATTATATCCAGGAAGTATTGACTCATCCCAGATGGTTTGCAGGATTTAATCTTCGACATGGTTGTTTCTGCTAAATATTTCTTATTCCATTTAGCATGTCCACTTGCTTTTTCATCATGGGGTTGGGGGAGCTAGATATCCAGAACATCTGTTGGACAATTTGAACTGTAGTCCGATGTTGGGCGCTAGTCTTTTCAGAGTTTTAAATGCATATAGAAAACTTAACATATCTCCCTGTCTTTTCAAGCTGCTGATTTTCAATACTCTTAGACGTTTTCATCTTCAAGTCCTTCCAGTTTGCTGGTGAATGATCTTTGCACAGAGTCAATTATATCGGTAATTCGCTTTGTGAACCACGTGTCTTCTATTTCGGTGTTTGCAGGAAGCATTTTAATTAATTTAATTAATTAGCGCTTTACTTTTCAATCCAAGAATCCCTGCCAAATTAGAATGAATAAATAAAAACTGCAAGAAATAGTCAGCTCCGTTGAACCTACGATTACTCAGTCTACGCAGGGAACAGACAAACATCATTCGATTAAAATTCCTTTTCGTGGTTACAAAATATTCCTACTTATTTTTAGTCGTCAGTGAGCATAGAAATTTGTTTTTCTTATCTTGTAACGAAAGTAAGTGCTTGCTTTTAAATTCGACATCAATATTTCTTTCAATACAAACTCAATAAACTACGTACAGAATTCAAATATTGAGGGGCGCTCCTTAATTTCTTTTGTGCACCAATTGTAAAACGCACAGATGTGTGCAACTTGGTGTGAACTATAGTAGCAAGGATTTGTTTTTTGGTGATTTTCCCCGTTTTCTTGAATGTCAAACGGGGAGGTAAGTTGCTACCCAATAAAGCTTAGCTTAGACTGGCATAAGGACACAGTAATGGAGTACCCATAGGATTGAACTGAAAAAATTAGCGTATTATCAACAAGAATAGATAATGGATGCTTGCTTTATGACAAACACCCTTTGTAGCTATTTACTACTTCTAGTCAAGTCTAGCACACGTCTACAACAGTGGAGCGCTTAGGAAATAAATAACTCAAAATTCTAGCTGTAGTCTAGCTTGCTAAGCATTTCACAACGGCTGACCCTTTGGAGATTTATTCAGCTTGGTTCAGTGTGGCACAAGACCACGATATCTATCTATCTGTATGAAAATGCTATCATTAGGTATGTAAGTCATTATTCCATATGAGTAAAGAAATGATTCAGACGTCTGATTATTATATGATTATAAACCTAATGTGATCGATTGACAAAATCAATACTCATAAAATAGATCCATTTATTTATACTTCCCTCTACATTGTGATGATTCTACAACAGACTTGAGTGGATGACAGTAGGAGATTTTTCAATATTTCAACCAAATCTGGGCTCCATATGCCGTCGTCGTCGTCGTGGCAATTCTTCGAATTCGAGGATGTTGCTCAACGTTCCGTTGAGAGCTGACCCACATAACATTATTTTGTATAAATATATATATATATATATATATATATATATATATATGTGTGTGTGTGTGTGTGTGTGTGTGTGTGTGTGTGTGTGTGTGTAGCGCGTACTTGTTGCTTTCAAAGAATCAAACGACATTTCACAATTCAATTAACTGATTCCAATGAAGAGGAAACCAAGACGATTAGAGCTGATGGATCTGCTATATTGATTTTGTGAGGCCGCTAAAATTGGTGTTTCTTAGAACTTCAAAAGTGATGTTCGTTTTCTTTGAGTGTCAGAACGCATTTCCCCGGACTCCAGATAAATAATCACATTTTGATTACATCCGTTAAAAAATCGTAGTTTCTTAAGAGCTCAAAAATGATGTCTGCTTTCCTTGAATGTCAGACTCCAGTATAGTGAATATAGAAGGAGAGAGTCTTTTAGTTAAGAATAAGCATTTATTAGGATTTTCACTAAATGCCAGGCTCAAAAAAATGATTAAAGAAATCGTCAGTTCGTTATTTCAGTCACAAACCTTAGAGAATACTGTGGCCTTAATTAGAATTTGTTCCGTCGGATATAATTGATAGAGTTTCGAGGAACGTGACTTGACTGATGACGAAAGCACACCCCGGATTTGAATGTTGTGGTAATTAAATTTCAAAGAATAAGCCATTCCCCTCCTCAATGTGGTGTCGTTCAGTGTCCTTCAATTCTCTCATCTCTTTTCTCCTCGTTATCATTTTCTTCACGCGTTTCTCTGATTCTTACTTCTCTCTTGTTCTTATTCTCGCACCTCTTTCTCTTTCCATTCACCCCCTCCCCTTTTTTCTCTCCCTCTTTCTCTTTTCTTTCACCCTTTTCCCATCCTCCTCCCACTCTTCCTCTTTCCCCTCGACCCTTCTTCCCTTCTTTCTCACTTTTTCCTATTTTCCTTCGCCCTTCTTCCCCTTTCCTCTGCCTTTTCCCTTTTTCCTCCTACTCTTTTCTCCAACACCTCTATCCCGTCTCCCCTTCTTTCCCCCTTTCTCTCTTCCCTTCTCTTCTTCATCTTCTTTACCTTCGCCCGCTCATGAATAGAAATGATTTAATCATGAGGAACGGAACCGATTTTCCCTCTCACTGGAGAAAGTGATCCCCATCCTACACATGACAAAGGAATAGCATTTAGCTCTGAAGACTCTCAAGAAAAAGAGCAATATTGTCATTCCACCAGTTATGCCATGGTCATTCCAGACAAATCAGAATATTTCAACAAATTCAGTCACCTAGGATACCAGCTTCGGGTCGTTGTTAAATTAATCATGGTAGCGAAATGTTAATTTTTCTTAAATGTATTCAATTTTTAAAATGAAATGATATCTTGGGTATTTCTAACAAAATTCATTATAGGCGTGTCAGTTTGGTCCAGTCTGTAACAGAGCCGCCTTCCGACGACTCGGTCATGATTTCAAATCTTGATAGGAAGATGTTTATTTTATATATCATTTTGGTTTAACGTGATGGGGCGGACGAACAGTAAAGATTTTTCTCCAATAAATTAGGCAAGGGTTGTTTTTGTTGGTGTTGTTATTCATTGATCCCCTCCATTTTCTGATTTTTAATCGGTCAGCCCCAGCACGACACGCTGTCAAAAGGCGTTGGTCAAGTGATGATTTCCATTCAATGACAAACTAGAGCTGATCCTTTCTCCCCCCCCCCTTTTTTTTGAATTTTCATTGAATTAAGTTAATACCTTGTACAGCTTTGCAGGAAACAAATCCGAAAATATCGGATGAACAGTTTTTAAAGAAACAATTCACATTCAAAAGAAAATTTCACTTTCGACGGAACATAGTCGTGGTCATAGATTATTAATTATTGACTTTTAACACAATTGCTGATTTTAAGCTCTGCTCGTAGACTTGTTGATGGCGTAACTGTCAGCAACAAATTGCTGGGTCTGAATTCAGCTATGATTCGGCTTTGAATGTGACACAAGTACTCTACCACCTCCCTATTCTACTAGCAACGACTACATTTAGGCACTTGTAAAATCTGGCTTATGAGGTGCATGATTTACAAGGATATTTAGGTGATCATCGCTTATATCCGCTCACGCGATCCCCCATAGCTGTCTATTTTGTGATTTTAAACGGCCCCTTAGTCATGACATTAGCTCATGGGACGATGCATAAAATTTGCATGTATTTTTTCTTCAATTATATGATGCTACGTCTTAGCCCGGTGAATATAGTTATTAGAAAGCTGTCAATTTAAATGAAAAATTATTCTTGAAATTATTTCTTTGTGAAAATTATAATTTTCCTGGGGGAGAAATATCAATACTCAGATGCACTATATAATCGGAGGGGAAAAGAAATTATTGAGAAATTAGACACACAAATTGCTCATATAAGAATCAATTCCTTCCACGCTGACTTTTGATTTAGCCATAAATTCTTTACGGTGTAAGTATTAAGAGGACTGTAGAGAATAGTGAGCAAGGTTATCTGATTTTTGCCTGGGAGAAAATAACTTTTGTTATTAATACTTCATGATTATCTTCGCTTTTGAACACTTACACGCGGTTTTTCATACACAATGGAATATTGTACGAATAGATAATTTCAGCAGAATTATTCGGTATAAATCAAGTTTTAAAAAGAAAGAAAACCAAAGAATCTGTCCTATGTATGCAAAGAGTTTTTATTAGTCAATCGAGCTCATTCTTTTTGTTTTTGTTGTTGTTGGGGGGGTGTTATTCTTATAGACTTCCGGTCGATCCATTCTACGACCATTTTCAGATGCATAATCCGATTAAAAAAGGGGATTCACTTTTTTCAGGAGTACCAAATGAAGAAAAAATGTTTGCAAACACTAGTTTCAGCGAAGGTTGCAGAAATTTTTTCCACATGCATCTCTTCAAGAGGGTCGGTCTGCCGGCCGGTCTGCGTCCCCATTGTGCTCTGACACAGAGAATGAAACTACATCAGATAGTTTCCACCCGTTATGCCATGTTTTAGAGGCCCGGTTCAATCTACTTACGAATCATAATGCAGAACTGGAGCCTGACTGAAATTACTCTACTCAGAAAATTGGAAATTTTGACGAACAAAACGTTCTGATCTGACATTCTTTTTTTAGGCAGTTAGTTTTTTTTTTGCCTGGCCTCATATAGGTAATATAAAATAATACCATTGATACAGGCCTCCTTCGATACGACGCAGTTTGCGATTTCAAAGACGTAATCCTTATGAAGTGAATAATAAAAGACTTATTGCATTGCTGAAATGGCAGGTGGAATGTGGATGCATTGTTGGACTAATGTCTTTGTTAATTCCTTTCCTTAATAAACAAAATATTCCACACTGACATGTCCCTGTTGGGCAGTGGAAGACACACTGAGTTGAAATCCACACTGGTCTGAATGGCAAATCAAGCAAATTTAAGCCTGCTACCGTTTCTTTACCTAACACTACTGGACAAAGAGTCCTTCTCTTTACTTACGGATAGTGCACCTGGAGAAGGCTATAGAATGGATCTGGTGACACTTTATGGGAACAACAATAAAAGCAAAATGAATGACTTCAGTTTTCGACGTTCACAAGAAGCATGAAGAGGCCAAGCATAAGTATTTTCTTGGAATTAATTTATGACTCACGATGGACCAGTCCCCAGACTAAGGGATGAGAAAATTAGAAGAAGCCAAGCACTGAGAAAGTAAGTAAAGATTTGGAATATTGGAATTCCCAGGAGTGGATAAGAATTAATAAATTACCTAAGGAAAGCGATACATCAAAAAACAAAATTTGTAGGGGAATTCTCCGGCTTTGGTGATTTATTGCCTTTGTCTATCTCCCCAATATAAACGATGCATCTCACAGCGATAAATCAGTCGTTGCGTCATCTACTCTGAAAAGGGGCAGCAACTCGATAATTGCTGTTACGATTGTCGCCGGCCAAGACCGAGGTAACCTCATCAGGGCTGAAGGCCTGGATGCGTTCAAGAGACGCCGGGATGTAAAACTCATCACTGTTTCCTGTCAGAGAACACGGTACATTCTTTCTCTACTAACATCATAGTAACTTTCAAATTATAACAGAAAAGTCACAAATCAATAAACTTTGTATTCTTTGGAATAATTTTTTTTTTCTTGTATTTCGATGTGTCAAAATTCAACATGGCTGTGCTGGATGGTGTCAGGGATATTCATTCAAGGACGGGGGGGCATTTTCATTCCCAATGCATTCATAGCGGAGGGGAACTCATAATGGTATGGAGATGCATGTATGCCACTATTTTTTTTAATTGTTGGCACTTTGAAAATTGACCAATACTTTGACATCTTCCATAAATCAAAGTTGTCAAATACAGAGGATCTTTCAAGTGATCGAACGTATATTTTTCAATCAAGTGATGATCATAAACATACCATGCAAGCAACAAAAGGGTTACTAGCAGGTCAGCATTCCGAGGTCCTCCAGTGGTTTCTTCAGTTCCCTGACCTTATGAAAACATTTGTTGAATTCTGAACCTGAACCGAGATAAGTCTTGGAAAGATTTCAGTGAAGCTGAACTTTGGAAAAAATATGAAGTTAAACAAAAGATTATGTCTGACACAAGTGCCAAGCATGTTGAGTCAGTGTCCCGGGGGACGGGTGCTGAAGATTATAAGACAAAGAATATGGATGGCCTTTCTCTTTCAGCCCATTGCAGCCTGACAGGTTCAAATAAGAGCAAAGAAACCGACAGGAACGACTGCGAACCCCTTAGTGTGAACTCTACCACATAACCGTGTAAACTTTTCAAAAATGTCCTCAGCGTGGCAAGAGCAGACAGTTCTACCGTACGTGCTTCATTAAACGACCGGATAGTAAATGTTGGGAGTTGATACAGGGCTGCAGGTGTCACAAATGGGATTATCAGTTGACCTTAATTCAATGTGAACATGGTCAGCAATCAGATGTATGACGATTGCCAAATGAAAATTATCGATCCAGCTCTCAAAGCTGAACAGTTTCTTTCGATCTTAAAAGGATCTCAGGATTTGTGTGAATCATTTTTGAGCACTGATCTTGGTCACCATGGGGAAAACTTTCAAGTGCAAACGTTATGAGTTGAAATAAGCTATTGGGCGTATTTCCGTTTCTACTGAGCTTTACTTCAAGGTTCATTTCATGTAAACATCTAAAGACTATTTATGAATCCATCCATCATATTATTAATATAATTTTCCGAATGCTGTTGGTCGGGTTTTTGCCTACCTTGCATTCAAATCATCAACTCTTCAGGGCTTTATTTCAATGGATAAGAGGCCACTCTAAAAATTCTTGAATCACTTTTGGGCAATATTGTTTCTTTTCTTCGCATCTACCGAATTCTGCGAGCAGCTTTGAAATAATGATTGGGATTCTTCTTCTTCTTCTTCTTCTTCTTCTTCTTCTTCTTCTTCTTCTTCTTCTACTTCTTCTTCTTCTTCTTCTTCTACTTCTTCTTCTTCTTCTTCTTTAATGACTTTCTTTTGCTTGTTACAAATAACGTAAGAGAGAAATTCGGCCATGATTTCCCCAGACGTCGGCTTTTGCGTCATTAACTCTACCAACATAATGGCTATGGCCACTGTCTGAGGTATCGAGATGATGATGCTGGTAATGATGGCAGTGGCATTCAAAATGATTGTGGTGGACGTGGAGAGGATGACCCCGAACCCCGAAGACTCACCGAAAATTCACACGATAATAATGACAGTATCGACAACCCATTTTTTCATAAAACTTCCAAACATTGACACTTTGAAACTATTTCTCGTTAATGTCCTTCAGGAAATCGATAATAACAAGAATCTGTTTTTGGAAAGTCTGTGTCAGTCTTGAAGATCGACTAAAAATGGGTCTGACAAAATTGGAAGCTGCAGTAAGTTTCAAAAAGTTTATTTTAACATGCTTATACAGCTTCGAAATTGTCAGAATTTGGACCAAAGATTTCTGATTTTTTTGTACATACGTTTTATCTCATTGTAACACTGTTTAGATTTTTGTATTTCTTTATCTTTTATCTAAATCCTGTCAATTTAGAAGCTGTATGATTATGTTAAAATACACCTTTTTTTAAATGTATCGGACACCTTTTGTGCTGACAGTATTTGGACATTTTCGGGATTAAATTAACTATATTTCATTTTTTTTCAGCTGCGCAGTTGCTCATTTCATTTCTTTATCAAAATCTAAAAAAATGTGAAACTTACTTCAGGCCAAACCAATCTATCTCTCTATCTTAATCTGTTCATGTAATGCCAGCCCAAAATAAAAATCAAACTATGTCAAGGCAAAGATAGATAGAAACCGAGAAAAAACAGCAAATGCCGCCTCTGTGGAGAAAGGAATGAGACGAGAAACCAAAGAGCACAAAAATAGACATGGCAGGGTAGCATCGTCATACACTGAGAACTATGCAAATGACTAAGATCCGGCTACGTAGACAAATGTTACCAGCTTAAACCAGAGATAGTGCTGGAAAACAGAAACCATAAACTATATGGGAACTTCGACGTCCAAACTGACGAACCTATTCAAGCATGAACACCGGATCTGACAGTTGTGCACAACGAAAAGTGGACCTGTAAAATCATAGTCGTAGCTGTACCTACGGATTAGTGAATACAAAAGGGGGTGAAAAAGAGAAAAGTATCAGGACTTAGCCCAGGAGCTGAGAAAAGTGTGGTACATGGAGGTTAGGGTAGTGTAAGTAATACTAAGCGCATTTGAAACCGTGCTAAATACATTGGAGTCAATATTGGAGAAGTTGGAAATAACAAGAAAGATTGTGGCTACGTAGACCACAGCACTACTGAGGTGGCCAGATGGCTCAGCGATTAAGGGACTAGAAGATTATATAAGACAGAGTGAGGAGATATCAATTACCGGATCAAGAAACGGCAATAGAACTAAGAAGGAAACTAGTGAAATGGACAATGCAAAAACAAGAATCTAAAAGTGGGAAGGAAAACAACTATACAAACATTTCAGGCGGCAATCCAAAGATAATGCAGACAACATGGACATAGCAACGTAGAGGAAACCTGAAAAGAAAAAACCGAATCGCTCCTAATTACGACTCGAAACAACGCAAGGGGAACTTACTATGTAAAAAGTAATACAGACAAAACACACGAGAACAGCTAGTTTAGATAATGTGCAGTTGAAGACTGGGAAATCAACCATATAATTAGCGAATGAAGAAAACTAGCCCAGAGGGAGTATGAGAACAGGCACGACTGAATTGAAGGGTTATCCACCTGGAACTGTGCAAACGAATACATTACAACCACACAAACCAATGGTATGTGCACTGATCAAAATCTACCCGCACAAAATTCTGTGGGACTTGGAGATTCAAATGGATAACCCATTCCACACCAGAATACCAAATCTTATAGTAGCGAATAAAGAATCATCATCATCATCATCAGTTTTTCAACCTCCGTTGTTGGACATGGACTTTTCCCGTGGGCGTCGTAGAGCCAATACTTTTTGAATTTGTCGAGTTCGTCTTTCCATCTTGTATTCTGCCGGTCTCAATTGCATATGTGATCTGTGGGGATCCATGTCATGAGTCGTGATGTCCATCAGTTGTCTGCCATTCTTGCAACAAGACCAGTCCATTACTAGTGGATTCTACAGTGTCTCTGACTCCTGTTTCCTCCCTGATATACTTTGCTGTCGTGTGATCTCTCCGTGTGTGGTTGAGCATCTTTTTATTCGTGCTCCTACAAGGGCGAGATGCGACACAAGGTCAGTTTAATGTGGGGAAGTAGAGCACCCCTAACAAATTGCTTCAAACCCTGCAACCGAAGTCGCAAAGACGTTAGGACGAGCTCGACCTGTCCCTCAAAGTGCAATGAGACAGCGCCACCCTGGGTGAACTGCTTCCCTTCGACTGGACCAAGTAATGATGTGAGGACCTAAGGGCGAATCTGAAGGTCACCAATGCGCTTAGCAATGCTGAGCCTCAGTAACTCTCATTGGCTAGGGCACTGCACCTGCGCACTCGGTCACACCACTATCCAATCTCCCATTTGGCTGGCAAGTGTCAGTACAGACTCTTCAGGTTAAGCCGTAGTATAGATAATTCACTTTGATCCGAGCAAAAAAAAAAAAAAAAAACAGAAAAAAAGGTTGGGCTGCACGCCTACTTACTCGCGCTCCCAAGAGTAAACGTGGGATGGAGCACCCACAAAAATAACTCCAGCCACCACGACCAAGTGGACCACATGGTGAAGCTGAAGGAGCATGTAAAGTTAGATGATACCTTGACCTTGCCTGAGTGCTGAAGAAGTTATTTGACATAAGGGTGACCGTAGTTGCCAGTAGTGGTCAGATTCCTTGGAATAGTGCCCTGGAACCTTGCAAAAGGTTGTAGGAAATGAGAATCCGAGGAATAACTGAGGCTATCCAGACGACAGCACTACTTAAGTCAGCCAAAATACTGATGAAATCTTGGAGTATTGAGGAGAAAAACCACCTGTTAATTTGGGCGTGAAAACTCAATAATGATGATAATAATAATCAACTAGCCCAGAAAAGGCATAAAAACAGACACGACAGGGTAGCAACTGCAATACACTGGGAACTGAACAAACGAATGGGATTCAACCATGCGGACAAGTTGTATCGGCAAAAACAGGAGACGGCCCCGATAAATGGAAGCCACTAATCACTCTGGGACTCTGACACTGCCCACCAATACCAAGCGGGAAGACCAGAACTGAGGATAAGAGGAAGGGTTTGAACTATACAGACCACAGCACTACTGGGAACAGCAAGAATACTAAGGAGAGGACTGGAAATATATGAACTACGCCCTCAGCTGTTAGTAATGGCCCAACAGCTAAAAAAAGGCATGGTGAAGGCAGCAAAAATCACAGCGTTGCCACACTGTTAGGTGTTGCGCACACCCATATACTTTTTCCTAGAGAGAAAATACGGTGTGTGTTAAGAGCTGGTCGAGCTGGAACATTATTCTTGAACCTCATCAGTTTTAACCAATCCACCAAGGTCCGGTTCTACATCAAAATACCAAGTTACTGACTGTCAGCCTCCAGTGATAACCACCTTGCAACTAGTATGGAACCGTAATCCACAACGCTGCTGTGGACTGTGAGAGTGTAAAGAGAAGGACTGGAGATTTGAGAAGATTTGCCATCACTCAGTCTTCAGCTGTGACCATAAGACAACTGGTGGGAATGTTTTATTTTGTTTTAGTTTTATTTGATTTTATCTTAATTGTATTTTTATTTAACCTATTTAATTTTTGACCTCTGAAATGATCACTGTCGATTAAAAACCCCATTTCTTATTTTACCTCCGACCAGTTCTCTGGCCAGGCTGTGAGGCTAAATGCAATATCCTTTTATGTAAAATTAAATTTTTATCACACTCCCTGACAAAGATAGAATATACCCTGGGTGCTTAGAGCCGGTGGAGCTCTGAGGTTATTCCTGAACCTCAACAGTTTTAATCAATCCATCAAAAGCACAAAAAAATCAATCATGACAGTACAACTAAATCAATTTACCACAAAAATGGGGCACAAATTAAAGATTTGTGTGTCTTAACTGGCTGGTTCTCCCTTGTTAGCCAACAGGAGGGACCCGGTCGTCATCCCATGACTGCTAACCAAAACCTTCGCTTGTGTACCCTTAACAGCCTTCAGGAGGGATGCAGTCGTTACAAAGCTACTGTTGGCCAAAACTGAAACTTATGCTCCTCTAATGTAAATCAGAAGGGGTACAGCTGTCGCCGAGTGGCATTTATCTATAACAAGAAGACAAAAATGGTCAAAAGCGGAGAACAGGTTAGTAATTTATTGCTACTTCAAGAGCAAACCATCTGCGCAGTATTATAGGGAACGCATGCACAAACTAAAATCCGCTGCATAAGTATCAAGCTAGCGTCTGGTAGATCAAGTAAAACAAACTCTGAAAAACAAATGGCTCTCTGAGACAGAACTATAAGAGATCAGCAGTGGAATAGAAAAAGAAAAAAGTGGTTTACCCGAATAAAAAACTCTCTATACAACCAACATTGTAAATAGCAAAATTGAAAGAAACCCGAATAAAAAAAAAATTCCCGAAGAAAGGCCAACACCCGAGAGAGACAAAGACACCCCAATGGAGGGAGAAAAAGGTCAGATTCTAACTTTGAAAGAAATTAAGCCAGAAGAAAAACGACACTTCTAACTCTTAGAGATAAGGACAGGAAGAAGCCAAGAGAAGCGACCGAACATATCAACTGCCTCTTACAGCATATCGAAACGAACAGCCTCACAGAACCCAAAAACCTAATCAATGCTGGAGCAAAAACGGTAACGGAGCTCTTCACAACACAAGAAAGAACTCCAAATATTGATAGGAGGGAAAAACCCCACAGGGAAACAAGATTAGGAAGACAAATTTCACAACTCCGGAGGGATGAAGTACTACTGAGAAATACACCTCAAATGAATAGATCACGTGTAAGACGATGGGCCAAATGCAAGATGAGACAAAAAGGTATCCCTGTAGTAGTGGAAGAGATGCACCAGGGGAGATAAGCCAAATATGCAAGACTGAATAGATAGAGTCATAAAGCTGTACGATACACACAGAGTCGTACATTTCAAAACAACGAGAGAAAGTTTTAGCATGATCTGAATGGAGAAAGACAAGAGAACATAAAGTCGGATGCCACTGAGACAAGGAACTACTGGAATAGCATGTGGAGACACTTGGGAAGACACAACGAAGCCCTTGAATGGTTAGAGTACATGGAAAGAGAACTCAGGACATAGACAACGTAGACCAATAGTATTGAATGGAACTACATTGAAACACGCTCTTAAAAAATAACCAACTGAAGAGCACCAGGACCTGATGGGATCCACAGATGTAGGTTTTTTAAAAACCATCACGTGACAGGCTTACCCACTAACTCCAAAGTTGCCTAAATGAAGGTGAGGTCCCAGAATGGATGACTAAAGGGGACCATACAAGCAATTATAGACCAATCACGTGCTTATCACTCATATGGAAAATCCTGACTGGACAAATAGCGGAGAGAATATATATCCATGGGAAGAAGAGGACTACGACCAGAAGAACAGAAAGAGTGCAGAAGAGGGACCAAGGGGGCGAATGACTTACTCTAAATCGATCAGATGATCTTAAAAGAAGTGAGAAAAAGGAAGAAGAACATTGCAACAGGATGGATAGACTACAAAAAAGCATACGACATGATTCTTCTCAGCTGGATACTCGAATGCCAGAGAATATTCAAAATCAGTGAACCAGTAGTGAGATTCCCAGCCAACTCTATGAAAAACTGGAAAGTAGACTTGACTGCTACAGGAGAAAATTTAGCAGTGGTAAGAATAAAAAAGGGGAACTTCCAGGAAGACTCCCTGTCCGGAGACTATTTGTTCTAACTATGATACCACTCGACAGAATCCTGAAAAAAAGCAAAGGATACCAATTCTCCACAGAAAAGGGAAAAGCCAATGTAGATTGACGACACAAAACTATTTGTGAAGAACAGGAAAGAGCTCGAGACGCTGTTCAACAAAGTGAAGGAATACTGTGATGACATTGGGATGGAATTTGGAATAGAAAAATGTGCAATAATGGTAATGCACAAAGGAAGAATTATTGTAGCCGAAGGATTCGAACTCCCGGACAGCAAGAAGATTAGAGTATTGACCACACAAGATCGATACAAATACCTGGGAGTTCTCAAATGTGACAAGATAAAATGGGAAGAAATGGGGGAGAAAATAAGAAGAGAATACCTTAGGAAGATAAGGAAAGTATTAGAGACCAAATTAAACCGCAGGAATCTGATAAAAGGAATGAACACATGGGCTGTATCGGTAGTAAGATACATATGACCATTCCTTGGATGGACAAAGAAAGAACTCCAATCAATGGACCGGCGAACAAGGAAGCTTATGACAATGCACAAAGCTTTACACCTCAGAAACGACAGGAATAGACTGTACGTGAAGAGAAAAGAAGGCGGCATAGGACTTGTCAGCATAAAGGACTGGGCCCAGAGGGCCAAAGCAGGTCTAGAAAAGTGAGTGCAAGCAAATACAGAAGACATCATAAAGAGTGCCCAGAGCAGCGCAATGAACAACAAAAAAGTAGAGAACAATTCAGCAGCACAGCAAACAAGGAAATAAAAATGAAAACAAAAGAAATTATACGGATATTTCCGCAGACAGATACGGGATATGGCAGACGAAAGATCATGGACATGGCTACGAAAATGAAACCTGAAGAGAGGAACAGAACTGCTGACCATGGCAGCTAAAAGCAAATGCACCAGAACAAACTATATCAAAACAGAAATCGACAAAACACAGACAAATAGTTAGTGTCGTCTATGTGGGGAAAGGGGTGAAATTGTGAACCATATAACCAGTGAATGTAGGTGACTAGTCCAGATGGAGTATAAGCACAGACAAGATAGAGTAACAACACTGAGAACTGGGAACTGAGTAAACAAATAGGATTTAACCATGCAGAAAAGTAATATCAGTACAAATCAGAAACAACCCTGGAGAATAGAAACCAGAAATTACTTTGG